>CAMZMU010000047.1:6736474-7290952 GCA_947311845.1 Poa pratensis | reverse complement strand
CGCAGACGGGTAACAGCCGCCTGTACATGTTCAACAACGGGCCGGCGCGGTGAGGTGTCGAAGCTCGACGCCTGGGAGCTGAAGGCGGCGACCGTGAACGTCGCCGGCAGCGGGCTGGTCATGGTAGGCTCGGCGCGCGGCGGTGAGGTGTATTAGTATTTAGGACAGGACATTGGGTTAGCTCGTCCGGTGGATGGCATTGTGTGGCCGATTGGATTTTCCCTGGCCAAATGTGGCTTTTGCTGTACATTTTGGGGATTTATTTTTTAGTAGTAGTATCTATCGGAATAGAGCAAGTAAAAAAGAAGGGCAGTTCAAGATTGTTTGTTGATTAAACATGTCAACGAACAGTCCGAGTGATGGTCCCGAAGAGCAAGGCTTTGATACCTGCAAAAGTAAACGGGATTAGGTTGAGACTCCAAGTGCAGAGTGTATAGTAAGTGGAAGACAGTTTTCCCCACGAGGGGTGACTCGAGGGTTTAATATCGAACTCTCGGGGAATCTGAAGTGGTAGATTTATCTTCTTATCCTTCTTTTGGTTACCTACAAAACAAGGTTAGATGTTTTGGTCCTCAACCTCACCTGTGGTTGTCAAGCACAAGGTGTAAGAATGATATCAGGATAGTTATGCAATGCAAACAAGAAATAAATATGCAATGATGGTGGATGCAATGATAAATGATATTTTTGGGTTTTTGAATGATGTATGCAAGATGAAAAGTATTTTTGTATTTTCGGATTTAATGATGGCTGAAAATAGAAAAGTGGTATATGGTGTTGGAAAGGTGTTTCTTATGATTAAAAATGGACTGGGGTTCATGGTTTCACAAATGCACTCTCTCTTTATAAAGTGGTAGACAATGGAACACACAAAGTTAACATATGAGATTGCAACACAGGGTTTGATAACAAGTTACTTAGATATATGGGCATCACGTCCTAACATAGAGATCTTTTGGTTATTAACCTCTCTTATACTCCACCAAGATGCGAACTAAATCATAACACCTCAGTAATTAAGATAACTCAGAGTATAGCATTAAGTATCATGACATGAAGTGAAAATAAGAACATGCTAGATCTAGTCATGGAGTAGTGGCAATGGTCACGCCCACATCCCCGGTAGCATGGTATTTTAGTTTATCCCTAGTGAGGTAACAAAGTAAGGTAAAGATACCAAAGTGGATCGCAGAACTTTCTCTCACGTTCACTGCACTAGCCACCCCCGTTACTCCAACTAATGCACACGTTCCCCCACACACGCTCTCATAAACATGCTTGATCAAAACAAGTAGACAAGAACGGGGTACATAATATGCATCTATACTCATAACTGAAACAAACATTGCAATCTCAAACATATATTAACTCATAAAGATCCACCACAAAGGTATTACAACGGTGACCGTAATCATGTTCAGCAGCTCATACGGTGCTAATTAGTGAAGCTCAAGAGAGGAGAGATACATAAGTTACTTCCACAAACCCATAGTCCAGAGGTGGACTACTCCCTCTTCATCATGGAGACGGTGGAGAAGTCGATGGAGAAGATGGAGACCACGCCGGCAGCGCCCCGCCGGAGTTTTCCCCCTCCAATCTGCAGCTCCTGATCTCCGTTTCGGTGTTTCTGTGTTTGTGCGGCGCTCCTTCCAGAGAACGTCGGGGGACCTTTTTTATAGGCGTTTTTAGGTCAAGACATGTCGGTGGAGCGAAGATCGACGGCAACGGAGCCACGAGGCCCAAACGGTGGGTCCCACGCGGCCACAGTACCTGGCCGCGTGGGCCACCCCGTTTGGCCTCGGCCTCCGTTTGTTCGCTTCCTTCGCCCACAGGTCTTCTTCCTTCCAAATATTGACGCCCGTAAATTTCCAGGTGATTTCGTTGACGTTTGGGTCCCTGAAACATTAAAATAAGAAAACGGGGTTTTCTGCCTGTGCAGGGTTAATTCCATAAAAATAGGAAATAAATGAATATTCCCAAAATCATATAAAACATTGATATAACCCTTATATGATGCAAATATGATTGGAATATAAGCAATTAAAGTGCAAAGTTCATGTATGCATTTTACATGCATCAACATCCCCAAGCTTAATCCATGCTCGTCCTCGAGTATGAAGATGATAAAACTAACATGGACTTTGCAATTTAATACTTAACAATGATATCAAAGATGATTACTATTGCTACATATAGTCAAATGATTCATTCTTCAAAGGAGTAGCAATATGCAAATAGTTTATGAAGTGATATCAAGTATTCAAGACAAGGATGTTCATTGATAGTTCACAAAGTGTAACATGGTAGCAAGTAATATGGAACACATGTATGCATAATGATAAGTAGAACATCCTACAATGGTCATAGAGTGTAGATGAAAATCTGAATATGATAGGTGTACACTTTGGAAAGATGTATATGTGAGTAGAGGTAAAGCATGCATAAGTTTCATCCAACTTCCAAACTCTTCTACTTAAGTTAATGATTGCAATAAGGTATTCATTGGTGTCAAGCTCTCATTGCCCCTATCATAGCATCTTGAATGATTAAGGTTAAAGTGAAAGCAAATATGAGTAGTGTGCTTGATAAAGAATGGGTTGAATGTCTCATGCCCCTTGAATACAAGTACTTACACCATGTGTTACTCAACTTGGGAAACAAAGCAAGTTCAATTAAATATCATTGTAAGCATAATAGTATCATCAAGAGCGTCAACTGGGGTACCTCTTGTCCCAAGATATGGAACAAGCCCATATCAAAATGACAAGACAAACAAACAAAATGAACAATCTCAACACCCTTTTTATTTACCATTTGGAATAGTTTTTTATTGCAAGGTGTATCACAGAAGGTTCACCATAGTATGTAAGTAAATTTCCACCATGAATGATGCATGGCTTAGATTAGCGGCCCAGGCGTCTCTCTAACCATTTACACAAACTCATTTAAACTCACTCTATTTCCACATTTATTTCAACATGATAAGCATCCATAGACAAAAGCACATGATATCAACTAAATGAGATGAAGAGCGTGTTGAAAGCTTGCCATGTGACAGCACATATGGGCTAACTTCCAACCCAAAACATTCATCAAGCCACAAACATCATAATCTTAATCACAATGGGTCAAGTTTTATTATGCAAATAAAAGAACATTGTGCATCAAGTTCGTGAGAGCTATATAACCAATTTTTTTCCATTGCAATCAATAACATAAACATTTTCATTCAGAGGTAAGATAACACAAACAACATGTTAAACATACTCGGAATAGCAGCCAATAGGTAGATATGGTGGACTCACTGGAATAACTTTGGTTGAAGGTGTTGGAAACAAGTTTTTGCTTGTTGGAGTTTTTGGGCTAGCAAAAGGGAGAAAGTTGACCATCTAGATGCATGCATGAGTGTCCATAGAACTAACTAATCCATGTTAAACCAAGTGAAATAACAATCAGCACCAAAACATGAATAAGTGATAGCTCTACAAAAAGAATTTGCAAACTATTACTCATAAACAAGCTCATGAATCATGCAACTATATGTATCATTAAAAATCAAGTCAAACATCCCTTTTCCCAATCTTATAAAAGCATCCAACATATTTCAACCCATATTTCCAGTAGCTCTCTCATATATAATTGATAGTGTGGTGGTCTCTCAAGACTCAAACAAAAACAAAAAACGACGCTCCAAGTTTATGCGATAAAGTGTTTCGATCGAAAAACAGAAGTTGGACGTGTGCAAACCGAGAGTGTGTAGGTCCAGCGGGGTTGTCTTCACATCCCCAAGCTTATGGTCTTCACCATCCTTGGATAGCTCTTGGTGCATCTCCTCCAATCCCTGTGAAAAAACTTCAAAACACCGTTTCTCCCATCTCTTTTCTGTGGGGTGCATTAATAGTGATAAACAAATAGGTTCCTTGCTGCATATAATCCTTGAACAAAAATTCATATGACATGTCCAGAAAGTATATAATGTTGTATGCCTACTCATAAACTCAATTGGATCAAAAAGATTCAACTTAAAAGCTCAAAGCATGCATCAAACAAAATGGGACAGAATCTGTCCAGAAAAACAGCAGCAGCAAAACGTATTTTTCTACCCTACCAAACTTTCTCGAAAAATTCCGAAAAATTCATGCATACAGAGGATGAAAAGTTGCAACTACAGTTCAAATATGAGCTCATTCGGAGTTACAGAATAAGAATTAAAAATCATACCGTGCACTGATTCGTGCAGGAATAAAATCTCCGAACGCTATAAGCAACTTTTTCAAACCAAAAAGGGTAAAACTTGGCACTTTATTAAAAACTCCAGAACCTAACTAGACACAAAATCTCTTGTTACAGCAAGAGGACACAAAGAAAAATCACACACAAAAATAACCGGGTTGCCTCCCGCAAAGCGCTTTCTTTATAGCCATATAGCTAGGCTTCTTACTTGTTGTTTTATTGTGGACGAAGCTCATGAGGGAGCTTGAACTTTGGTGGTTCCCTCTTCCTTGGAAAGTGTTCCATGCACTTCTTGTGTGGAAACTGAAACTTTACATTCCCTTCCTTTGAATCAATGATAGCACCTGTGGTACGAAGAAAAGGTCTTCCAAGAATAATAGGACTAGAGGTTTTACTCCCCATGTCCATGATTAGAAAATCCACAGGCACAAAAGTCATATGTAACTCTACCATAACATCACTTACTTTTCCCAAAGCATGTTTAATAGAGTCATCAGCAAGTGCTAGTTCAATAGAGCATTTTTCAAGATTTTTCAATTCAAGCACTTCATATAGTTCTTTAGATAAAACAGAGACACTAGATCCTAGATCAAGTATGGCATGGTGTGTCTCTTTTCCAATAGTTACTAGTACCTTAGGTATCCACATATCCCCAAGCTTAGGTGGTATCATAGCCTCTTGGTTGTACCTAGCAATCTTTTCTTTCAAGACCTGCTTGGTTAGTGTTGATGGAAGGATCACTTGCAAATTTTTGTAAGATAGATATTAATTCATGCAAGCTACAATTTTCTAAGTCAAGCAAAGGATCCTTGACTTCATTAAGCATTTTAACTTCCTCAACTTCAACCTCTTTCATTACCCCAATAGATTCTTTAGCAACTCTCTCTTGCTCATGAATGTGTTCCCAAGACTTATTGATAACCTCTTGGCAATATTTTATTGTTTCCTCATGTTTTTGGGCTGTAATGATGCTCTTTAATGATGAGACTTCCTTAGTAAGCTGATCTACCCTTTCAAACAAAGCATCTTGTTTTTCAAACTTAGAGATAAATTCCTTATTAAGCTCTTTTTGGGTAGATATAAAAGATCTAATGGTGTTTTCCAAGTCACTAGAAACATTACCACTAGAAGCATATTTATTTGGCACATATGGGGGTTTATTATAAGAGTTATAATTGTTGTTACCATACCCATTATTACCATAGTTCCTAATGAAGTTGACATCAATATTTTCAGAATTGTTTCCAACTAGTTCTTGCAAAGGAACATTTTCAACACTAGGTTTATTAAGCAAAGCAAGAATAGTATCCATTTTAGATGACAAATCATTAGTTTCTTCAATAGAGTTCACTTTCTTAGAAGGATTAGGTGCCCTATCAGTATGCCATTGACTATAGTTTTGTAAAATGCTTTCCAATATATTTTTAGCTTCTACTATAGTCTTACTCATAAAAGCACCTCCAGCAGCAGAATCAAGTATGTTTCTAGACATGTAGTTTAAACCATTGTAGAAAGAGTGTAATATGGTCCATTCATTAACTCCATGTGAGGGACAAGTTCTAAGCATAAGTTTTATCCTATCCCAAGCCATAGCAACATGTTCATTTTCATTTTGCCTAAAAGAAAGGATGTTGTTTCTATTTTGCAAAATTTTAACAGGGGGATAATATTTCTTAATGAAAGCTTCTTTTAGATCATCCCAAGAATTAATACTACCAGATGGCAAGGAATGCAACCACTCTTTAGCTTTTCCTCTAAGTGAAAAAGGAAATAACTTCAGTTTTAGGATATCACTTTCCACATTTTTAAACTTTTGCATGTCACATATTTCAACAAAGTCATGAAGATGCATAGAGGCATCCTCCATAGCACTACCACCAAATTGTTCCCTAGTTATCAAGTTCAACAAACTAGGACTTACTTCATAACTCTCAGCATTTATCTTAGGTGTGGCAATAGCTCTCGTGATAAATTGATCATTAGGAGTGTTTGTGTAGTCACACACTTAGTTCTTTCTCCCATTTTAGCAAGTTTTTTTGGTATTTTTAATTTTTTATGCAAAACTGAAATAAATATGATATGATATGCAATGACACTAACAAAACAAATAAATTGCTTTGTAAGTAAAGATGGATAAGATGGTGCTCACGTAGGTGCAACCTCCCCAAGCTTAGGTGTTAGCACAAGTTGGTGACGTTGACTTTGTTGTGAGATGAATGCGATGATGCACACCCTTGGATAAATCTCTCAGCTACGATTCCCCGGCAACGGCGCCAGAAAACGTCTTGATGGTCCCGAAGAGCAAGGCTTGATACCTGCAAAAGTAAACGGGATTAGGTTGAGACTCCAAGTGCAGAGTGTATAGTAAGTGGAAGACAGTTTTCCCCACGAGGGGTGACTCGAGGGTTTAATATCGAACTCTCGGGGAATCTGAAGTGGTAGATTTATCTTCTTATCCTTCTTTTGGTTACCTACAAAACAAGGTTAGATGTTTTGGTCCTCAACCTCACCTGTGGTTGTCAAGCACAAGGTGTAAGAATGATATCAGGATAGTTATGCAATGCAAACAAGAAATAAATATGCAATGATGGTGGATGCAATGATAAATGATATTTTTGGGTTTTTGAATGATGTATGCAAGATGAAAAGTATTTTTGTATTTTCGGATTTAATGATGGCTGAAAATAGAAAAGTGGTATATGGTGTTGGAAAGGTGTTTCTTATGATTAAAAATGGACTGGGGTTCATGGTTTCACAAATGCACTCTCTCTTTATAAAGTGGTAGACAATGGAACACACAAAGTTAACATATGAGATTGCAACACAGGGTTTGATAACAAGTTACTTAGATATATGGGCATCACGTCCTAACATAGAGATCTTTTGGTTATTAACCTCTCTTATACTCCACCAAGATGCGAACTAAATCATAACACCTCAGTAATTAAGATAACTCAGAGTATAGCATTAAGTATCATGACATGAAGTGAAAATAAGAACATGCTAGATCTAGTCATGGAGTAGTGGCAATGGTCACGCCCACATCCCCGGTAGCATGGTATTTTAGTTTATCCCTAGTGAGGTAACAAAGTAAGGTAAAGATACCAAAGTGGATCGCAGAACTTTCTCTCACGTTCACTGCACTAGCCACCCCCCCGTTTGTCGTGGGGTAGATAACACGGCAGATGCTACTTTGGGGTAGCTTGAGTTGATGGGCAAGGCGACACTGGCGTCTGGGAGATTGTTTAGCACTGCAGGGACAAAGGGTTTACCCAGGTTCGGCCTCTCCATTGGAGATAAAGACCTACTTCCTGCTATCTTATTATTGATCTCGATCTCGAAACCCGGCTACGACAACAGAGCCGGATCTCGATCTAGGTTACTAGGTTGGGTGTTTCTCCTGATGGTTCTCTCGCTTAAGTTTGGATCGTAAAAGTTCTCCTCAACTAGGGCTCAGGGACCGGTTTATATAGACGACCGGGTCTCCTGGCACTTTACAATACGAACCCGGGCTCTACCCAGACTCGGAATCCTACTCTAGCTCTTCTATCCTTCGTATCCTCCAAGTCCCGAACCGCCTCTGGTCTTCTAGAAACTTCCTTCCTGAACCGGATTACCGCCAAAGCCTCTGGCCCAGCAACATAACCCGGCCCATGCTGATGGTTAGCTGGCCTGGCCGGGCCTCCTGCCTGGCGGGTCATGCTTCCCTCTTCATGGGCCTACCGGGTTATCATCCCCCCATCAGTAGCCCCCAGATTAACCTGGTTGCCAGGTTGGCATGCTCTGCTTCTTATTCTTGAATATTGCTTCTTTGAGCAGAACTGATATCCTGGCCAGCCGGGTTAATCACCTGAAACATAAAATAACACATAACAAATTTAATATCAGAACATGTCTCTTTCTCCTTTGCTTGGCCAGTCTTTTTGGCGGTTCACGCCGTAACCCGGTTATCTCTTGCCGGGTTCACACGTCCCGGGTTTCACTTTCAACACTTAGCGAAAATTATCGCCCAACTGAAATCCATCCTTATCCATCTTAATCACGATCTTATCATTTAATACTCCGTAATTATCTCATTCCGTTTGTCGTTGACTTTTAGTCAAAGATCCTTATCTCTTCACTTTTTACCACAACACCCCTAGGGTTTTACTGTGCCTATAAATAGGAGACCAAGAGACACACGGTCACTTTCCCCCATCAGTTCATCTTCTTCCTCGCGCACGCACTGTAGCAGCCGTGGATCCAATCTCAAATCGAGCCTCCCAATCTCCTGCAAGAAGATCCACAGGTACGATTATCCCACACATCCGTGCTCCGCACTTGATTCCAACTTGAATCTCGTCCAGATTTGCTTTGCATTTCCCTCTCCACGCATCTACATCTAGAACTAGGGTTTCACATCTCCATTGTTGCGCCCAGAGAACCTCGAAGCTCCTCAGCCATGGTGAAGGACAAAGCAAGGCCGGAGTCCCCGTGCGGCGAAGAAGCTCGCAAAGAAGCCTCACAGCACCCACGCCGGTGCATCTGGCTCCGCCGCCCCCGCTGCTACTCAGGTCAACTGGACCAAGTCCACGGTGACGACTTGATGCTTCAAGAATACGTGAACTGCGGCGAGCTCCCTCAAGGATGAGATTCAATGGCGCGCTGCTGGAGAAGAAATCCGCCCCAGCCCCAAGGAAGGTGAAGTGGTGGTTTTCCTCGACCATGTTCAGCGCGGCCTTCGCCCCCCGGGTTCCCTGTTTTTTCGCCGGGTCTTGAAGTACTACGGCCTTAGGCCTCAAGACATCGCGCCCAACTCCATGCTGAACATCAGCAACTTTGTGGTGTTCTGTGAAGATTATCTGCAAATGGCTCCAAGCCTCGAGCTGTTCCTCGAGTTCTTCTACTGCAACCCTCTCGCAAGGACCAAGTACTCCCATATGGGGGAGTTGCAATCCAGCGCCGAAGGGAATGCGATTTCCCGGCTCTTCTTCTAGCCAGCCATCCCAAGGGGTGGCAAAACACATATTTTTACTGCAAGACACTTCACCAGAATCTGACGATGCCCGTTACCCGGCTTTCCGGAACTCGGGCTTAACATATGAGCCAAAATGAATAGTTATGCCGATGACGCCGAGCGGGTCAAGCTCGAGCCCACCTTCGCCGGGCCAGAGCTTTACTCGCCCATGGCCTCAAGGGCACAGATCTGGTCAAGTGCTGGATCGGTTGGTTCATCCAGCCACTCAGCATCAGGACCCGGCTAATTTGCCAGTACACTGGTGAAACCACAGACAATATGCGTTACTCGAGATGACGCTACTGATGATCAGCTCGTGAAGAATGCCAAGAGACTACTTGGCGAAAAGAAAGATGCCATTGCACTGAACGGGCTCGCCCCATTTAGTGCCAAGAACAAACCCCCCACGGTAAAGCCAATACTATCATTTTGCTTACTTTAACCCGGTAAATCCATAGACTGTTATTTACTGTGACTGCTTTTTCTCAGGACTCCAAGTGGTGGAGCGTGGATTTTACCCCACATCCTCTCCTGATGGGGAGGACACAGAAAGTGAAGACGACGAAGAAGAAGAAGAAGAAGGTGAGCTAGACTCCGTAGGCCGGCTCTTCCTCCAGTTGATTAACAACGAAGTCCCCAACAAGGACACCTCTACTGATAACCCGGCAAATTTTATTCCAGGCCCCACTGACCCGGCTTCTGACGTAGCGCCGGGTCCCCAAACTACTGCAGCTCCTACTCAGAAGAGGACCCGGGCCACCATTGCCAAGGTACCACATTCTCTTTTCTCAATTTCATGATGAACTCATCTCAAACTTAAGCAAAATCATAGGAAAAGGAGGCTGAGAAGGAGGCTGAGGCGAACAAGAGACGCCGAACCCGGTCTTCTACAAGCCAAGCTTCCCTGAGCCCAGGTATCCCTCAACGCTCTTTATCAAGCTGGGCCAAATCCATCCAGAAGACGCCCAGCAAACAGTTCCCTTTAGCTGGCAAGATCCGGGTTCCTAAACCATCTCGTTTGTCAGATTCTTCCTCGGATGGTGTTAGCACACCCGAGGATTTCCAGATCAACGCCGGGTTAGAAATACTTCACACATCTTTTCCATACCTCTATACTTTACTATCCCATTCTTGTTTAACTAAGACACTATCTTGTTCCAGTGCCAGAGCTTTTATGGATGAAGACCCGGAATCTCCTCCCGCGGCTCTCCTCCTCCAGCAACCACAGAGCCTTCTCCTATGGAGGCACATATTGAGAACCGGAGGACAAAGACGAGCCAAGGGAGCAAGCAACCCCCGCGGCTTCTCCAAAAAATATTGTTGACCCGGTGCCAGAATCCTCCCCAGCTGCTCACTCGCCCGGGTTAGGCTCTGGGACTAAAGAAGATGAAGTGCAGGTTACTGGGACCCGGCACGTTCCAGTACAAAATGCCCTGAGACTCTTGCCAAGGTGCCAGCCCCAGATGCTGACCCGGCAACTCCTGCCAAGGACAAGAACCCGGCTTCCTCCTCAAATTCACCGGCTCTGGACGCCATGTCCGTTCCAGCACTTTGCGACGAATATTTTTCTCGCCTTGCTCAACACAAGACCCTGGAGACAGAACTGGTCGCCCTAATTCAAAAACGATATCAGGTACCCTTTTTACTTCTTGCCTGTATATTTTCTTGCATAACTATACCCTGAGTAGCCCCCAAGCTCTAAGTTCATCACTTGTGATGAGCTTGGTGCTTACAATATGCATTCCTTAGGTAAAAACTTCAAACCTGTAGCCCCCAAGTGCCGGGTTGTCTGTTTACAGCAACCTGGGACTAAAAAACTTCCATCATTTAAAACTTGCCCATTTTCACATCAAAACTTTGAACACTGTAGCCCCCAAGTGCCGGGTTGTGTGCCTGCAGCAACCTGGGACTTCTTTATTACGTTGAACAATTGAACTTCAAACTGAGTAGCCCCCAAGTGCCGGGTTAGCTGTCCACAGCTACCTGGGACTTACAGTTAGAAAATTTTCAGACTTTTTGCGCATGTAGCCCCCAAGTGCCGGGTTGCACGCCTGCGGCGACCTGGGACTAACAACTTTTGCATCTTAACAGGAAGACCATGCCAAGGCCCAGGCTGAATCACCCGGCTCATGACGCTGCCAAAACTGAATCTGAGACCCGGGCTGATCACTCAGCTCAACTCCAGGCCTTAGAAGAAAAATTACTGCTCTGACGCAAGAAAACTCGATCTGAAGAAGGACATGCAGGAGAACGAGGAGAACTTCCAGGAGCAACAGGAGACCCTGCAGAAGCAGCTGGATGAAACCAACAGAGCTGACCCGGCTAAAAAGAATGATCACCTCATGGTTGAATCTTTAGTGGGTAAGCACTACTCCTTTGAATTTCAACCTAAACTGATCAAGCAAAGCCGGTTTTAAATCTCACTGTTCTTTTCCTTACACAGGCCCTCGTGATGGGAACCTCCGCAAAACGCTGCAGAGAAGATCAAATGCATGTACACGCTGACACGTCAGCTGTACTTTGGCAGCTGCGAGGTCATCAAAGCCGCTAGGCTCTGGGAGAACCCGCCAAGCAAGTACACTGAAGTCCTTGGGCATCTGTCAACAATGCCACAATGGATCCATCTGCTCAAGAGATCAGCTTGCAGGGCCGGGGTGATGCGAGGTCTTGCCTTGGCAAAGGCCTACCATCCCCACTAAACCCGGCTCCACTGAAGAAGGGCTTTCCTCAGTTTGACACTGATGGCAAGGAGTTCGATAAGAAGTGCTACGCCCGGGTTGTGAAGCAAACCCGGCACGTTGCCACTGTAATTGCCAGCAAGATGAAGCTCACCACTTTGCAGCTTGGATATACTGAAAATGATGAAGAGATCATGGATGACGAGCCACAACGCGTCGATCTCCTCCAAAGCTATAAGGATTCCATTGACCCGGCAAAAATGCTCCTGGTACCTCCACTGCTCCCAGCTCCTCTACGCCAGTTATTCCTCCTCCGTCACGGGCGATAGCTGAAGAAGATGATGAAAACTTCTTCCAGCCACTTCGAAAAATCACCCGGCGCAAGACCAAGGCCAAAGAAACCGACGAGACCAAGGAGCCAGAGGCTAACCCGGCGGCCGCCGAAGAAGAGACCCGGCAAAGACCGTCGAAGAACAACCAACCGGCTCTCCTCCCCGTGACCCGGCTCCTGAAGCCGAGCTTGAAAACTTACGCAGATGCTTTATCTCTGCAAGAAAACAATCTTATTCGGCCCTTTGGGCACTTATTGTAATAACTTTAGCACTGTTTGCACTATGCCTGTGATGGTGCGCCTATGCACCTGATGAAACTTTTATGCTACTCTCAAACTTTTGCTTGAAATATGCCTCTTCTGTGGTTTTGATGACCCTTTTGATTTCTTTAACTGTGAGCCGGCTTTCGCATGGATACCCTGTCGCTACTTCTCTGAGAAAAACAGGGTCGAACCAAGTCCCAATGGGCTTCATGGTTGATTGAATTTCCAGGTGAGCAATCAGGCCATAAAATTGCGAGTCACATCAGCTCAACAGCAAGATAACCAAGAATAAACTAGTGGCATAAAGCCGGGTCTTGGGATTGCAGCTGCAAACTATTGAAGTAAGAGCCCCCAAGACCTGGATCAATGTTTATAAAGTAATGGCTTAACTATGCAACATTACCCCATTGATCCTCATACTGGTGGGACACGCTCTCTGGGCGTCCTCAAAGATAACTATGCACTTGTTCTATGACAAAAACATAAACAACTAAAATGTAAACTACACCTTCATACTTCTGAATCCAAAGTTATGGATACTGTAGCTAAAACTGCACAGCCGGGTCACAAAACATCGAGACCCGGATGACCGTAAAAAGCCGGGTCTTGGGACAAGCCCCCAAGGACAAGCCCCCAAGACCAAACTTAACATAGAACTATGCAACACTACTATCAAACATAAAAAAGAAACTGAAAGAACACAAATTTCTGTTCAACCTTCACTTTATTGATAGAAAAGGTTAGGTCAGCAAGCCGCCTCATTAAAAACCTTCCAGTCCCCTTAGGTACCCTGGTAAGGAAAAGAGCGCGTCTGAAACCTGCTGCCTGTTACATCGTGTTTTACATCTCATATCTCTTTCTCATGCTAAGTATAATATGGGCGCAGCTGTGCAATGTTCCATGGCCTCTCACGCTCTTCCAATGAAAAGGTAGAGTGCGATGTGTCATTCACAGACTCGGACTTTTCTCTTGCATCCACTAAATAATATGAACCATTGTTCAATTTCTTGCTTATGATGAAGGGCCCTTCCCAAGGGGGAGATAACTTGTGCATCCCTTCTTGGATTGCACCCATCGCAGCACTAAATCTCCCTCCTGGAAAGTGCGAGTTTTAACCCGGCGACTATGATACCGCCTCAAATCTGCTGATACACTGCTGATCTCTCCAGTGCTTGTTCTCTATTCTCCTCAAGCAGGTCCACAGAATCCTGCCGGGTCTGCTCATTTTCTGTTTCAACGTAAGCCGCCACGCGAGGCGAGTCATGAATTATATCACTTGGCAAAACTGCCTCTGCCCCATACACCATAAAGAAAGGGGTCATCTTTGTGGATCTGTTTGGTGTTGTGTTGATTCCCCAAACTACTGATGGCAACTCCTCAACCCACGCTCCAGCGGCTCTGAGACACGGGACCCGGAGACGTGGTTTCAAACCTCGAAGCAACTCCTGATTTGCTCGTTCTACTTGTCCATTGGCCTGTGGATGAGCAACTGAAGCAACATCTAAACGTATACCCTGATTTCCACAAAACTTTGCCATCTCACCAAGGGACATGTTAGTACCATTATCTGTGATGATACTATGAGGATACCCAAACCTGTGTATGATCTGCTTCAAAAACTTGACTGCTGTAGCTGCTTCACAATTAGTAACAGGCATCACCTCAACCCACTTTGTAAACTTATCAATGGCAACCAAGAGGTGGGTTTTCTTGCAAGGAGACATGCTAAAAGGACCCACCATATCAAGCCCCCAAACTGCAAAGGGCCAAGTCAAGGGTATTGTTCGCAACTCCTGAGCCGGCACATGAATTTGCCTTGCATATCTTTGGCAACCATCACATCTACTCACCAAGCGCTCTGCATCTGCCTGAGCTGTGAGCCAGAAGAAGCCGTGTCTGAAAGCTTTTGCTACTAAAGACCTTGTTGAAGCATGATGACCACAATCTCCCTCATGAATCTCTTTCAAAATTTGCCGGCCTTCCTTTCCAGACACACATCTCTGAAATACTCCAGAAACACTTCTCTTATATAACTCGCCATCAATAACTACGTAGGCCTTAGCCCGGCGCACAATTTGCCGGGATATAACTTCCTGCTCTGGCAGCTCTCCACGCAAAAGATACGCCAAATAAGGTTCTGTCCACTCTGGAATTTCATGAGTTGCTGCTACCAATTGCGAATCCGGGTCTTCCTGACCCGCCAGTTCCTCTACGCCCTGAGGCTTGACTGATGGAGTCCATAGCTCGTCCAAGAAAACGTTAGGTGGAACCGGCTCTCTGCGTGAGCCGAGTCTTGACAAAGCATCTGCAGCATCATTTTTCCTGCGGTCAATATGATCCACCTGATAGCCTGAGAAAAACCCGGCTACCCTGTCCACCTCTCTCCTGTAAGCCGCCATTGTCGCATCTTTTCTATCCCATGTTCCTGAAACTTGCTGTGCCACAAGATCTGAATCCCCATAACAATTAATATGCTTGATGCTCATCTCCTTTGCCATACGCAAACCATGTAACAAGGCCTCATATTCTGCCACATTGTTAGAGCAATCAAAGTGAATTTGCAAAACATAGCTCAGCTTATCACCCTTGGGAGAAGTTAACACAACTCCAGCTCCTGAACCTTGTGCTTGCTTAGACCCGTCAAAGTGCATAACCCAAGGCTTGAGACCCGGCGCAAGGGTGGTGCACTCAACTGTGTCCAATCATTAAGAAAATCCGCCAATGCCTGCGATTTGATAGCTGTACGAGGCACATAGTCAATGTGGTAAGGCCCCATCTCTATTGCCCACTTGGCAATTCTTCCTGTAGCTTCTGAATTCCTGATAATATCTGCTAAGGGTATTGAACTCACCACTGTGATTGGATGCTCCTGAAAATATGGTTTCAACTTTCTACTTGCCATGAAAACACCAAATACTAGCTTCTGCCAATGCGGATAGCGCTGCTTTGCTTCTGATAACACCTCACTAACATAATAGACCGGCCTCTGAACCGGGTTTTCCTTGCCTTCCTCCTTACGCTCGACCACCACCACAGCACTCACAGCCTGAGGCCCGGCAGCGACGTATAACAGCATGGGTTCCTTGGGACCCGGGGCCGCCAGAACTGGCGCTTTGATAATTGTTTCTTCAGAGCTTCAAATGCCTCGTCTGCTTCCTGATTCCACACAAAATTGTCTGTTTTCTTGAGTAACTTGTACAAAGGTATTGCTTTTTCTCCGAGCCGGGATATAAACCGGCTTAGCGCAGCCACACATCCTGTCAACTTCTGAACATCTGCCAATTCCTCAGGTTTTTTCAAACTCTGGATGGCTCTGATTTTTTCCGGGTTTGCCTCAATTCCACGCTCTGACACAATGAAACCGAGCAATTTTCCTGCTGGAACTCCAAACACGCACTTTGTAGGATTGAGCTTCATCTTGTACTTCCTCAAATTTTTGAATGTTTCTGTAAGGTCACTGATAAATGACCCGGCTTTTTCTGACTTGATCACCACATCATCCACATAAGCATGCACATTGCGCCCAATCTGATCATGAAAACAATTTTGAATGCACCTCTGATAAGTTGCCCTGCGTTCTTCAACCCAAAAGTCATGGTCTTGTAACAAAAAGCACCAAAGGGGTGATGAACGATGTCTTTTCCCAATCCTGCCTGTTAAGCTTGATCTGATGATAACCTGAATATGCGTCCAGAAAACACAAGAGCTCGCTGCCTGCCACTGCGTCAACAATTTGGTCGATGCGCGGCAGCGCAACGGGTCTTTTGGACAATGCTTGTTGAGACTTGTAAAATCAATACACATCCTCCACTCATTATTTTTCTTCAGAACCAAAACCGGGTTAGCCAACCACTCTGGGTGGAAAACCTCCATGATAAAGCCGGCTTCCAATAACCGGGCTATCTCCTCTCCTATAGCTTTTCTTCTCTCTGCGTTCATTTTTCTCAAACCTTGTTTCACCGGCCTTGCCTTTGGATCAACATGTAAACGGTGCTCAGCGAGTTCAGTCGGAATGCCTGGCATGTCACTAGGTGTCCACGCAAAAACATCCCGATTCTCACGGATGAACTCGATGAGCGCGCTTTCCTATTTATCAGTTAGGCTGGTCCCTATGGCGAACTGCTTGGAGGAATCCCCAGGCACAAAATCCACCATCTTAGTATCCTTTGCTGCTTTAAACTTTGCCCTGTCATCTTCTGTTGTTGGTTTTTTGAGCGCTTGTTGTCCTGCGGGTCAAGATTAGACCTGTAAGCTTTCAACTCCTCTCTAGCACAAGTTCGCTCTGCCAGGCTGCAAATTTCTCTGTTACCATGAATAGTAATGATCCCCTTGGGACCCGGTATCTTCAACTGCAAGTATACATAACACGGCCTTGCCATGAACTTGGCAAAGCCGGCCTTCCAAACAACGCATGATAAGGACTTGGAAATTTCACCACCTCAAAGTGAGCCACTCTGACCTGAAGTTATGGATAGACTCGCCAAAAGCAACCTCTAATGAAATTTTTCCCTCAGGTGTAGCTGACTTCCCAGGAACTATACCATGAAATATTGTTGACGTTTTCTGCAACTGTGACTCCTTCAGACCCATACGCATAAATGTTTCCCAGTACAAGATATTAATGCTACTGCCACCGTCCATCAAAACCTTCTTTAACTCAAAGCCATGAACTTGAGGAGCCACAACTAACGCAAGCAGACCCGGGTGCTCCACCACATCCGGGTGATCTGCTCTGCTCCAAGTAATAGTATGCTCTGACCATCTCAAATACCTTGGTACCCCTACAGCCACTGAATTAACTGCCCTTTTGACTATCTTTCTCTCTCTCTTGGTCGTGCCACTGGTATATATATGATATTGGCCAAGTTGCCTCGGCTGGTTCGAGAATCCACCCTGATTACCTGTATTTTGGCCGGGTCCTGTATTTCCAGTTGGTACCGCGTTTGCTCCAGTTAGAGGCCCCGCAGCCGGGTTAGCACTCGGGCCGGGTCCTCCACTCCTGTTTGCTCCTTGCAGAGCTCTCTGAATCTCATTGTTTTTCCACCTGTTCAAATCTACACACTGGGCCAATGAATGATTGGCGGGTCTGCCGTTCTTGCTATGACGAGGACACGGCATCCTGAAGGCCTCTTCAGTGCTCATTGGGCGTGTTCCTTGATAACTATTTCCACCACCGTAACTCCCATTATTTCCCTGATAACCTCTGTTTTCCTGATAACCTCTGTTTTCCTGATAATTCCCGTCCATCCTTTGCCTCTGAAACCCGGCATTTGCATTTGCAACTAGCTCTGAGTTTCCTTCCTGATGCCCACGCTTGTGCTGGTTCTGATTGTTGTTGTTATTGTTTCCCGGGCCATTGTTCTTTCCTCCATTGTTCGCAGCACCTTTCCCTTTTTCTTCCTCACTATCATCCTGGGTTTTGTCCGTGGCTGCGTGTCTGTTGCACGCATCCATCAACTCTGCCATAGTAACGGGCTTAACCCGGTGTCCTTCCTTCATGCGACCCAGCTTCTGGACCAAGGGAGCGTACTTGCAAGTTTTCTCCATCGATGAAATTGCATCCTTGGGCTCGATACCTGATGAAGAGTGCAGGATCTCCGTGACCCGGCCCATCCAGTGACGAGCTGACTCGCCCTTCCTCTGTACGCAACGATCAAGATCTTCAATGGAAAATAAACGCTTGCACGTGCCCTGAAAGTGCTTGATGAAAATTGTTTTCAACTCATCCCAAGAATTGATAGATTTCTCTGGCAGATTCTTGAACCACAACTTTGCTGCACCATCACTCATCATCAAATACATATACTTTGCACAAACGTTCTCTGTGGCATTGCGTATACACATCGCCATCTCATAGCTGCTCAACCAACTCGCCGGGTCTGTGCTCGGCTCATAATTGGCAATCTTGCTTGGCTCCTTGAACTTCTCAGGGAAAGGCTCTGCTCTAATGGCATCTGAAAGACACTTGGGCCCGCCAAAGTGGAAGAACTTGCTAAAAGATTATGTTACCCGGCGAGCTTGCAGATGCTGCTGGCACGGGACCCGGTCCTCCTTGTGGTGCTCCAGCTGCAGGTACTGCCGGGTTTGCATTAGCTGCACTTCTTCCGCTCGCGATCTATTGACTATCTGCTGAGCCACAGAAATTGCAGGGGCGGGTTGATACTGCTGATTATTCTGGTTCTGGTTCTGCTGGGGCGGGTTTTGCTGCTGTGCCGCGGCAAACCCGGCCAATGGCGGGTTTCCCCCGTGGCGACTCTTGCTACGATATGTTGTGGAATGAAGCGCGCTTTTCTCTTTTGAATACTGAACTTGCTGAGCAACCGCAGTGCGTAACATGTCAATGGCACGCCGAGCTTCAACCTCTGCTGGCGAGTCTCCTAATGGAATACGATCAAGTGCTAAAGTTGCGGCATATACGTTATCTGCTGGATTGGAATAGTGACCCGCCGGCGTGTGAAACCTTGGTGTCCTGGGCGGCAGACCCGGATTTCCCCTGGCTCCCCCAGCGAGAAGACCCGGCGCCGCTGCAACTGCAACTCCAGCTGCTCCTGTTCCTCTGTCTGGTTCTACATTTGCTCTAACAACTGGAGCCACCTGGGTTACACCAACTGGTTGATCTTCTGGGGTTCTAAACAATACTGCTGGATTTATGGCGTTTTCTCCAGGAGCCAGCCGGCTCTGGTGCCTCCTCCGGTGTGCCCTGGTCATCTCATTGAGACGATTTTCCTCATCCTCTAATTGCTTTCGCCTAACCTCCATATCTTCTTTCTCTGCCATTGTGTCTCTGCGCACCTGCTCCAAGGCCCGGCGTGCTGTATCCAATTCTATAGCTCTGGCTGCCGCGTTTTCTGGAGTAACAATCCTCGTAAGTGCTGTTGGATCTAGGACCAGGCCATTGTTAAACATGGCCTGGGCCCCAGTTGCATTGTTTCTTTCCTCACCCTGAGCTCGGTTATTGAGAAAACCGAAGCTATTCCTGTAACGCGCCGTGTTTTCACTTTCCTCTGACACCGAAGCCGGGTCTCCATCAACCCTTTGACCCGCCAACTAATACTGGTGGCAATTGTTGCTGCTGTTGACCCGGAGTAAAAGCTGGTGGCACGACCGTTGACGGTGATGCCCCGCGTTGATCGAAGGAGCGGTGTAAACCGCCACCTCCTAACCGGGCTTGGAACGGACTCTTGCTCCTCTTCGTCCTCTTCTTCTACTCCATATCCGAACCGGCCTTCGAACAAGGGCAAGATCGATTCTGAATCTGCATAGTCCACCACATCACCCGGGATTGGAGCCGGGTTTCCCGATCTTTCCTCGTGCACGTCCAAGGGCAGCTCATCTTCAGCCGTACCAACTGATTCTTCTCCATCAGATTGAACAATTGTGGCAGCTCCTGACACAGATTCATAGTCTCCATCACTAGCAGATCTAGTTGCAATCATACCAACAAAAACGTTAAACTTGCCAATTGGAATAACATCACCTGATTCAAGTAGATCTGATTCCGGCCCCCAGCCAGAATCATCAACGATGGGCTCTCCTTGCGAGTTGAGGGTGATCTCGCCGAAAACAAGTTCTCTACTCCTTGCCTTGCTTCTCCCATGATGGTGACACCTTTGGACGCGTTCCCACAGACGGCGCCAACTGTCGTGGGGTAGATAACACGGCAGATGCTACTTTGGGGTAGCTTGAGTTGATGGGCAAGGCGACACTGGCGTCTGGGAGATTGTTTAGCACTGCAGGGACAAAGGGTTTACCCAGGTTCGGCCTCTCCATTGGAGATAAAGACCTACTTCCTGCTATCTTGTTATTGATCTCGATCTCGATAACCCGGCTACGACAACAGAGCCGGATCTCGATCTAGGTTACAAGGTTGGGTGTTTCTCTCGATGGTTCTCTCGCCTAAGCTTGGATCGTAAAGTTCTCTCAACTAGGGCTCAGGGACCGGTTTATATAGACGACCGGGTCTCCTGGCACTTTACAATACGAACCCGGGCTCTACCCAGACTCGGAATCCTACCCTAGCTCTTCTAGCCTTCGTGTCCTCCAAGTCCCGAACCGCCTCTGGTCTTCTAGAAACTTCCCTTCCTGAACCGGGTTACCGCCAAAGCCTCTGGCCCAGCAACATAACCCGGCCCATGCTGATGGTTAGCTGGCCTGGCGGGGCCTCCTGCCTGGCGAGTCATGCTTCCCTCTTCATGGGCCTACCGGGTTATCATCCCCCCATCACCGTTACTCCAACTAATGCACACGTTCCCCCACACACGCTCTCATAAACATGCTTGATCAAAACAAGTAGACAAGAACGGGGTACATAATATGCATCTATACTCATAACTGAAATAAACATTGCAATCTCAAACATATATTAACTCATAAAGATCCACCACAAAGGTATTACAACGGTGACCGTAATCATGTTCAGCAGCTCATACGGTGCTAATTAGTGAAGCTCAAGAGAGGAGAGATACATAAGTTACTTCCACAAACCCATAGTCCAGAGGTGGACTACTCCCTCTTCATCATGGAGACGGTGGAGAAGTCGATGGAGAAGATGGAGACCATGCCGGCAGCGCCCCGCCGGAGTTTTCCCCTCCAATCTGCAGCTCCTGATCTCCATTTCGGTGTTTCTGTGTTTGTGCGGCGCTCCTTCCAGAGAACGTCGGGGGACCTTTTTTATAGGCGTTTTTAGGTCAAGACTATGTCGGTGGAGCGAAGATCGACGGCAACGGAGCCACGAGGGCCAAACGAGTGGGCCCCACGCGGCCACAGTACCTGGCCGCGTGGGCCACCCCCGTTTGGGCCTCGGGCCTCCGCTTGTTAGCTTCCTTCGCCCACAGGTCTTCTTCCTTCCAAATATTGACGCCCATAAATTTCCAGGTGATTTCGTTGACGTTTGGGTCCCTGAAACATTAAAATAAGAAAACGGGGTTTTCTGCCTGTGCAGGGTTAATTCCATAAAAATAGGAAATAAATGAATATTCCCAAAAATCATTATAAAACATTGATATAACCCTTATATGATGCAAATATGATTGGAATATAAGCAATTAAAGTGCAAAGTTCATGTATGCATTTTACATGCATCACCGAGTCAGTGTTTATGCTTTGTAAAGGAATAGAGAAAGTACATATGTCCATATGGTGTACATTTCCATGCTCATCTCTGCTAGTTTTCTTGTCTTGACTGCAACATTCCCCCATCCTTGCCTTCCTGAAATAGCTAACGGTTTTGATAATTATCGCTTGGTGAGAAATAACTATTTCTACTTCAATAAGAAAACATTGGAGTTTGTGTAAATATAATGGAATGATAATATCTGTATAAAATTGCTATGAATGTTGATTGTAAAATAACTATTTCTAAGTGGCTTGAAAATTAAGAACTCTGCAACTAAGTCATGGCCATTGTGTAGCCGACAACGACTTGACTCCTGAGGACGTATCTGGGGGTTTATTATTCTCCTTGTTACTATTCTGAAGAGTAATAAAGCACCTACGACACCTCTCCCCTTTTTCCTCCCATTTCCCATTTACCACAGTCGAGCTCACCACCATTCTTCCCCTCCACCACAACATTGTCATGACATCGCTTAATATCCTCTAATGTGGAAATAAGGTCATCGCTTAATATCCTCTAATGTGGAAATAAGGTCAGGCCATAAGGCCTTAAGGCCGACCTTAAACACTGAAATGATCGACCATAAGAAGGAATTGCTACGATGCCATAAGAATGAAGAGATATTAATTTTCCATAGACAGGGTAGGAGGATTTGTCCTTCGACGTGACGGGGAGGTGGCCATTAATAAAGTAGACCAATAAGGCATTCTCCATGTCGGTGCCACGTGACAGGTTGGCTTGGCGACGTCATTGCGGACCTCCGGCAGCGAACACCGTGAGTGGCCTCACTAGGTCGCTCAAGTCAACGACTGTTGAATTGGTGAATAGCACATTAGGTTTCTCACACGCAAAAAAATTACTCTTAAGAAATAATCCCCATAACTTTGAGCTTCTCTTGCAAAGATAAGAAAATAACGAGAATCATCTAGGTTTTTTCCTCACGTTGATATATGTAGCTTATCAATTAAACAATGTAGCAGCGGAATGACAAAAATTGCACAAAATTTATCAAGAGCGAAGATTTCAATGGGATTAACGATTAGGCAAACATATGGACACCTTACATGCGGGGCAAGAGGTCGTTTATGGCCGCTGGCTAAACGAGCCGGGGAAAGCGGCAGCTTACAAATGATGGCGCAAAACGAGGACGGAGAGTAGTGGCGAGTCGGCATGTGTGGTCGTTGCGGACTCCCGACGAAGAGTTGGAAAAGAAAATGAGCAATGACCATGATGCAATTCAACGGAGAGAGTGAAACTAGGACGGGACACAGGAGGGGGCGAGGGAAAATGGTTGTCGCTGGCATTTGGTGCATGTCTCTCGGGATCTATGTGGCGAGCGTGTCCGGCGCATCCGAGCCCCTACTCGGGCCGTTTTTTCTGTCAGGACACACATTGAGACGTTTGGGGGTCTCGGGGCCACCGGTGGAGATGCTCTGAGGTGTTGTACTAGAGCATCTCCAGTAGATGACCTAAAATAGGGCACCACTTTTTGGTAATAAGACACCACTTTTTGATTATAGGGCACCAACTTTTTGTTATCAGGCACGATAATTGATTTTACTCCGGTGGATGATGCATTTTAGGGCACCAAAAAACTGGGAGCTACAAGAGATGATGTAAAATAGAGCATGAAAACAAATTTTCATCAGACACAAATGCATACATTGAACCATCAAATTAAGTATAAAATAATCACACGCAAATCAAACATACATTTTACATAGTTCATCATTTTTTTCAAATAAAATACAACAACAAATTCATCAAACACAGTTCAAAGTTTATCACATAGTTGCTTCAGAGAGTGGGCAATTTGATGGAACAAATCTTTCAGCATACTAAAGCGTCGTCGAAAGTATGCTCCGAAAAGAATCGAGTTGGTCCAAAATAGTCATGTATCAGCTTGTTGTCAACTGAAGGGAATCGTATGCAGAAAAAAAATTCCTAACAACGATAACCTTATATACTAGCCATAATCTATTACTATGCAGATATACCGTAACGGAGGAGATAGATGTACATACCCTTGTAGACCAAAACGCGGGGATTACGCTCCCGCACAAGCGTTGTTGATGAAGCCGACGTAGCCGACCTCAAGGTCGTGAAGACGAACTCCTCCAAGTGCCACAAGTGTAGCACCTCGTAGCTCTACACACGTACGGTGTAGACGATGACCTCCGAGCTCCGATCCAGCCGAGCAGCGGAAGCAGAAGACTTGGACCGAAGAAGACCAGCAGCACGGCAGAGTGCGTATGGTGGAGAAAACCTCAACCTAAGCGCAACCCCAATTGCGGAGTCACGTTCAAAGGTGAGAGAGAGAGGAATTTCTGGGTGAATTTCCAAGGCATGGGGGCACCCCTATTTAAAGGAGGATGGAGGCTGCCAGGCTTGGTGGCTTGGTGGTGTGGGAATATTCCCACACTAGCCGCACCACCAGCTGGTGCGCCGGCCTAGGTGGGCCCCAAGTAGCCCACCCGGCCACCTCCATGGTGCACCTCCCTTGGAGGGAAATTCCCCCCCCCCCCCCCACCCCCATGGGCCTTCTCCTCCGGGAGTTGGCCCATTAAGGTTTGGGCTGTCAATAAATTCGAAAATAAATAAATAAAAATATATTTAATCATTAATTACATTAATTAATATTAAATATATATTATTTAATTTATTAGAGCTCTTAAAACTATTTCGTCACCCTCCGAACTCCATCGGATATGTCCCGGAACACTTCCGGTGGTCTTCTCTCTATTTTCTCTTCTGCGTCCAATCTAAATAAACGTCGCCGACCCTTAAGTGTGCCACCCTACGGTTCGGAATCACTCCAGACATGATCGAGACCCGTTCTCCGATCAATGACTATCAGGGGGTCTGGATACCCATGAAAGCCCCTGTGCGTCCACGAATATCTTTGTCGCTTGAATCTTTAGACATCAAGTCTCAAACCTTTTGCTTGGCGATACTTAGTTTGTCCGAGACTCGATCTCCGGCATCACGATACCAAGCTTGATCTCGTTACCTGACAACACTATCTTTACTCGTCTGTGATATTACATCCTCGTGACCTAGTCACATGCTTGTAAGCTCATTGACGTAATCTCACCGAGTGGGTCCAGAGTATCTATCCTGCTATATGGATTGGCAAATCCCGCTCTTGATCATACGCCTCAACATATTCCTTTCGGATACCCGAGAGGGACAACTTTATTGTCATCCTATATAAGGAGTGACATTTGATGTAATCAAAATACCTTCCAGAAATAGCAATTAAGTATGATCTCACGGTTGAAGGCGTGAGTACTACGTCCTATATAAATTGGGTGTGCGTCTATCACATCATTCACCTAATGATATGAGTCCATTATCAATTGACGTCCAAGTCCATGATCAGAAAATCTTGATCATCTGTTGATCTCAATGGACTAGTAAAGAGCCTACTAGGGACCTGGTTATTTACATACCACACGTGTATTAATGTTTCCGCTTAATACAGTTATAGCATGGCATAAAACGTATTATGAACCATCGAGATATGACAAATAAAATATCTTTATTAATTGCCTCTAGGGCATATCTTCTTCAGTCTCCCACTTGCACTAGAGTACAAATTAATCTAGTTTACAACTTGGTAAAAGCCTAACACCTATAACAGCTTGGTGTTTATCATGCTTGTCTCGTGGAAGAGGCTTCGTCAGTGGATCTGCAACATTCAGATCCGTATGTATTTTGCAAATCTTCACATCGCCTTCCTTGACATACTGTCTGATCACATGGAAGCGTCGGAGAATGTGTTTGGCAGTTGAGTGAGACCTTGGTTTCTTCGTGTTAGCAATGGTGCCTGTGTTGTCGCAGTAGAGGTTCACAGGGTCTTGCGCGCTTGGGAACACTCCGAGCTCGATGACGAACTTTCTCATCCAGACAGCTTCATTCGCAGCTTCCGAAGCAGCAATGTACTCCGATTCCATTGTAGATTGGGCCACTATGGGTTGATTCCCACTTCTCCAACTCACAGCGCCTCCGTTCACCTTAAACACATATCCTGTCTGAGATTTCGAGTCATCTGGATCTGTGCAGAAACTTGCATCAACGTAACCTGTTACGCCAAGTTTCTCTTCACAGTCTCCATAAACAAGAAACATTTCCTTAGTTTGCTTAAGATATTTTAGAATGTTCTTAACAGCTATCCAATGATCCTTGATAGGATTACTTTGGAATCGACTCGTCAAACTAAGAGCCAATGCTACATCGGGTCGAGTACTTAACATGGCATACATGATTGATTCTATGGCTGAAGCATAGGGATTAGCAGCCATTGCGGCCTTCTCCTGAGCCGTCACTGGACACTGAGCCATGCTCAATGTTTTATTCTTGATAACCGGCAGAAATCCTTTCTTTGCCTTATCCATACCGAATTTTTTCAGTATCTTATCAAGGTAAGTACTCTGACTTAACGCTAATAGGCGCCTTGATCTATCACGATAGATTTTAATGCCTGATACGTAAGCAGCTTCTTCTAAGTCCTTCATTGAAAATTTACTGTTTAAATAATTCTTCATGCTATTCAGAAGATCCACATTATCCCCAATCAGTAATATATCATCCATATATAAACTAGGAATGCAACTGAGCTCTCGCTTATTTTCTTATAAATGCAGGTCTCTTCCGCATTTTGGACAAATCCAAAACCTTTGATCACCTCATCAAAGCAAAGATTCCAGCTCCGAGATGCTTGCTTCAGTCCATAAATGAAACGCTGAAGTTTGCATACCTTGCCAGCATTCTCTGGATCGACAAAACCTTCAGGTTGTACCATATACAACTCTTACTCAATGTTGCCATTTAGGAACGCGGTTTTGACATCCATCTGCCATCTTATATATATATTTATTTACTAATTGGAGCACCATACGAGACTCCACGTTAATCCTCAAGTTTTAGAAAATTTAGTCCATCCGATCTAGCCGTAATCAATCTAAAACCATTGGATTAAGAGTCCAAGCCGCACGCGCGCGTGAGGCGTGACTATTCTAGAGTACCTTTCTAGGCTCGAGTTCGAATCTCGCAACCATCCTCGAGGAGTCCTTAATTAATTAGTCACATGCACGCAAAGCCTTTTCCCCTTTGTCAGTCTATCATACAGATTGCACGCCGGTGATGGCAGGCGTCGATGCATCATGGACGGCCGGAGGTCACTATGAGGCACCCATCAGCGGAAGCAGTTTCCGCTCCAGGACCAATCTCGCTGGATTTCAGGTAAAGGTTCCAGCAGCAGAAACGTTTCCCAGATAGATCCGTCCAAATCTTTGATCCATAAAATTCAAGAGAAGTGGTTCGGTTTGTTCATGGATGCATTGGTCCGATCCTATTGGTGCAAGCGTATGGCCTATTCTGTAGCTTGCACTTGCCTACCTGTGGAAGTTCCCGGTCAAATTTCTTCTCTACTCAATCCTATGCCCTTGCTTCGTTTTAGCTTCTTCAGAATCAAATATGGTTGTTTAATTTTGGTGCTTCTCAACTCATCTAATTTTCAATCTTCTAATCGTCAAGACCGACAGACCTACCCTGGACGACGCCGTTGTCTCCTGATGGTGCACAAGCACGCCATGCCCGCAGATCTTCATGCAGGAATCAGTAGACTGACTAAACACAGTTTAAATTTGCGGTAGATCTACACTAGCAGCTGTCCGACTAACTACCGTAATTTTGTTAACTGACATGGAAAGGGAAGCAGATATATTATCAATACGTATTTTAAATACTCAGTTAGTTGAGTGTACTATTAACTAAAGGGTTGCAGTTCAATTCTTTAATTATACTAGTAGCCGTGCACGTGCAACGCACGTCTTCAAAATATTATCTGTACTACTATTAAAAAATCTAAATCATATTATCAATAAAATCCATTGCCAACATCCATCTCTCTTACTGTGAGAGTCAGATCCAAACGCTTATATGAGGTATTACAAAATCATCATCAAAGGCATCCTACCACCATTCTCATGCACATATATTAATATATTAGCTTCCCCAAATTACACATTTTAATGTTATCAAACATATCCCAATATTTGTTTCCCTAGTTAAATTTAGTACTCAAATAAGTACATACCTAAGTTATTTATATATATACCTGATCTGTACGCGTACGATGGACACACATACCCAAGGTATATATAACATGTAGATACCTCGAATACGCATACCCAAGGGTATGTGCACCTCATATATATCCAACATGTGCATACCCAAGGTATACCTGTCGTCTACATACCCAAAATGTACTATATTCTATCATGGTGCCCGGGCACCAGGGAGCATCTGTTAATTTACCTATATATATATAGGTAAATATATATATATATATTGCGCCCTTGTTCTCATACATATCTAGTATTTATGCAACAAAAAATACATGAAGCAAACATTTAAGGTACTACACTAAACCAACAAATTTCGTTTCGAACCTCGAAAGTATACAAACTCTCTCCTTGTCAACCAGTATGGGAGCAGGAGATTGAATAATTCATGCTGTTTTATAAATAAAAATATGGAACTAACTCTGTTGCAATAGCTTAATAAAAAGAATAATTATTAAATTGGAAGAAGAGTGAGAAAGGTAGCAAAAGATTGCCATCGTATCAGGGACGGAGCCAGCCACAATGGTTGGAGGGGGCAAAATCACGTTGGAGGGGGCGAAATAGCTTAGAATCACTAAGTATAAGTGTGATTAATAGCAGGATTATGAAGAAAATCAGATTCATGGGGGTGGCTGAGCCCCTGCTCGTCCCCCCTTCCTCCGTCCCTGCATCGTATATAGCTATCCTTTGAACTCCTCAAACTGCATACAAAGAAAAAACTTAATTAGTGTGTATAATTTTTCAGCAATAGACCGGTTAATATATAATCTATATATGAAACTAAAGTGCTGAACTCCATAATAGAAAAGACAATTAGGCAAACTGTAGTATTTGAAAATCTGTACTTATTTACTCTGTAGCAGATCAGTCGCAAGCAAAGGATTTGGTGGTTCCACTTGAGGCGATGCAGAATTGCAGAGCAAATCGGCATCCCTTCCTCGTCTCAAAACCGATAGAGCTACAAAATAGTTTAATCTGCCTTAAGCGAATTTCTATACACAATCTTCTTCGGGGAATCAGCCACCAACGGACTGACTGAAAATGCAGGCAATACTAAGACTGGAGAGTAAGGGATCGGGAGAAACATTTGCAGTGGGCAGTTGTGCGCACCATCCTCTTCCTCCGCATGGGCCATCGTTCCCATGAAGCTGCTGCTGCTCGGGTCAGCCATGGAAAGAGACCACAGCGCGGGTGGGAGTACCCGAGCGGCGCGCGTGTCCATCGTGGTCAGTGGCAGATCCATTGCCGCAGGGAGCCGTGGCGGTGTGACCTGTAGTGCTGATGGGGTCGGGAGGAAGGGTTTGGGGTGTACGGAACTTGGATCATGGAGACCGGAGTAGAGTTATCATGGGAGGATGGACGCGCGGCCTCCTTGGTGGCAGAGGTGGCACACAGAGCGGGACGGCGGCCGGAGGCTAAGGCGCACACGGCCGCGATGGGAAGTCGGCCCGGCCGGAAAGATGGGCCTGGCTCCGCGTAGGACATGCGGTAGGTGGGGATGGAGGCCGCTCGTGGCCGAGAAGCTCCGCGGCGAAGGCGAATCGCAGGGGCGGCACACACAGGCGCAGGAATGCGGGTGGAGCGGGGCAAGGGAGGCACTGGAGGATGACGGCGCCGTTTATTTTACTTGGCAGTGGCAATCTCTGTAATTACCCAGAAAACAAAAAGGTATGTTGATCTGGGTCGTTGATCAAAACTGAACGTCTCAGATTTAATGTATCAACGCAGCACAATACATGTTTGCTCTTTCAATAGTAGTATAGAATAGCTTTTTTGCAGGTGAATATAAATAATAATTTGTAGTTTTGGCTTAATTTGTCTTTCCGCTATAATCATGTGATGAATTTTCTATGTATACCGTAGCCTGGACTATTGATGCGTATCAAGTTGGAGCAAGGAATCTATTTGGCTGATGTACAAGTAAAACCGAACCTACTGCCATTTGGTCTTGCTCACCGGACAGGTACCAAATAGTTGTAAAAAATCTATATTTTCGTCCTGCTATCCAGAGAATATTTAGTCACGGCTGCCGAGTTTCTACAAACATCATACTATTGACAGAAAACATTTTACTGTGTGGTTCACATCTTACTTATCTCACCATAAAAAAAATATATCAACATGGTTTTCTTCTTCTGAGATGACATATAATGTTTGGTAGAAAGATTCGTAGAGGCGTGTGTAACTAATAATCCACATACCATGTTTCTTAGCCAGTATCTAACACCTCTATTCCCCATGAAAAAATTAAGGTGGGTTTCTCTCGATCAGATTCACTTTTTCCATGTGCATTGCCATTTGCTCAAATCCGCGTGAAAATGAAGGTCACATTTTCGTCCAGCTCGATCTTGACTAGCGTAGATGATTCACCCATATAAATCAGGATGTTTCGAAGGCACGTTCTTATAGGAAAATTTTCACATGCATATTTTTTTTGTGTCTCAGGTATGCAAAAATATAATGAAATAATAACCGCCAATCTGAACCTGTAAGAATTAAAATTCAAAAGAACTCCAGGTAACCAATGTACCAATAATCTATTAATAGTCCCCACACGAAATAAATGTTGTGCGACTCAGGTCCAAGTGTTAAAAATGGAATTCACATGGGTAAAACTGGGAGAGAATGGTTTTTGACACATCCTTTCGGTAATCTTTTATCTACAGCCTGCAGGTTAACAAATATGGGAAAACAAGCACATACTTTGATTGCTCATCCTTTTGAGTGTCTTCGGCAGTTATACCTGTCAAGATGGTTCCAACATTAAAAGTTATAGATGATACTAATGCTTCTTTCTCTGACTTATGTAACAGATTTACGTCAAAATTACTCGGTTCCTTTTTATGACATTCAGTATTGATAACCACTATCGAGCATCATCCTGAGTCACCAACAATGCAAGCATACAAATGCATGTAAGGACTACTCCATTTACTTTTTATTCAAATTTAACATGTCATTACGTATATAACATAACCCAAGTGTCTGATAGTAAACCATCCATAATGGGAGGTAATTCCTTGGGTATTCGAATTGTCCAATTTTTATTGTAAATTCATCATTTCTAATATGCTAATAGTGTCTAACACTAATCGCTACTATACGGACCATGCATGTGATTGTTGTAGCCAAGTGATTCACGGTCAGGTTTGGCTAACTCAATCATCGGGATTGAGCTACATCGTTTTTAGAAAATAGTGGTGATTTTCTTCAAGAACATTGCATGCATAGACATAATTTCCCATTAGTCGAACGCAAGTTCTAATTGTTATCCAGGACAACAGTACTTAAGTTCATTCAAATCATCATCCCAACCATAATAAGATGAGCTAGCAAAATTTAAAATGTATATGTAAACTAAACTTTAAAGTTTATAAAAATACAAATTTAGGGTTATCGAATGCAACCCCCTACAACGTGTAAAAGAACCCATGTGTTCAAAATTTAGTCACAAAATAGCACAACTGTGCGTCTAAAGCAATAACACTTCACAATTCTACTTCAACATAGTACATTTGAGAAAAAATATGTTTGACATTTCGAATGTATGAAAGGAATAATGGAAGTATCCATTGTTAACCAAGTAGCTTCTCCTCTTCTACAACACTTTTCACATATTTGAATAAATATTCGGAAGTATACTATTCTAATATGTTTATAAAGATTTCATTTGACCGACTAATTTCTTACTTACAGTATTTTTATAATTGTGCGTGGAAGTACGTCGAGGTATATGATATTCTTTTGTTTTGGGCTTGAAAGCTAGAATTAAGTTGGAAGTTGCCCAACGTATAAAAAACATCCATAATTTTGAAGTAGTATTTTAATAGTTTTACAAAAAAAAATTATAGATGACAATAAGTTAGTAGCCCGTGCGAATGCACGGGTTGACGACTAGTATTTCATAATCGTAATATGCAGCAACTGCTAGCAAAACCCGAATAGATTTCAGCATCGCTACAGGTGAAAACGTTTCATCGTAGTCAATTCCATGAACTTGTCGGAAACCTTTTGCGACAAGTCGAGCTTTATAGACGGTCACGTTACCGTCAACGTCAGTCTTTTTCTTATAGATCCATTGATTCTCGACGGGCTTGCGCCCTTCAGAAATCTCCATCAAAGTCCATACTTTGTTGTCATACATGGATCCTATTTCGGATTTCATGGCTTCAAGCCATTTCTCAGACTCGGGTCCTTCCATTGCCTCTTTGTAGTTCGTAGGTTCGTCTTGTTCAATCAACATGGCGGTGCAAACAAGATTACCATACCACCCAGGAGGGGTACAGGTTCTTCCAGACCTACGAGGTATAATAGTTTACTCGACATTTTTTCCCACTCCATCTGTGGAGGACGGTTTCGGAACTGTTTCCGTTGCGCCACTCGGAATTTCGAGTTCAGGATCAACTATCTCGTCGAGGTCTATTTTCCTCCCACTTATTCCTTTGACGAGAAACTCTTTCTCGAGAAAGGCGCCGCTCTTCGCGACAAACATTTTGCCCTCGGCTTGATTGTAGAAGGTGTATCCTATGATTTCCCACGAATACCCTACAAAGATGACTTTTTCCGATTTTGGTTCGAGTTTGTCGGACTGTAGTTTTTTAACATATGCCTCACAACCCCAAACCTTCAGGAACGACAACTTGGGTTTCTTGCCATGCCAAATCTCATACGGTGTCGTTGCTACGGATTTGGATGGAGCCCTATTTAAAATGAATGCGGCTGTTTCTAACGCATATCCCCAAAATGATATGGGCAAGTCGGTAAGAGACATCATAGACCGTACACTATCCAAAAACTACGATTACGTCGCTCGGACACACCGTTGCGTTGCGGTGTCCCAGCAGGCGTAAGCTGTGGCACAATTCCACGGGCCTTTAGATGTGTTTCACGCTCAAAACTCAAATACTCGCCATCACGATCGGATCGAAGGTGCTTGATTTTCTTGTTGAGTTGATTTTCAACCTCACTCTGAAATTCTTTGAACTTTTCAAACGTTTCAGACTTGTGTTTCATTAAGTAGATATACCCGTATCTACTCAAGTCATTAGTGAAAGTCACAAAGTAACGATAACCATTGCGTGTCAACACGCTCATTGGACCGCACACATCTGTATGTATGACTCCCAACAAGTCCGACGCCCGTTCCATAAATCCGGTGAACGGTGTCTTGGTAATTTTGCCCATGAGGCATGGTTCGCAAGTATCAAGAGATCCAAAATCTAGTGAATCCAAAAGTCCATCAAAATGGAGTTTCTTCACGCGCTTTATACTGATGACGTGGAAACACACGTTCGTTGGGAGACCCCAAGAAGAAGGTATGAAGTAGTGCAGCAGCAATTTTCCCTTGAAATCTAACAAGGTTATCGAACCAGTAGGAATTGGAAGAGCCTCAACACGGTGTCAGCGGCGCCGTTACGATCACTGACGTGGACCTGCACACAACACAATCAAAGTACTTTTCCCAACGAAACAGGAAGGTTGTCAGTCTCCCCGGCTTGCTGAATACGAAGGATTAAACGTATGGTGTGGAAAGTAATGATGAGTGCAAAAAGGAACAGCGATAAAATAAATACAGAGCGTGGTGGAAACGGTGTCTTTATCAGTGTGGAATAAAGGACCGGGATCCACAGTTCACTAGTGGCGTCTCTCCATAAAACAGATAAATATGTTGGGTAAACAAATTACAGCTGAGCAATTGACAAAGTGCAAATGGATGACAATGCAAGATATAATAAGAACATGTTCATTGTTAGATCTATTGGGCATTACATCAATATACATAGACCGCTTACTAGCTACATCTATGACTAATAATCCACCCCCGGGATAGCTTATGTGTCTCCCGTGAGTATTAAGTTGCAAGCAACAGATAAAAACATTAAACAAAGTGCGTAATGTAAATAATGCATATGACATATAGACACAGCAAAGTTGTTTTCTCCCTAGTGGCAACAGCACATCTACAGGCTTAGTCGTTTCTGTCATCTCGAGCCCAGTCTTCTAAAGGCATGAACCCACTATCTAGCATAAATACCCCTTCTTGCAGTCATTAGCATATACTTGGCCAAAGTATCTACTAACAACGGAAAGCATGCAGGAACATAGATAAAACATGGATATAAATAGATGAACAAACTTGATCATAACTTCACAATTCATCGGATCCCAGCAAACACAACATGTAGCATTACATAAAGATGATCTTAATCATGTTAGGCAGCTGATAACCCCCAAGAGCTAGGGATCACTGTAGCACCTCTCAATGTGGAAGTAAGGTATCGATCCGCAGGAGCAAGAAGGAAAAATTATCTATTCCCTACAACTAAAGTGTCACAAGTTTTAGTTGATTATGCACTAAACAAGTTTAGAGAACAAGATGGTTGGTTTGATGGATGTAAAAGTGTCCCAATCCTCTTCTTTGCAAGACGACAAGACAAAGGTAGTAGCAAGTGAAAGCTCTCAAACAGAGAAAGCCCAATCCTCTATGTAGCAAGAGGACAAGCTCAAGTGTGTGTTTCTTATAGGAACAATGGACATGGTTCATGGGTTCACTTAATCCTCTCTCTCTCTCATCTACGGTGATCATCATGTTATAGATAAAGTACACACAATTGTCATGTTTTAATGGTAGCTTTTTATGACGGCTATATGTCCTAAAACACATAGTTGAAAGAAATACTCATTTGTGTTGCTAGGTCACCCCTCGTAAGGCTAGCGTGGTTTCTCTCACTCCCACATCATACTCTTTCTTTTTACCCCCAGATAAAGGATGTTGGGCGGTACTGTGTCACTCAATACCTATGCCGTGTCACATCGGCCATCCCGTACCCACATACATCATACTTCAAAGTATGACAAATCACAAAAGCTCCAACACAACGGTAAATGCATAACAAATCATCTCACACCACAATATTCACCACAAAGGTATTACATAGATGACCGTAATCATGTTCAGCAGCTCATACGGTACTAATTAGTGAAGCTCAAGAGAGAGGAGAGATACAAAATTTACCACCACAAACCCTAGTCCAGGGGGTGGACTACTCCCCCTTCATCATGGTGATGATGGTGAAGAAGTTCTTGCTGTAGATGTTGATGATGAACACGCCGGAGGGGGGTGGAGCCCTCCGGAGGTGATTCCGGCGGCGTTTCCCCCCTCCGATCTTCTCCGGCGGCAGCCTTCTGACTCTCTGTTTCGTGGTTCTGTGTTTCTCCGCCGCCTCCTTTCGCGAAACGTCATGGGACCTTTTTTATAGGCGTTTTTAGGTCAAAACGAAGGCGGTGGAGAAAGGATCGACGGCTGCGGAGCCACGAGGGCCAAACGGGTAGTCCCACGCGGCACTGTACCTGGCCGCGTGGGCCACCCCCTTTTTGCCTTGCGGGATCCGTTTGCTTGATTCCTTCGCTCCTACGTCTTCTTCCTTCCAAAATAATGACCTCTGTATTTTTCCAGAATTTTATGACGACGTTTGGGTCCCTGAAACATAAAATAAGAAAACGGGGTTTTCTGCCTGTGCAGGGTTAATTCCATAAAAATAGGAAATAAATGAATATTCCAAAAATCATTATAAAACATTGATATAACCCTTATATGATGCAAATATGATTGGAATATAAGCAATTAAAGTGCAAAGTTCATGTATGCATTTTACATGCATCAACATCCCCAAGCTTAATCCATGCTCGTCCTCGAGTATGAAGATGATAAAACTAACATGGACTTTGCAATTTAATACTTAACAATGATATCAAAGATGATTACAATTGCTACATATAGTCAAATGATTCATTCTTCAAAGGAGTAGCAATATGCAAATAGTTTATGAAGTGATATCAAGTATTCAAGACAAGGATGTTCATTGATAGTTCACAAAGTGTAACATGGTAGCAAGTAATATGGAACACATGTATGCATAATGATAAGTAGAACATCCTACAATGGTCATAGAGTGTAGATGAAAATCTGAATATGATAGGTGTACACTTTGGAAAGATGTATATGTGAGTAGAGGTAAAGCATGCATAAGTTTCATCCAACTTCCAAACTCTTCTACTTAAGTTAATGATTGCAATAAGGTATTCATTGGTGTCAAGCTCTCATTGCCCCTATCATAGCATCTTGAATGATTAAGGTTAAAGTGAAAGCAAATATGAGTAGTGTGCTTGATAAAGAATGGGTTGAATGTCTCATGCCCCTTGAATACAAGTACTTACACCATGTGTTACTCAACTTGGGAAACAAAGCAAGTTCAATTAAATATCATTGTAAGCATAATAGTATCATCAAGAGCGTCAACTGGGGTACCTCTTGTCCCAAGATATGGAACAAGCCCATATCAAAATGACAAGACAAACAAAAAAATGAACAATCTCAACACCCTTTTTATTTACCATTTGGAATAGTTTTTTATTGCAAGGTGTATCACAGAAGGTTCACCATAGTATGTAAGTAAATTTCCACCATGAATGATGCATGGCTTAGATTAGCGGCCCAGGCGTCTCTCTAACCATTTACACACTCATTTAAACTCACTCTATTTCCACATTTATTTCAACATGATAAGCATCCATAGACAAAAGCACATGATATCAACTAAATGAGATGAAGAGCGTGTTGAAAGCTTGCCATGTGACAGCACATATGGGCTAACTTCCAACCCAAAACATTCATCAAGCCACAAACATCATAATCTTAATCACAATGGGTCAAGTTTTATTATGCAAATAAAAGAACATTGTGCATCAAGTTCGTGAGAGCTATATAACCATTTTTTCCATTGCAATCAATAACATAAACATTTTCATTCAGAGGTAAGATAACACAAACAACATGTTAAACATACTCGGAATAGCATAAAGCCAATAGGTAGATATGGTGGACTCACTGGAATAACTTTGGTTGAAGGTGTTGGAAACAAGTTTTTGCTTGTTGGAGTTTTTGGGCTAGCAAAAGGGAGAAAGTTGACCATCTAGATGCATGCATGAGTGTCCATAGAACTAACTAATCCATGTTAAACCAAGTAAAATAACAATCAGCACCAAAACATGAATAAGTGATAGCTCTACAAAAAGAATTTGCAAACTATTACTCATAAACAAGCTCATGAATCATGCAACTATATGTATCATTAAAAATCAAGTCAAACATCCCTTTTCCCAATCTTATAAAAGCATCCAACATATTTCAACCCATATTTCCAGTAGCTCTCTCATATATAATTGATAGTGTGGTGGTCTCTCAAGACTCAAACAAAAACAAAAAACGACGCTCCAAGTTTATGCGATAAAGTGTTTCGATCGAAAAACAGAAGTTGGACGTGTGCAAACCGAGAGTGTGTAGGTCCAGCGGGGTTGTCTTCACATCCCCAAGCTTATGGTCTTCACCATCCTTGGATAGCTCTTGGTGCATCTCCTCCAATCCCTGTGAAAAAACTTCAAAACACCGTTTCTCCCATCTCTTTTCTGTGGGGTGCATTAATAGTGATAAACAAATAGGTTTCTTGCTGCATATAATCCTTGAACAAAAATTCATATGAGATGTCCAGAAAGTGTATAATGTTGTATGCCTACTCATAAACTCAATTGGATCAAAAAGATTCAACTTAAAAGCTCAAAGCATGCATCAAACAAAATGGGACAGAATCTGTCCAAAAAACAGCAGCAGCAAAACGTATTTTTCTACCCTACCAAACTTTCTCGAAAAATTCCGAAAAAATTCATGCATACAGAGGATGAAAAGTTGCAACTACAGTTCAAATATGAGCTCATTCGGAGTTACAGAATAAGAATTAAAAATCATACCGTGCACTGACTCGTGCAGGAATAAAATCTCCGAACTCAATAAGCAACTTTTCAAACCAAAATGGGTAAAACTTGGCACTTTATTGAAAACTCCAGAACTAAACTAGACAAAGTCTCTTGTTACAGCAAGAGGACACAAAGAAAATCACACAAAAAATAACCGGGTTGCCTCCCGCAAAGCGCTTTCTTTATAGCCATATAGCTAGGCTTGATAGTTTTAATGATGCTCCATAGGAATAAGAGTTGAATATAAAAGAGCATCAAGAAGCAAATATCAAACACATTTAAGTCTAACCCACTTCCTATGCATTGGGATCTTGTAAGAAAATAAATCAATAAAGCACAAAGTGACTAGCATAGGAAGGCAAAGCAAGTGCAACTTCAAAATTTTCAACAAAAAGAGAGAAGACTTAATATTTTTGAGATATATGAAATCATGTCTCCCTCTCTCATAAAAACTTTCAGTAGCATCATTGATAAACTCAACAATATAGCTATCACATGAAACATTCTTATCATGATCCATATGCATAAAAGTATCATTACTCTCCACATAAGCATAAACAGTTTCATTAGGAATAGTGGGAGTAAAACATTCATAATAATCATTGTAATCATCATATATAGGAGGCATATCATAATCACAATAAACTTTATACTCAATAGTGGGTGGACTGAAAATATCATATTCATCATCATAAATAGGAGACATAGTATCATCAAACAAGTCAAAGAACCTCCCCAAGCTTAGATGATTGCAAGATAAAGAAACCTCCCCAAGCTTAGTCTAGTGCACACAAGAATAGAAACTTAAGCGCTACGCTCCCCGGCAACGGCGCCAGAAAAGTACTTGATAACCCCCAAGAGCAAGGGATCACTGTAGCACCTCTCAATGTGGAAGTAAGGTATCGATCCGCAGGAGCAAGAAGGAAAAGTTATCTATTCCCTACAACTAAAGTGTCACAAGTTTTAGTTGATTATGCACTAAACAAGTTTAGAGAACAAGATGGTTGGTTTGATGGATGTAAAAGTGTCCCAATCCTCTTCTTTGCAAGAGGACAAGACAAAGGTAGTAGCAAGTGAAAGCTCTCAAAGAGAGAAAGCCCAATCCTCTATGTAGCAAGAGGACAAGCTCAAGTGTGTGTTTCTTATAGGAACAATGGACATGGTTCATGGGTTCACTTAATCCTCTCTCTCTCTCTCATCTACGGTGATCATCATGTTATAGATAAAGTACACACAATTGTCATGTTTTAATGGTAGCTTTTTATGACGGCTATATGTCCTAAAACACATAGTTGAAAGAAATACTCATTTGTGTTGCTAGGTCACCCCTCGTAAGGCTAGCGTGGTTTCTCTCACTCCCACATCATACTCTTTCTTTTTACCCCCAGATAAAGGATGTTGGGCGGTACTGTGTCACTCAATACCTATGCCGTGTCACATCGGCCATCCCGTACCCACATACATCATACTTCAAAGTATGACAAATCACAAAAGCTCCAACACAACGGTAAATGCATAACAAATCATCTCACACCACAATATTCACCACAAAGGTATTACATAGATGACCGTAATCATGTTCAGCAGCTCATACGGTACTAATTAGTGAAGCTCAAGAGAGAGGAGAGATACAAAAGTTACCACCACAAACCCTAGTCCAGGGGGTGGACTACTCCCCCTTCATCATGGTGATGATGGTGAAGAAGTTCTTGCTGTAGATGTTGATGATGAACACGCCGGAGGGGGGTGGAGCCCTCCGGAGGTGATTCCGGCGGCGTTTCCCCCCTCCGATCTTCTTCGGCGGCAGCCTTCTGACTCTCTGTTTCGTGTTCTGTGTTTCTCCGCCGCCTTCTTTCGCGAAACGTCATGGGACCTTTTTTATAGGCGTTTTTAGGTCAAGACGAAGGCGGTGGAGAAAGGATCGACGGCTGCGGAGCCACGAGGGCCAAACGGGGTAGTCCCACACGGGCACTGTACCTGGCCGCGTGGGCCACGCCCTTTTTGCCTTGCGGGCTCCGTTTGCTTGATTCCTTCGCTCCTACGTCTTCTTCCTTCCAAAATAATGACCTCTGTATTTTTCCAGAATTTTATGACGACGTTTGGGTCCCTGAAACATAAAATAAGAAAACGGGGTTTTCTGCCTGTGCAGGGTTAATTCCATAAAAATAGGAAATAAATGAATATTCCCAAAAATCATTATAAAACATTGATATAACCCTTATATGATGCAAATATGATTGGAATATAAGCAATTAAAGTGCAAAGTTCATGTATGCATTTTACATGCATCAGCAGCTCACAAGATCTAAACATGATAGCACAAGGTGGAGAGACTACCAACTACCTACTGCTATGAACCCGTAGTCCCGTGAAGAACTTATCACGTATCACTCCGGAGGCAGGCATGGTGATGAAGAGCCCTCCGGTGATGATTTCTCCTCCGGCGGGGTGCCGGGAAGAACTCCAGAACCCTCCCGAACTAGGGTTGACGACGACGGCGGCGACGGAACTTTTCGTGGATTTCTGATCGGGTATTATTAGGGTTTTCCGAATAGATGTAATTTATAGGCGAAAGAGTGACGCCAGGGGGCACCAGGTGGGCTAGGCGGGGTGGCGGCGTGGGGCCACCCCTGGCCTCACCGTGGGCCCGCCTCCTCTCCTGGGCTGCCTCCTGGGCTTCTATTGACATTCGAGGGAAACCTTGGGGATTGGCGAACATGGCAGTGGTGGCATCGCTTGCCTCGTCGAGCTCTTTCTAGGCATGGTTTCCGATCTCTTCTTCCCATCGACGAGCTGATGAAGGTGTGGTGGCATTGGACACCATGTAGGTCTGCACAATAGTGGATGTCCTTGGTGCATTGGATTAATTGAGCCTCTTCTATTTCGCGGCCAGAGACTTGGCAGAAAGTGTCATTGGTAGGCTCTTGTGGACATAGCGGTTTCACGTGACGCTCTCTATTACACACTTCGGCAGGTGGGAGCCGACGGTTTCTTGTCAAGCGGTGGCAAGGGCTGTCTGGTACAAAATCCGAGGAGAGACAAGGTTAATCCAGTGCTAAAGTGTCCAACACTACCTATCTTTCTTAGAGATGGAATCTTTCGAAGGAAGCAGTTCATGCGGCGACATTGTCCATGCGTTGCGGGTCAGGTGTTCTCATGATGGCCAGCAGGTTTGCGGTTTATACTCTGTATGGCGGTGGTGTTTTTTTGTTGTGTGTCGTGTCGCAGATGCCATATGAGAATGTCTTCTCTAGGAGTGTTGCTCGAGTTTAGGAGGTTATTCGAGATGATAAACTTCATGCTTGTAACTTGTAACTCTTCGAAACTTAATAAAAGATAGGTATATCCTCCTGCTTATTCTGGAAAAAAAGAATTGCCAAATGTGTGGTTAAGACGGTGGACTATGAGAAATCACTAGATCAAATTCTGAAATCAAAGTAAAAAAATTAAATCACAACCAATTATAATCTATATTGAATTCCCACCTATCTCTATCTCTATCCGGTTATGAGCTTAAGATGCCGGTTATGAGCTTATACAACTCATATGCCGCACAACACCTATCTCTATCCGTCCGTTTATGTGATTGAACGGCCAAGATTTGTCGTTTAATGTGTTGAACGTTCAACTCATTCAATGTAAAATCTTGACAGTTCAATCGCGAGAACGAACGGTCAAGATACGGGTTGCGCGCCATATGAGTTGTAGAAAATACGTTTTCCACAACTCAGATTCTATCGTTCCATGTGCATACATTATTTGCATATGAAATTGCATGTCGTGCTACTACCTTTGATACAGAAAATCTGTCGGGAAGTGTATCCGAACTTTGTATGGTGCATTTGATTCCCAACGACGCTTAATTAGGACCAGAGGGAGCATTACAAAACGGTGGGGAGTTATAAACTGGCAATAAGCTTGGTGACGTACAGTAGACTTGAGGGGCTATTATTTCAGGAGTCTTCTTCAAACATGAAAAAGGAAGCAAAATGTTAGGCCGTTTATACCAGTCTTTCTTGATATGCAAGGACACAAACTGTAACATAGACACCGACAATTTTTCTTCTAACAATTTTTTTGCTATATCTTTTTCGAAGAAGACGTGACGTGATTTTTCTCAACAAGAAAACGTGCACACATACGCACTGAGGGAGAAAGAGATGTGAGGTCCAAAATTGTGTAGACCGGTATTTTCTAGATAAAAGGACCAATGTGTAACATGGACTGTAATAAAATTTCCTCTAAACAAATTTGACAAATATGTTCCGAAGGAAATGTGACATGAATTTTCTCAACATAAGAAAAACGAACACATGCACTTTGACGGAGTGAGAAAGAGACACAGGGAGACCGTGTTACACGAGTTCCGCGTCATGAACTCTTTCATTTTAAGATTGTAATATGGAAAAATTAGAAAGCATTCTTCTTTTAAAAGAAGTGAATCAAAATAAAGTTCTCACCAGGACCGTATCTCTCTTGTACTGTATCAGTAGCAGCCATAGGTCAAGAGTCTGACCATTTCCGGCAGCTCTCAGGAAATTTCAGAGTAGTTCCTTTCACGCAACTCTCCGTTCTCTGCCCAATGGAGTGCCAGCAGTGAAATCATTGAGCTTCCAAAACAAAACTAAAATTACGAGCAAGTTCAGACACACAAGATAGGATCGTGCGATTGTCAGGTGGTTTCATTAAATCTGCCTAGTGCGATCATTGCCAGGGCCTTTGGGAAACCACCGGATCCGATCTTGAAATCAAAAGTAAAAACAAACCACAAGTGATCAAAATCTAGATCCCAATTCCCACAAACTCTACTCCAGCATTCCATGCGCATTCGAGGACGACATTTTTTTGCATATTTGAAATTGCCTCTCGCGCTAACAATTACTATCACACAACATGGGGGGCAAGTCTTACACCTCACCTGCCATAAAATCCAGATGACGAGGAGAAGACATGAGGAACTACTAGAAAACATTCTCCCTTTGCAGTGAACTCGTCTCAATTATTTGGCGCCATGAACTCTTCACTACAGATCTTCTAATGTACAGTTACAAAAGAAAAATGTCCTCTTGCAGCCGACCTCCTAGACGTATTATGAACAATTGAGATATGACAAATAAAATCACTTTATTATTTGCCTCTAGGGCATATCTCCAACATTTTCATCACACAAATGCATACATTGAACCATCAAATTATGTCTCAAATAATCACACACAAATCAAACACACATTTTACATAATTATTACATAGTTCATCATTTTTTTCAAATAAAATACAACAACAGATTTATCAAACACAGTTCAAAGTTTATCACATAGTTGCTTAACAGAGTTGGCAATTTGATGGAACAAATCTTTCGGCATACTAAAGCGTCATCGAAAGTATGCTCCGAAAAGAATGGAGTTGGTCCAAAATAGTCATGTGTTAGCTTGTTGTCAACATCTTGCCTCAATCCACAAAGCGTCTCACGGCCGGAAACAGAGCCGCCGTATTTCGGCCGCTTGCTCTTGTGCAACGCCAACACCATGGCTATGTCCTCATCTTCCTCAAAGTCCTGCTCCGCATCAGACGAGGAATCATCATGCGAATTCATCTACAAACACCTAAATTCCTACTACAACCTACTTCTAAAATGAGCAAACACAAATCGAAAATTCATTTGTTTTACCTCGTTGGCTTTTGGAGGAACACCTTGTGTGCATGGTTGAGGAAGGTGGAGGCCGGCAGTGTCGGAGCCGAATCGAGCGGCGTGACAATGGTCGGAGTCGTGCAGGGGAGGGCGGAGAGGTGCAAGGGAGGCTGAATGGTGGTCAGAGGCGGTGCAACAGAGAGTTCACACCTCGAATCGAGCGGCGGTCGATTCCGGCTGCGGGAGGGCAATGTGGCGATGAAATTCAGACATGGAGGACGGGGGGGTGTAGAGCAGCGGCGCCCTGGCGGAGCGTCCATAACTCGAATCGACCAGCTCTCGGAGGCGGATGGCGGCGGCCGATTCCGACTATGGAAGGGCGTAGTGGCGGCAGAAATCGGTCGCGGAGGACAACGGGCCGGGCAGAGCGGGGCAACACGACGGCGACGGATTTTGGTCGGTGGCGGCTCAACGGCAGGAGAGGAGAGAAAGTTTTAGCTCGGCAGTTGGCGTGCACGCGGCAGCTGGATGCGTTTTTGGGCAAAAAAAAATTAGGGCATGCCCAAATAATATACATCACCATTTAGAGATACATCATATTTTGGATGGTGACATAAAAATCGGTTTTTTTAGGCACGAGTCCTCTTTTAGTCAAGGACTAGAGATTCTCTTAGCCTTGTTTACTCCTCGGGTATTTCTGGGGTTGGGAAGTTTGGGGATTGGAGGGGATTTTGTGAATCCCTCCCTTTCACCCAATCCCCACATTTCCCCTCAAATAATCTTCCCCAAAAATACACTAGCATGACCTAGAGTTTTCAATCTAGGCAAAAATGAAGTGGTTGGTGGGGGATATTTGGGGATTATCCCTTACAAAACCGGAGTAGTAAACGGTCTATTGGGGATTTTGGGGGATTTTTCGGGATCCGGGATAATCCCCTCCGATCCCCTAAAATACACTAGAAGTAAACAAGGCCTTAGGGAGGGGAAAATCGGAAAGTGATTTATGCTCCCGAGGTCCAGTGATCTCGCCCATTTAAAAAAAATGAAAAACTATATTTAAAAGTTTTAAAAAAACTGGAAAAAAATCATGCATCTACCCAATAAAATTTCCTATAAACGTGCAAAACCTCAATGCAAAATACAATACATTTTGACCTACACGAAAATGACAAAATTTGTAAATTTGAAACTACATATTGTTCACTATACTCAGATTTACACATTTGTCAGTTTTGTGTAGCTCAAACCGTAAAATATTTTGCAATAAGATTTTACACGTTTATATGATATATCATTGAGAACATGTATGCTTTCTTTCAGTTTTTTTTTAAACTTCTAAATATAGCTTTTAATTTTTTTTATATAGCCGAGATCTGGAACTCAGGAGCACCAAATCTCCACTCGGAAAATGGACATTTCATCGGACAAACCGGGGCCACCTAATTTTTATTCAACTAAATTTCATTTAAACGGTTCCTCTTCGTCCCGTGGCAAAGAACAAAGGAACCCAAAAAAAAAATGCCCAGCTGAACTGAAAGGCTGCTATACTGCAACACTCCACTTCCTGACGAGGGAGTAGGGACACGTTCCTCGCGAAGCTATGGCGAATCCAAACTCCCTCCTCGCATGCGTCCCCCGGTCGCCGCGGCATCCGCCAGTAGCCTCCTACTCTCGCCTCGCCTATCCTCCCGTGCCCGACCCGCCGTCAGTAGATCCGGCGGCGGCTGAGCTATCGAACAGCCGGTGAACAGAACACAAATGCACAATCCGCAGGATTCCGGTCTGTGGACGCCGTGGAGAAGGCCAGCTCCGGCCTCCCCATGGGCAGCACGCCCCCGCCCCGACCCCACCTCCCCCGAAGAGCTCCTCCGGTTGAACCCCAGAAACCCTTCCAGTTCAACCGTGGCCGCTCCTCATTCCCCGCCGGCCATGGATGCGGGATGCCCCAGTACGCGCTGCTCCGCCTCTACTGGTACGGAGCTACGCTGATCCCCGAAGTCCGAATGCTCTATTTCCTGTGTGGTTGTAGCCGGGCGCATGAGGATTCGTCTTGTTTTAAGTTTGCAGAGCGAAATCGACTGACATGCAGATACTGATCATGACTCAAATGCATTCTGTGGTCGCAGATTGAAAATTCCAATGGAGAGGTTATAGAATTGTTCACCATGAAGCCTGGATAGTGTGGAAGCTTATTTATACAGGTAACTGTATCCTCTGATTGTTATACACTAGTTTTGTTTATTTGGTGAAGTAGAGAGGCAAAACTCTAGTCGATGCCATTTTTGTTCCTATGAGAAACCATTCACGCAGCAACTGATGTTTCCTTTACGTACACATGTCCAATTTAAGTCTGAATATGTTGACTGGTTGCTGGGGCTGTTGCTCAGTAATCAAGTCTGCAATACATTTGGTACCTGTCCTGCTGCGAAACAATTAATATCGGGTGGGCATGCTGGGAACATGAGTATGTGGTATTCTGTACTCTGAAGTCTGAGGTTGGTTGCTAGATTATCAAACAAATCCTGCATTTCTCAATAGCATGATCCTTTTATAACTACAGTATTGTAGTGATATTGCACGGTTTGTGATAGCGGGTAGTTATTCATCGTCGCATATGGCTGGTCTGATAGGTACTGACAAGGAGTAAATCAGTATGAAGTGTAAAATACAAGAGCAACTTCATATTTTCATTAAAAAAAGCAACGGAATAAAGATGAGAAAAACCAATACCATTATTTCCTTTATCTAAAAATATTCATGCTTTCTGTACTTCTGTCTACGGGCACGTTTTTGTTTTCCACTTTCAGACTACAATTTTGTATATATGGGAATCGCAAGTGTTGTTAAGAAATATTGTTGGCAGACGAGTAGTACTTGGAGAATGTTATGCTATTCCCAGTTTTAAATAAGCTCTTGAAAGTTTTCCTGCAGTAGAGGCTTCATTTTGTTTGAAATCAATATGGCAAATCTATTTTCAAACTTATTGCCCAGTAATAGGGTATGATTGGACTTTAATAAAATTCCACAAAAGTTTGATTATATAAATCAACCCTCACAGGCATTGTCGAGTCACCATATTAATGATGGTGCACCTCTTGAAGCTGAATGCAGTTCACAGTTTGCAGAGCCCACACTATGCAAAGAATTCCCACAATAATCTCAGGGAGCTGCCTTCTGGGCGGAACAATGCCCTTCCAGTTAGTGTTCTGACCCCTGCATGTCTTTCCCACTCAACATTTCATCGGGTCATTCCTAACCCTGCTGATAGCCATTTTGATGCTTCCGGAAACTGATCTCAACAGTAACTTCCATATTTAAATTTACCATTATTTCTTGTATGGTGTTGATCTTGCGAAATCAAATTTGACATTGCTAACTTCATACCCTAGAGTTTTCTAGGAAGCTTAATCTAGCTGTAAATGTTGCTCTTTCTGCAAGTTGCGTGTTGCCAGCTACTAAGACATGTAGAGTTTTCTCGATCCATTCGTAACTCATGTACAATAAAATTAGTTTGCTAACTCAGATGCATTTACTCTATTAGATGTATTGTGTTTTTTTTTCTTTTACTAGGGTTATCTGCCTTTTGATTGTTCTATTGTGTTACTTTCTTCCTTTTATTCTAGATTTATCTGCTTTCTTCAACATTGGAACAGGCTGTGTCCGATATTAGTTGCTCATCATGTCATAGTTTATCAGCATCAGTCAAAAAGAAAGTGAATTTAACAGAGAAATATTCAAACAAATGACCTCTATTATATCTGGTGTTACTAAAAATATAGTAAAACAAAAATCTTTTATAGTTTTATGTATTACATGTACAAGCAACTTCTAGATTTTCCGCTGTAACTTACAAGTTACTCTGGTACGGCGGTTCCATTGCCAGGATGCTAGCTCATTTGCAATCTCATCCTTCTGCGTATAAAGTCCAGCTGCTAATGTAACTGAGAATTCCTCCAGCGCTGCAGCCCTGGAGAGCAGAAACCTTGCAAGCATCCTTTCAAGAGGCTGTCTTTTGTAGTTTTCAATGTTGATTCTTCTCACACTGCGATCCAAGCATCTGACGTACGTCCGCCATAGACTCTCGGGTATCGGGGCACTATACACGACGCCATTGTTGATGGCACCGTCTGGCTTGGTATCTGGTTGGCCATTTGGATCGGTATCTGATTCGCTGTCTAGGTTGCTATCTGGTTCTTCATTTGGATCGGTTTCTGATTCACCATCTATGTCACTATCTGTTTCGCCATCAGAAGAATCGGATGACGCCTCTTCTGGAGGCTCTGGACCAAGAGGAAACAACGATAAGACTTTAAGGTTTCTGGTGTTCAGAAGCAAGGCAGCGACCGACCGAACGGCGTGATCGGTGGGCAAGCATCCCTGAAGGCTCAGGTGCGTGAGGCTGCGCAGGTCGCGTAGGACGCTTGTGAACATGCTGTTGTAGTAAGCCATTGCTGGGCGTAAGGAAATGTGAAGATACGTCAGATTCGTGCACCGTCTGATGAGTTCAGTGACCGGAGCAACTTCGCCCGATCCTTTACTGGAGAGATTTTCGCAGATTTCAATCGTTGCCGCCTTGATCCCTTGGTAGTTTGCAACCGTGAGGAAAGACGACTTGAGAGGAGGCAGGCTGCCTTTGTGGTGCAGCGACTGCAGGCAGGTGGTGTTCAGCTTGACGCTGCTGGCGTTGTGGCAGCAGATCATGGCGAAGCTGCGAAGGCGGGGGCTCGGCACGGTGATCTCCTTGATGCTCGGGCACTCCTGCAGCGTCAGGTCGGCGAGTCGCGGGCAGGTCGAGACCAGCTGCTGCAACAGCCCATCCGGGTCCATGACCCTCGCGAGGCAGAGCGTCTCCAGCGACTCCATGATCATACCGGTCGACTCCATGATCATGCCGGTCGGCAGATCAAGCGTCCAGTTCTTAAGGCGCAGGCGGCGGAGCGTGGGGCAGCGGAAGATCTGGCGGTGGGTCTCCGTGTACCTTTCGTCTTTGTCCAAGTATGCCGAGGACACGCCCAAGGGGCAGAGCATGCGCATGCCGGTGTTCAGATACCTAAGCTTGACGTCGAGGTCCTCGACGCCCGAGGTGGCGACGGTGCCGATTCACTGGTCGAGCAGGTCGTCGGGCGGTTCAAAGACGCTGAGGCGGAAGACGTGGATGGCGTCGTCATCCCCTTGTAGAGGATGGCGCTCGTCACCTGGTGGTCGAAGCAAACTTTGCGGTCGCTGCCGTACCGTTCGCCCTTCTTGGTGTCGACGAGGTTGACGACGGGGACGGCCTCGTGGACGTCGAGCCATCGGCGCAAGAGCGCGCTGCTACGCGCCGCCTCGTCGGACGCCAGGTGGGAGAGGACGTGGACGAGCGCGCTGTCGGGGAGAGCGCTCAGCCGGTCCCCTCCGTGCCTGTGCGACGTCGCCATTGTCGCCGAGATCAAGGTCAGAAGCGATCGACTCGTATTTAATTAGCTTCCGAGTTTCCGACACCGCCTCTGATCCTTCCTCGATCTGAATTGTAGTCGGTCCAGGATTCCAGGTCACGAGATTATAATCGGTCACCTTACGGGACCGGCTTCCACTTAAACCCTGGAAAAACATATATAGCATCCAGATAGATCCGATCCAAACCAGCCAGGCGATATGGCATCTTCGTCGCCGCCGTCGGGGGTCAGAGATCGCCTGAGCGACCTCCCCGACCCCTTGCTGGGTCACATCCTCTCCTTCCTCCCAAACAAGGAGGCTGGCTGCGCGGCGGTGCTGTCCCGGCGGTGGCGTCACATCTTCTGCAACGTCCACACCATCTCCTTCGAGAGGAAGAGGGCGAAAGGGAAAACGACTGGGACACCGACTACTACGAGGCCCCGGAGAGGAAGAGCTGCAGCGCCGTGCTCCTCGACAACGTCTGCTCGGCGCTCCTCTGCGGCCGCCGGTGCGCCGGGCACCACGTGGCGCTGCGCCGCTTCCGCTTCGCCTTCGACGACTGCCACTGGTGGGACTACGTCCACATCGATCAGTGGCTCTCCTACGTGCTGCGGCATAGCAACCAGGAACTCCACCTTGACCTGCGCTTCTGCATTGGCCCCATCTGTGACGTCCACGACAATGACGACTATGACGGCCTCACGAAAGGAGTGGACAGCGGCTCCGACGACGACAGCAGCGGCTCGTCATATGTCCTCCCGAGGAGGCTTTTCAGGTGCACCGTTATACGGACACTGTCCATCGCCTACTGCCGGCTGAAACTACCGACTGCTGTCAACCTGCCGTTCCTCGAGACACTGAGCATTACGGGGCCCCCACCATGACAGCGGGAGAAGCATCCAGCGGCTGATCTCCAGCTGCCCCCGCCTTGTCTTTTTTTTTTGCGGGTACAAGGGCTGAAAAGAAGTTCAGCAAATTACAGAGAGGTCCCCAGAAAAGATCAAAATTACAGTCCAACCCTCACTGCAACCCGACTTCGTCCTTGGCGCCGTCGGTGGCGCGCCGCCGCTCCTGCTCTCCTTGCCTTGGAACGAGAACATCCCCGAGCGGACGGGAAGTCGCCGATCGTCGGCCACAGAGGACCTACACCAGCGGACGTCGTCGTCGTCGACCTGAACTCCATCAGCCTGCGAATCGAGCACCAACGCGATGGCCGGACCGCTTACCACTTCCAGCCTGCGAAGCATTGGCAGAATGGTTTGTGTGCCTTGCGATTTATTTGTTTGCTCAATTCACTTGATTCCGTGAAGTGATTTTAAACATTTTGTGATCCTCGTTTGCTTCTCTGGATTTGGACGAACACACCACGGATCCATGGAAACAAGCAGATCCCAATGGTATGCGTGTTTCCTCTTGCTTCTCAATCTTTTTTTCCCCTCATGTATGGCAATTATGGTACATCAACACCGGTGGCCGCCCGGCCATCCTCTACACCGGTCAAGACACCGAGAAGGCACAGGTGCAGAACGTGGCCTTCGCCAAGGACCCCTCAGACCCGCTGCTCCGCGAATGGGAGAAGCCCAGCTGCAACCCCATCATCCCGATCCCCGCAGACATCACGGGCAACAACTTCCGTGACCCGACAGAGGCGTGGCGCGGCCGCGACGGTCTGTGGCGGGTCGCTGTCGGAGCAGAGATTGGTGGCCTGGGCTCAGTACTCATCTAGCGGAGCGCAGACTTCCTTCGCTGGGAGCGCAACGCCGTGCCCCTACACGTCGGCTCGCGGGACATTCCCGAGCTGGAGTGCCCGGACCTGTTCCCAGTGGCGGAGCGGGGCACGGAGGGGCTCGACGCGTCCACGCCGAGCGGCCCAGGAGTGAGACACGTGCTCAAGCTCAGTGACCTGGCCAAGGAGGACCACTATATGGTGGGGAGGTACGACGACGCGGCGGACACATTTTCACCGGTGGAGCCCGAGCGTGGCGGCGAATGCAGGAACTGGCGCCGGTTCGACCACGGCCACCTGTACGCTTCCAAGTCCTTCTACGACGCGTCCAAGAAGCGGCGCGTGCTGTGGTCATGGGTGGACGAGACAGACGGCGGCCCCGCCAACGGCGTCACCAAAGGGTGGGCCGGCATCCAGGCGTTCCCAAGGGCGATGTGGCTAGACGGCGACGGGAAGCGGCTGGTGCAGTGGCCCGTGGAGAAGATCGAGACGCTGAGGAAGAAGCGGGCTGGCCTGCCGTGGGCGACGGAGGTGGAGGCCGGCGTCAAGAAGGAGATCGCCAGCATCGTGAGCACGCAGGCGGACGTGGAGGTGGTCTTCGAGGTCCCGAACCTGGAGGAGGCAGAGACGTTGGACCCGAAATGGCTGCTGGATCCTCGGGGGCTGTCCGTGGAGAAGGGCGCGGCCGTGCAAGGCAGAGTCGGCCCGTTCGGGCTGCTCGTCATGGCCTCCGGCGACCTGGAGGAGCACACGGCGGTGTTCTTCAGGGTGTTCAGGCACGATGGCAAGTACAAGGTGCTCATGTGCACCGACCTGGCAAAGTAAGTATCCTAGCTTGCAAGTTTTTTCAAGAACATGCTGAGTTTGTGAATCTAGTCTAGAAAAGAAAAGCAACATGATTTCTGAACATTTTTGCAAACAGGTCGTCTACGAAAGCAGGGGTACACAAGCCAACCTACGGAGCATTTCTGGACGTGGACGTGGACGTGGACGTGGAGAAAGACAAGTTCATATCGCTCAGAATACTGGTGAATTGAGCCCCCTTCTAATTGAAAAAAAATACTCCATACTAATACAAGCGAGCAGAGATAACTAACCAACACATGGTGTACGAACATGCAGATCGATCACACGGTGGTGGAGAGCTTCGGCGACGGGCAGCAGCCGCCTGTATGTGTTCAACAATGGCACCGGCGCCGTGAAGGTGTCCAAGCTCGACGCGTGGGAGCTGGGGACGGCAGCCATCAACAGCGGAGCCGGCCGTATCTGAAAGTAAAGCTGCCTCGTGGATCTCCGTTGATTTATCCTTGATTGTGGAGTTCGGAGCCTCGAGTGGTGATTTATGCCAAAAAAAAAAAGTGATTCCACATTTGGATCGGATGCCAATGCCATGCCCCGGTCGACAACATCCGATTCAAGACTCTGCATACCGTTTGATATCTTCTCTACAATCCCCCTCACTCAGCAAGTATACTGTCTATTTTGATTGGAAGGCTGCAAGCATCAGTTGTTTAAGCGACTGAACACGGAACAGTGATTGTAAAGGTCATCACAAATCACTTAAAAGTTCAGAAGAATTTCGGTAGAAAATATACTCCCTCCGTCCAAAAATAAGTGTCTCAAGTTTGCTCAAAAGTAGATGTATCTATACATGAACAAAAGTAGATGTATCTATGTATAGATACATCTACTTTTGTGTAAACTTGAGACACTTACTTTAAGACGGAGGGAGTAGGTATTTACCGTTAACCAGAAGATGAAGATGAACAAATTTAGTACTGAACTGTGGGGCCCTCCCGTGAAGGAGAATCCCTATAAAAATTAGCGTATGCTGCAAATTGCAGTGTGCACACGGTATTCTCTAGTAAAAGGCGAAAGAATAGTTCGCTTTGTGCCCGCTGCGCAGCTGCGTGCTTTCTAATGGTTGTCTTGGCCCTCTCTATATACTGCTCCCTCGCAGCGCTGTGGCATCCAAGTAGCGAGGTGGGACTAATCCATCTCTCTGTGAGAACCTCCGCTTGCGCGCAGAGCCTCGTGGAATGGCCGAGGCGTTCAGGGCCCGGTGACGCTCAATCCTCATTGTCTGTTTGTAGGCTTCTGGGCTTCTGATCACTTTTTTTTTCGAGAACCTGGTCAGTTTCGCTCAACGTCCAACTCGATCAGACGACCGCTGGCCAGACCGTCTGTCAGGTCTCTTGTTTTGTTTTTATTTCAAGCCGATCAGATAGGTTATCTTCATGCTTATAGCTTACTGCAGATGCTTGCATGGATGTATATTGTGTGGGCGTGATCTACCTGGACAAAATATCATGTACAGTAAGGTCTAATCGACAGTCGGACCTTGGACCGACCCCTATCTCCCGCTACAGTGCAGATAGGCGATTTGTGAACCTCCGCCTCGATCCACCTCGCCGCTGCGCGATCCGGGCGATTCCTCGCCTCCGCCGGCCGCTCCGGCGGCGGGAGGTCGGGGAATCACCGGATCCCAGCGTGTATATAGTGTAGGGTCTAGATGGTGGCTTGCTGGCGGCGTTGGGGAGGTGACGGCGGCGTCGGCGTGGCTTTTTGTGGAGGCGGGTTCCCTCTCTGCTGGCGGTGCTCTGCGGGGCGGCGCTGCAGTTCTGCCTCCGTCCTGGCGTTCGTGGCTCGGTGGAGCGACGGTGCGCCAGTTCCCCGTGCCGGAGTCTGAGGAGCGGCGGCTCCGGAGTTTGAAGATCTTGATGCGGCTGTTGCGGCTCGATGCGACGGCTTCGACGACGTCCACTGGTGTGGCCCTTTGGGGCCGGCGTTCGGTGACACCCTCGCGCGCTGGGGGGCTGCTCTCGTTCCAAGGCTTGCAGGAGAGCAGGGGCGGCGACACGCCATCGACGGCGCCGTGGTTGAAGACGAAGCTGTGTAGCAGTGAGGGGCTCGTTGTAATTTCGGTTTCTGCGAGGACCTTTCTGTAATCGAGTTTGTAATGGTTGTCTCACCTGCAAAAAAAAAAAAAATATCATGTACAGTATGTCATCGGGGATTTTTTTTTTTTTTTTTGGTGATAAGTAGATGTGCAAATGCACACGCACGCATGTCTTACAAGCACACTCTCGAGGACACGCCTCCTGATCACATGCAGGATCGAGATGACGAACACAAACAAAAATCCACTGAACTTTTTGTGTTTTCGGAGTTATGAGGTTGGGAAATGCTTGCTATTAGATTAAGTTGTCTTGTTTGACTTGCTTGAACTTAGATTTTTCTCTAAATAAGTTTTCTTGCCTTAAACTTGATTCCAGGTTTGGAAAGATGTCCCATCCATGTGAGAGGAGGCCCACTCTGACGCGTCGTCTATCGTTGCATTTGTTCTTCTGTTTGTGTTAGGCATAAGGTGTGGTCATTCTTGAGTCGTGACGTCTTGTATCTAACCATGAATTGGGCATAACCTTTTGTATTGATGAATGTAAGTTGGCTGTGGTTTCCTTTTTTTTCTCCTCGTGTTATTGGAGAGAAAGATGGGTATCCAATTTTTCCTTACGTTTTTGCAGCATACGTATTGAATTGATTAAAGACTAGACAGACCTCAAACATGAGAAGTCTCACGTAAAGCTAGAGAGAATTCAGACGTGGGATGGATGAAAAATCGCAAGTATTTTTTATTTAATATTGTGTTAGGCGAATCTTGAAACTGGGAGCTCTTAGCTCTAACCTCTAATACCGTATTGAATTCATACACTAGTAAACGCATGAAAAAATCCAAATTTATGGAAAGAGCTAGCCAATATATTAACAATAACCAAGTCTGCATACCCAAATTTGCATTCAAAAAACTACACCCAGAGGTCCAACCCGGGAGCCGGGGGCCATGGCGTGTCAACCCTTACTGGGCGCGCAGTGGGAACCACTCCTCTCTCGGTTTCTCGTTTCAGGACGTCATGTTATGAAGGTCTTCGTCTCGCAAGAATACTACGCCCTAATTTTCGTGGATTTTTCTAAGGCGGCGAGAAGCCCGAAAAGTTTTGTTCTACTCCAGAAGACGGGTCGATCCTGTTATCCAGCTGTCGTTGGGAAGAGGAATTCACCAATGTCGTGAACACCAATCCCTACTCGACATGGAGAGAAGCATCTCCATCATCATATTTACCTACAACACTCGGCTCTTGATTTAACGACAGCGGCCTCATTGCTTCGTGTAGAACGAATGGCAAGTGGGTGACCGTTGCCCCCGCTTCGCCCATGGTGAGTGGTGTGGCAGTGCAGCTGACAGAAGTATGTTTATGCAAAATTTTGAAACCGTGGTTTAAAGCGTACTGGGATCGTTACATTACTAGGCACAACAATGTTACCATGGTCCGCTAGGAATTCTTAGCCCATAAGGATAGTCCACTCAGTGGCATTATTAGCCGAGGACAACCCTCTCTTTCATTTGCATTGGCCCGCCACACCTTATGTCCCATATCTTTTCCTTGTTAGCTCGATCTTTCTTCACAACTAGCAGCTAGCTAAGGCTTAGTCTAGTGATAAAGGAGGGAACACATGGCTTGCTTACTAACCAAGTTATAGAAGCGACGAGGAAAAGCGCCAAAACTAGGAAGTGTGCTCGGGAGCACATGCTTCCTTTTCAAAAAATGATGTTCCACTCATATAAAATCCCACATGCAAATGACTCAAGTTCGTTTCCAGATTTCAAGTTTCGTGACAACCACAAATCATTTGCGAGATGTGAAAAAATAACAACTCAAGCACATGTTCAAACTTACAAAATGATATCCCACCCCGACTTCAGTTTCCCCCTAAATCTCAAATGAATGAATTTGCAACAAAAACTTGCTGGCACATGACTCACTCAATATTTCAGCCCTATATCGATTTTTATTTATGAAAAATTTCAACTTAAATTTTGAATTTCCGAACTGAAGGAAGGATGTGCTCCCGAGAGTAGAAAATTGAATAATAGTTCAAAAATAGCACTGTCCATGCGAAACTAACAAGTTTATTGTCAGCAAGATTTTTTTTTAGACCACTATTTTTTCACAAGACGCACAAATGTTTTTTGTTTAATAATCTTTGATAAGAGTAACTTAGGCTTGCGTCATTTTTTTGCATCTGGATTTATTTTCATAAAAAATCATCCCAGGAGTCCATGCTCTCGGGTGGCAAAACTCCTCCTCTTTCCAAACCACCTGTGTATGATGTGATATGCATACGGAGAGAACGAAGCTAGGAAGAAAAGGCAGAAGCTATTCGATCCCATGCTTTTGCTCAAGGGGAGATGTATGTTACCTCTCTTTACAAAAAGATGTGACCTCCCTTGTCCTATGCGCTAATTAACTATGTAGCTTTTCCACTTTGTTAATTATATAAGTTAGGCCGATCACCACCACCCACAACATACTCCCATATGATGTCTTAAGTCTTAACCACTTCAACTAGCTCAGTGGCGATTTCAACGCAGTAGCACAGACAGAACCACACTGGTTAGATACTTACATGGGGAACACACTCCAGGCCGGCACCAAGAAAGATGATCATGGAGGCAGCTGCAACCAGCAGCCACAGGCGGCCTCCGTTGCTCCTGACCAGCTGCGGGCCGGCGTCAAGGGAGATGGTCATGGAGGCAGCCGCGAGCAGCAGCCACAGGCAACCTGCGTTGCCCCTGATCAGCTACGGGCCGGCGTCAAGGGAGATGATCATGGAGGCTGCAGTCACGACCGACAGTTCCAGGGCGGCGCTGCAGATAGAGCACGAAACCAGCTTCAGCCTCTCGGCGGAGAGCATGACGTTGAGACCACCTCCATGGTACGTACGCACGTAGTACGTCGTAGCCTAGCGTATATGTCTGTGCTCCGGACATGATTTATTACACACTGTGGTTTAAGTTCCTACTGGGCCTGATGCCACTTCTTATCCTTTGAATTTTGAACTGATAGGTCCATTCTTTTTTACTTCGCTTCCAGAATCCATGCCGCCCCAGTAAATTTTAAGTTGCCTCTCCTGAGAATAGACTAGCGAGAAAACGTTCCACTCAACACACCTGGGTTCGAGACCTCGAGTCTCCTCACCCACTATATGAGCTACGTTTCTTCTCCCCTCTTGACCTAGTTCTTTTAGATTGGCTATATAAAGGTTACATCATTAAATTTAGTAGTTTTTTATACGGAAAGTCATTTGTGCTCCCGAGCTACAGTGCTCCCTTCGTCTTAAAAAATCAAAAAATATTTAGAAGTTTAAAAATAAATTGAAAATAATTCTGGATGTAGTTCATAATGTAGCCTACAAACATGCAAAATCACAACGCGATTTTTTTTGTATTATGGGCTATACAAAAATGAAAAATCTTTTTAAAATCGTAATTTGAAACGCTATACTCAGATTTGTACATTTGTCCTTTTTGTGTAGCTCAAAATACAACGTATTTCTAATTAAAATTTTGCACGTTTTTTGAATATGTCATTGAGAATATCCATGATTGTTTTCACATTTTTTTGAAACTTTTAAATATGATTTTGAAAAAATTTAAACGCAGGTAGCACTGGAGCTTGGGAGCAAGAAATATTCACTCTTTTTATAATACTATAATTTTAGTAATCGTAATAGATGTAAAAATTAACAATCAAAGTAACATATCCCTGACTTTAAAAAGTAAAAAACGCCAAGGAATAACAAAATTCACGTATCACATGTGTCTTCTCGTTTGTATACGCATACTCGCATTTACTCACGCACTTTAATTACTTCTTTGTGAATTTTTACTGACAAACTTGTGTACTTTATTATAATATAATAATTATGTGATTGATCTGTGTCTAATGTCTGCTTGCAGTTGAAGAATTGCAAGACAAACAGTGCTACGGATGGAGGAGGCGGAAACGGTAGGATAGAGTCACTTACCCTTAAACACGACGAGGATCCTCCACATCCATCGCTGTCGGAGCCTGAGGGCGTGCAGTTTGTGCTCCACACTTTACAGGTTAGATACAATGATCCATTATTCACTACCCAAATTAAGGCTTCTTTGATCCGTATGATCCTAAATATGCATGGATAGGAAAACACATGAATATATTTGATTCATGGTTCTAAGAATGAAATTGAAGTGGTGTACTGTATAGAATCTTTCAAAATTCATATGATTTCATACAATTCAGGAAACTTTTTGTTTCCAGCATTTCTATGAATCAAATCGATGAACAATGTCACGTAAATAAACACACACACATGTAGAATAGCTATTATGTTGCACATAGTAAAACAATGTAAGAATATGGTAAGATGGTATACAAATTTAATAATTTTGATTTCACTATATTTTGTATTGATTTACTATATCGATCACATGCGTAGGTTAAGAAAAGGTGCATTGGAGACGGTGATGGCTTCACTGCTTATGTGAACAAGGACGCATGTGTGGCTGCCAGTGGATCATATAAGTATGCAAATTACTCGACCTGGTTTTGATGCCCTCTCCCTTCCCACTCCAAATATACACCCTCTCTTTCTCCCCCCTGATTAATCCTCCCATAATGAATTCCTGATTTGCTAGCCAATGGTGGCGAGAGCGGTTAGCAAGGAGGGAATTAAGTGCTATGGTTAGCGAGCTAGGAATTAAGAAAAATTGGGGCATGTACAATGGTGCTCACTCAAGTGTCTACAAGAGGTGGTTGTGTGTGGTTCTGGTGATGTGAAGGGAGAAAAGAATAAGGAGAGAGAATGAGGTTGTCTGTAAAGTTAGAAACGGTTTATAGAATTCTTACATACAATTTACAACACAATTTTCTTGTTGTATTGATTGTATTTGTAACATGTACTCACATGTAGTCATGGCTAAAACTAGACATCTTATAGACCGACAGTTGTATATATCGTCTATAGCATTGTCTATCTAAACCAATGTGCATGCCCTGATAAAAAGTGGTTGTGTGTTGGTTTTTAGGGGAATTAAAGGCTTTGGCCTTACAATTCCAAATGATCCAAGGCCTTAGAATTCTGAGCGTAGGGAGAAATTATTAGTCCTTTTATACTGTGCTCTAACACGTTCGACTCCAAATATAATCCAACATGTTATCAGGTCATTTTGTACTTGTTATCAAATTACTTCAACTAAAATATATGATCTATTTCCCCTCGTTTTTTATTTGGAATGGCATGGAAACTCGTCTCATTCATTATTTTTGTTAGCAGGGTAGGTGATACAAACAATCGATCTCTACAACAATACCGCATTAGGATGAGGTATGTATACTTTAAACTTTACACGAATAGTGATGTTACTAAATCTACAGAGTACCGAACTAGTACACATAATTGGGTGGCAACGTCTAAGAAATAGATTGATCCTAATATTTTTTGCAGCTAAGATTGCTTTTAAAGAAAGAAAAATGATATAGATGGAAATGTAATGACATGTAAGTAGTGATGTATACATATTGGTCACACATATATCTAGACGCATAGAAATTAGATAATTATAGGGAGAAGATGGTAAATGCGAGAGAGAAAGGGGAAATGACACTTAAATTAGAGAATTAAGGAGAAGGGCCTTACAGGCCCTTAAAATATGAAAAAACTAACTGAACTTACCAATCCCAAACGGTGGGAGTAGTAGTACCCAGAAAAAGGCTAAACCTCTATATATTTATAAGAATTAACTAATTTTTTGAGCTCGTGTCATTGGCTAGCTTGTGTGCATTAACTTTTGTGAACCAACAAGGGGAATTGATGCACCGGAGCTGAAAATGGAATACGGGGAGGAGTCAAGGAATGAATTGGTCAAGCTTATTGGGGGGAAATGCGTCAAGATTAATGTGTATGGGACCGACCAATACGGACGATATCTTGGCGACATCTACTGTGACGGTGTGTTTATCCAAGTGAGACAGAAAATGCTGATCCAGCTCATACATCTTTCGATCTTATTTTTGTTAAAAAAAATTTGAGAAAGCTGTTGTGATTGGTTTCTAAATTCTTCAGGAAATAATGTTGAAAAGGGGCTTTGCTTGGTATTTTAGAACAAGCGAGAAACGTCCTGATTTGGAAAGAGTGAGTTATTGCATCTTAAAAAATTTATTTTAGATGATCAAAAAGATTTTACATCTTAATATATATTTTTTTGTATTTTTATACGTTCCAACCTCTGTTTAAAGATAATTCATAGCTTAACATATAATACATGTTGTTATTAATCAGTGGTCATAACTTCAAGGCACATGGCTATATCATATGATTTCTTCTTTCTTAATTACAATGGGCACGAGTTTCTTGCTTATATTTTAATTGATTGTTTTGTTCAGTGGGAGAAAGAAGCGAAAGAGGCACGCCTAGGGCTTTGGTTATCAGATAATCCTCAGAAACCATGGGAATGGAAGAGGGATCACCCACGCAACAACAACAACAAGAAGGAGAGTGCAAATGACATTCAGGTCTGCTAAATTTCCAAGTTTTGAATGATACTAGAGTGGTTTTGGCAGTGAGGTTCTCTGGAAGTTTCATGCCTATATATGCAAGCTCATTATATCTTTGATTATACTAGAACCCTTTATTTATACATTTGGCAAATATGAAGTGGTTTCACAAGTCAATAAAGTGTGTGGATTAACTCAAAAGCGAAGGTAAAATAAACTAATAACCTTCAAAACTGAAGGTCAACTAGGTGTGGTGTTTTCTCAATTAAGTAAAATTGATGGACTGGAGTTGGTTTTACATGTGACATGTGCATAATGGTTTAAGGATTTATTTCTATGGGATTTGTTGAGCATGTTCTGTCGTTACCAGCAGGTAGGAAACACTAAGGTAGCCAATGTCGTGTCAAGCTAAATGTCATTATTTTCGATGTGTTAATAATGCCACTTGTAGACATTCCAACTTGATTGTTGCATAATTTCTTTCAGGTTGGACCACAGAGCCAGGGCAATGAGAGTATTGAAACTCTACCATGGTTGATAAGTAAAGATATGGAGACCCTTGGTAGGGAGTGGAAAAAGAAACTGGAAAAGTTTGTGGCTGACAACTTGGAACTAAATAATCATCTCGAGCAGTTGAAGAGAAATAAAAAGGAGGCTGAGGACCGAACTAAGGAGTTAGAGAAGGAAATGGAAAGTGTTGTGGCTGACAACATGAAACTGAATGATCAGCTCGAGGAGTCAAAGAAGAACCAAACGAAGGCCGACGATCGAATTTTGAAGTTGACCTTTTTCTCTGAAAGCGTTCTGGCTGTAAACATGGGTTTGCATGATAAGCTAGAGAAGTTAAAGGAGAAGAACAAAAAGGCCGAGGATCGAGCCAAGGAGACAGAGAAGGAAATGGCAAGTGTTGTTGCTATCAACATGGAATTGAACGATCAGATCCATGAGTTAAAGGGAAATAAAAAGGTGGTCGAGGACCGAGCTGCGGAGTTGAGCCTTTCTTATGCTAGCATTATAGCTGTAAACATGGATTTGCAGGACACGCTGGAGGAATTAAGGGAGAATAATAGAAAGGCCGAAGACCAAGCTATGGAGTCAAAGAAGGAAATGGAACGTACCGTGGCCGACAACATGAAACTGAACAGTCAGATTCAGAGGCTAAATAACAAGGTTTCGAACAATGCTCGGATCAGTAGAAAGAAATTGCAAACTGCTATAGCCGTAAACACTGATCTGAGTGCTAAGCTTGAGGAGTTGCTGAAGAATAATGAAAGAGTAAAGGACCGAGCTGAGGAGCCAGAGAAGAAGGAAACGGAAAATGTTGTGGCCGAGGAGGGAAACTCACGAGGCGTAGTAAGCCACGAGAAGAGTGAACAAGCTGTAGAGACCCCATGGGCGACACCTCCAGCCAAGGATTCTGCTGGCGCTGTGTGGCGGAAGAAAACGGCCGCAGCAACATCTTAAGCACCCTCCAGATATGGGTCATTTCTAATATACGTACTCCCTCCGATCCATATTAGTGGGCATAACTTTGTCTAAATTCATACGTATCTAGTTAAATATTTAGACTAGATACATGTGTATCTAGACAAAGTTGTGTGTATCTAGACAAAGTTGTGCCCACTAATATGGATCGAAGGTAGTACATGATTAAGCTCTTTGAATGAAGAAACTGATTGACTGGTTTATTATCGTACTGTACATAATATTTGTGACTGAATTGTGGGGCCCCGTGAAGGAGAATCCCTTGAAAAAATTAGCGTATGCTGCAACTGATTGACTGGTTTATTATCGTACTGTACATAATATTTGTGACTGAATTGTGGGGCCCCGTGAAGGAGAATCCCTTGAAAAAATTAGCGTATGCTGCAAAATGCAGTGTGCACACGGTATTCTTTAGTAAAAGGCGAAAGAATAGTTCGCTTTGTGCCCGCTGCGCAGCTGCGTGCCTTCGAATGAACGCCTTGGCCCTCGTTATATAGCTGCTCCCTCGCAGCGCTGTGCTACCGAAATAGCGAGGTGGGACTAATCGTGACTGATCCCACGCAGCTGCACCTACTCGGAAATGGCCGGCCGACCCAGTGGGCCTGTAGGACGGGTGATGGTACGAGGAGCTGGCCCAGAGAACCTCTTGTTTCCCAACGAAAAAAAAACAGTCCAACTAGTGATCGTCTGACTCTGACCCCGTGTTCAAATCATTAGCGTGTTCATTGTTGCGATAAAAAATAGACGTGCATATACATACACCACCACACACGCACGGGTGAACATTACACACCCCCTTGATCACGTGTTTGCACTGACACAGACAAACGTGTATCCAAGCCTCACGCTAAATATTGCACGAACTACATCTTCTACTTTACTACTCCCTCTGTTTTTTAATACTCCCTCCGATCCGAATTAATGGGCGTGTTGGTCTTTTTACAAAAAGCCCCCTGCTCTTTTTCACCTGGAGCTACACGTCCTCCCACCAGCTCTGCTCTCCCCCTTCCTCAGCTGCTTCTTCCCGCCTCGCCGCCGCCGGCCTCCCCGCCTCCGCGCTCCTCGCGCCCCTCACCGCCTCCTTCTCCGCCCACCCCGCCCCCGCCGCCGCCGCCTACCTCCGCAGGAACCAGCGCCACCGGGCGGCCCCACGGGCACCGTCCTTCCTCCCGGACGCCCTCCCCCTGCTCGCCGACGCCGCGCGGAGACCACCCGGGCGGCCCTCCGCGCTCGTGAGCTGGTGGAGGCGGCGCCCGCCGCTGGGCTTCGCCGCCAAGGTCTCCATCGCCATCGCGCTCGGCCTCTCCTTCGTCATCACGTGGACGGGAAGGCGCCCAAGGAGGAGGACGACAAGGCGCCGGAGCTGGAATTGGTCGACGATTCGAGCGAGCTTGACGGCGACGAGGAGGATTTCGCGGAGGCGGGGAAGAGCAAGGATTCAAAGAAGAAGAAGAAGCAGCCGCCTCTGTTCAGCCCCCTTCGATGTCCTCGCCGCCGTCCTCGTATCCAGCTACCGCGCCGACGCGTCCGCCTTCGATGTGGGGAGCGAAGAGATTGGCCATGGCTGCGGGTTGGAATTGGGAACTGACGGGGGGTTTTTTGAAGAAAAAAAACAGTGGTGCGCCCATTAATTCGGGTCGGAGGGAGTATAAGACGTTTTACCGTTTGTCCACATACACATGTATACAAATGTATCTAGACATATTTTAGTGTGCATGTTCACTCATTTTAGTGTGCATGTAGACAACATGTAGAACACCTAAAACATCTTATATTAAAAAACGGAGGGAGTAAGAAGAAGGCTCGCGCAGACCCCCTCATACGATCTAACCTGTTAGGCCGGCGGAAGAAAAGGTCGTTGTTTCCACTTCCGCCTCCTCTATATTCGGTTCCACCTTCTCCGGCTGGCCTCGCCGACGTCGGGTGGGTGGGGAATCTGATATATGAGTTGAGTTTTCAGTAAAAGTAGGATTTTCAATTGATCTAGTTAGTGTTTTGTTAGTTGTCTTCTTCATCAAAGTAGATGGCATCGTCTGCAACAAGTGATCTTCTGGCCACCTTTGGACGGCGAGATCTACATCCCGATGTCAATGGTGGTGTTGGAAGATTAAATTCCTTCAAAATCTTACTTCGCCAGATCGATTTTGGATATCTTCTCATGGTTGCCGCGAGGAGGATTGTTCTTACAATTTTTGTCTCTGCAGCTACGTACTCGACAATGGTGATTCGTATTGTCCACTCACAACGACGTCGACCATACTGTTCGGCTGTTTTTTTTCCTGAAATACGGCGTTGATACTCTTGCCGGTGTTTGTTGATCACTTTAATGGCTACGTGTGTGCACGTGGCTTTGCATTGTGACTCAAAATTAAAATTATGCGAGAACCCTAGTTGATATTTACATGTATATGGTTTGATATCTATGTCATTTTCTACGGATGTATTCAGAAAAGTACAAGATTGTGTCATGTTAGAAGAAATAGTTTAAAAATCTCGAATATTTGCTCGTTCCTTTTATACTTTTCGTTGTAATCGCCGTGCTCAGCTCATGTATCTCTACCATGTACTTTTCGCTCATGTTATTGATTGTCAAAAAAAAAAACAGAAGGCTCGGCGGATGCACGGGCACCTCTTGCCTTTGGCAAGCTGTTGTCACTTTGTATTTGGACGTTGGAGAAATAAAATAAGAATGTGCAATACAATTTTCGTAAATGTACACACATAAAGTTTTTCTTTTGGGAGCACTTGTAACGAAAATTAAACACAATTAACAGATATTTCGGTCTACAAGGAATAACAAAACAAAGTTTTAATCTCCATATAAAGGTTCAAGTGAAATTATAAGCGTTGAAGGGAGTTCTTAAAACATAGAACACAGTGATCTCGAAAATTTAAGTGACGAAGGGAATTCCATTCTCAAATGTAGGTCCTTTTTGCTAATCTTGCATGAGCTCATACACTCGCCTAGTATTTGTATTACTCTCGTCCCATGATCCTCTCACTCACGCACACGTCTTATCATGATGCCCAGTATGTAAAAGACTCGGTGCTGATAGTGGTAGCTACACATCCTAGCGTTGATCGACACGTATGCGCAATGGTGAAAAGAGATTACTCAAGAGGATGGAGAATGTCACTATTAGAACCGACAGAGTTATGAAAAAGTGATTTAAATATGTTAAGTCATTCCCCACGGTTATGATTATTTTCAAAAGTCATTGAAAAAATTCAACACAAAAATCAGTAAACAAAAATGACGACAAATATATATATTAGATTGATTCTTGCTAGATATAATATTGAGTGTAATATATCTATGCTAGTGATGGTTAATATGTTTTTCGGCGTAATTTAATGAATATGTATTTTTTTAAACTTACTGTATATTTGATGAATTATTTGGTGTGTATATTCTTGTATATTTGCGATATTTCACAGTCTGGCTGTGGCTGTGAGCCTTCCGTGTTTGCCCCTCGGGTTGGGCAAAATATCCGTGAGACCACTCCAGTGTCCATCCTCCCGTTTCCCATCCCGTATCCCTCTCCCAGTCCCGACCCGGTCCTCTCTCTCTCTCACCAGAAGCTAGGGTTTGGCGCAGCCGCCGTCCGCCCCGTCCCCGTCTACCTCCGCCGCGCTCTCCCACCACAGGAGCTCGGCCACGACGGCCGGCCGCCGCAGGAGCTCGGCCACGACGACCGGCCGCCGCAGGAACTCCACCGCGACCGTTTCATCCCCCGACCTTGGCCGCATCTCAGGCCATCCTCCCCGACCGCCGCCGGCGTCCTCTGAGGTATAACAACGCACAAAATCATTGTACGTGTTGGATGATTCACGTTTGTATATGCTCTAAAGTCCAATCCATGCTTGTACTGTACTATGTCCATAAGTCCAATTCATGCTTGTATTATGTTCATAGGTCCAATTCATGCTTGTATTGTATGTTCATAGGTCCAATTCATGCTTGTATTGTATGTTCATAAGTCCAATTCGTGCGTGTATATGTGATATGGAAGCATATTTAATATTTGTTACATGTTCATAAGTTGGATGAATGTGCCATTTTTACCTTACTTGCTACTTCTTTTACTCTCAAACAGCTCCTGACCTCCTCCTGAGGATAGGCGCCGCCTTGTTCATCGTTGCCACCATCGCCGTTCTACAGCTGCCGCCGTGCCGTGCCTTAGTGTCACTGCCGACGCTTCAATCCAGCCCCCCACCACCACCTCTCGCCTCTTGTCGGGTCTCCACCCCCGTCCAGTCCTTGGCCATCGGGTTTCGAATGATGAGGTTTCTCTCAACCAGCGATTAGTGAAATCCCATTGACCTTCACAATTCCTGGGTGTGCCAGTGCACACCCGGTACACCATCTAGATCCGCCCCTTGACCTATGGGGAGCACTGGTGATCCTGATCGGAAGCGACGGCTCTCCAGCTCCTTTGCGCAGGGCGTGGACGTGGTATCTCCTGCCAAGCGCCCAGCGCTTCCGCCTTGCTCCGACGACAAGAAGGTATACCCCTCATTTAGTTTCTCTAAGTAAATTGCTTTTGTTAAAGTAGTCTACTGCGTAAACACTTGTCCTTCAATTGTAGCTCAGCTGAACAACCTTGCTAGGTTTCATGAATGGAATGGAGATACTCGATCTCAGTAGTCATTTTACCTTGCAAAACAAGTCATTTTTACCTTGGGCTACATGTTTGATTGTGCCCCAGGTAGCTCTGCTCAACGACCTAATCGGTAGTAGTTATCAAATCTCAATACTAGTTATTGTACCTTGCAAAAAAGAACAGTCATTTTACCAAGGTTACTTGTCTGGTCAAGCTGGTTTTGGCAATCTAGATTTGCATTTCATACACGGCGTCACGGCCTACTATAACGGTTGGCATCCCATACTTGTTCAGCCACAGTTTTACCTAAATGCAAAGTTTAGTGCACAATTCTCTTCTTGCCTTTTTGGTTAGACCTAAAAGGTCTCGCTGAAGTTGTTCACGACTTGGCGGATGTTAGAATATATATACCTCATTTGAAGCTGCTAGGTAGTTTATTATTCACAAAAAATAAAGTATATGCCTCACTTGATGTTTTGCTAAGTAGTTCACATGTGCTTTCTGTAGGCTAGTGTATAAAGGCTTGTTACATGAATTTTATTTGGATCATGTATCAGGAGCTCAAGTCAGTGGCATTGCTAGGTTAGTTCATGAATCGCAGAAGCTTCTTAAATTGCAACAGAAGTTATTTTACCTTGGGCTGACATATCCAGTTTTACCGGATTGGCCAGCCCGCTTGATTGCAGGTATTACTGGACTGACATATGCATGAACGTTGCCAAAACCACATTTTTTCAATCGTAACTTTACCTCACTGCAAAGTGTAGTGTACAACTTTTCCTGCCGCCTCTTTAGCTAGACCTAAAAGGTCTTCCTGAAGCTGTTCAAGACATGGTTGGCGTTAGATAGAAAAGCTATGTCGCTCTGAAAGCGAATCTCATCTGCATTTAGGCATTTAGCGAGCTAATCAAGAATTTAATGACCTGTACTTTTGCAAAATCATTGGATATAAATTACTGCTTGCATTTTAAATAGAGCTCTATTCAGTCTATGTTGCCAGAAGATATTCAAACTATTGCAAAAATGTGCAAAATAAATATACATTGACCATTAATGCACTGTTATTATTTGCCATACTGCTCTCCTCTTCATTACAGCAGTACTGTGAACATGCGCTTGTTTCCTTCCTATATTTAAACAAAGAAATCCATGCAGCTTTGCACCTTTTTACACCGTAATTTCATTAATTCTTTTCTACAAATAGTATTAACTTTTAACACCTTGTTCTCGGTTGGCAGCTTGATTTTGCTGTACTTAAATACAGAAACCAAAAGCTTTCAGAACAACTAGAAGTCCATAAATTTGAGTACCATGCCCTCGAGGGTAAATTTGCTGATCTCAAACAGAGACATAGGGCTCACCACGAGACCCAAGATCTGGTTAATAAGTCTTGGGAGCATGTAAGTTAAAACCCAACCCTGTTCTTGTTACTGCAAAAGGCCACAAGTCTTCCTTTCCTAAACCATAAATGTTATACTTGAACAGCTCGTGAGAGATTTGAAGGCTATTTCTGTTTGCAAGAGCGGATCTCAAAAGTCTTGCTGTGGTGCAGGTCCTAGCAATGTTTCCATGGGTATGTGACGCATGTTTTGTACTTACCTCAATTGATTTGATTGTCATCTGATAATATTTTCTTCCTCATCTATAAATTGTGTGATGAAAACAGTGTATGTGTCTTCTTCACTCTTTCTTGTTATGGTGTGCAAGGAAGGTTTCTTGGGAGCTTTCAAACTTTTGCATTTCATTTTGTTTTACTATGTCGATGTTCTTGAAATACTTAACCTTAGTTGTTGTGTCAAAAATGACGGCTTTATTTTCTTCGTACTCAGATGGTGCATGCATCCCAAAAGACAAGGACTTCCTTAGCAGACTCGTTGAGACAGGTGCCACAGAAAGCTCAGGGTGCCAGATGGAAAACAACGTACACTCGTCAACTACTGATGTGCTGCAGAATGTCTTGTTCTCATTAAGTAATTCATGGCATGCAAATAATAAGTTTTCGCTGGACCTCTTTGCTGCATTACCTGAAAATGGTTTGTTCCGAGTTCAAATTTCCTTGGTAATAATTTATTATTACTTATAGCTAAAGGACTGGCAAATTTCATACCCTTTTCGGTAACATTTCCTCGTTTTGCTTCTCTACTGCAGAATGTAGTAGGGAACTGCGAACTACTGCGAGTGAGCTATTGGTAGAGCTTGATGATGCCGTACAAGCTTTTATTGATCTCCACTTGAAGCACAGGCAGTTGACAGAGAAGCACCACAATCAGAGATATTTAAATGCTCGACGCAAAGCTGAACAAAAACGCATTAAAGGTATCTTGCTTAAACACGAGATGCTCTACAAATATGGATATGCCCCTGATACGTCTGGCGGATTGTTAGTGTATTATTATATATCATCCTGAAACACTTCCGGTACTTTCCAATATTCTTCTGATATGCATCACACCACCTAAATTGCATAGAACATGTGTCACCACATCACACTTTCCCCAACCACCAATACGTAGCCAAGCCACCTATCCTTCCCAAGTCCCTTCTCACGCCGTTCCCTCCTTTGTGTGTCGCTACCACCACTACCTCCATCAGTCATCTGCTGCTCCTATCAAGCGGCAGTTACCGCTTCCCACTCTGGTCAGACATCGACAATATAGGGGTCGAGAGAGAGGTTTTTGAATAGAGATGAGAGAAGGGAGGGGCCGAGAGAGGATAGCTAATAGACACAAGAGAGTAGGGGAGAGATCAGGAGAATGTAAGAGAGAGCTCAGTTCTAGATTGGGATTAGAGAGCGATTAGAAAACTGATTTGGACATGTGAGAGGTGGTGACAGGGGTGCCCTCACAAGAAGCATGCTGCATGCTCGGACTGGACCGGGATGAGCTTTACTGGGATTGCTAGGGATGTTTCTTATCTTCCACACTTTTTCCTTCTTCCCTTCTCTCTGTCTACTTCTGCAGAATATATATCTGATCATTATTTTTTAGGATTATTGGATCGCTTTAACCATATTGCGTATTGGACCGACTTAGCCACACAATGGCCCTTAGTACTGAATAGATGTGAGAAATTATTTGCATAGGGTATGCATATGTATGGTACTATGTGCAACTAATGTTAAGGATCATCAAATTAACTTTACTGAAATGTTTGTTAACTTTTCAAGAGGAGCTGGCAAGTGCTGTTGCTGAGTTGGATGAAAGCAACCACAAACTGGCAGTCCTCAAAGCACAGGAAGACACTACACATGGAACTCCAATCTTCTTTCCAACTTTAGGAAATAAAAACATGGCTGAGGATAATTTCAGAGACAAACAAAAGGAATTGCAGGATCTAAAGGCCTGTCACAAAGAGTTTACGGTAACTATTGAACACTTCATTTCATAATGTCCAGGTTATTGCCACGTTTGCTCAGAACCTAATGTTGTTGCTTGTTCTATCATTTGGATCAGGATCTGACTTCACAACGTTTGGTGGAAATTAGGAGACTTCACGAAGAGAGAATTGAAATTTTGAACAAGTTGGCTACTTTTCAGGTTTGCACGCTCCTTGTTTAGGTCTTATAGTGCCAACACTAACAAAAGTAATTCTAGATTTCTCATTATCTGTAGTCTCCAATTGGTGTCATACATGTGTCGTTAAAAAGTAACCAAATATGGTTTTAAATTTCCAGCCTCTCAACTAAAAGGTGTATAATGAAAGCATCTCGTAAGCATTTTACGATCTAAGGGCTAATGCTTAATTTAAGTTTGATCTATTGGTTAAGATCCCAGAGAGTAGTCAATCTTAAGAGTAAAGAAAGATGTGTTTCATATGAAAATCTTGCATGCCTTACCTTTGCAATTTATGAACAGAACACTTTGATGGATTTGAAGGCCATTTCTTCTTCAAAAGCTTTTGAAGTTTTGAAGGATCAACTCGAAAAGTCATACGCAGAGCTGGACCATTGCCGAACACTATTAGAGAAATTACAGGTAGTTAATGCTCAATATATATTTACATGTCATGTACCATATAGTCTAGAGCCTCAGCTTCTACTTGCTTTGTCAGGTTGATAAGGATAAATTGATTTGGCAAGAAAGGGAAATTAATGTAAAAGTTGATCTGGCTGGAATTCCTCATAGGGTTTCTGTGAATTGCGAGTCAAGCATCGCAGTTTTAGAACAGAATCTGTGGAAAATAGTTGATGAAAAGAATATGCTTGCGCTGAAACTCGAAGAAACTTTGAGAGAACCTGGTATGATGATTCCTATTTGATTTTATTAATAATATTGAGTTAGTCTCTTCTGGTCACGCCACATATAATAAATAAAAGCTTTCTTCAGGTCGAAACCAAATAATATCAGAATTTAAAGCGCTGGTGTCATCACTGCCAAGAGAAATGGGAGCTATGCAAAGTGAACTATCCAAGTACAAGGATGACGCTTCAGAGTTGCATTCTTTGCGAGCCGAACTTAACTCCCTTTCTGATATTCTGACAACAAAGGTAAATTTCTTCTTACGAGTTCGTTGAAGAAGTTTATAAGCATTTCTTAACTGGTATGATTAAGCTTCAGTTTTTTTTATTTTGTGCTTCACAGGAGCATGCTATCAATGAAACATTACGTAGATCTGCTCTGCTGGATCTGAAATAAGGGATCTACAATCCAGGGTACTGATTAAATTTTGCCGATTTAACTAGAAATGTTCTGAATCCATTGTCTTCATCAGAAAGCAGAAAATGACTTGTTTTACCTAGTTTCTTGGATTTCCATTCATGGAAACTTAAGCTATTGAATTCACATGCTGTGTAGGTTTCTGAACTAAGGCAAACAAATTGCGAGTTGAAGCTCTTTGTGGAAATGTATAAGCGTGAATCTACTGATTCAAGGTGGTTTTATTACAGCAAAAAACTTTCATGAAATTATTTCTATGATATATCATGTTCGCCTGCTTGTTCTCCTATTTAGTTTACAGATCAAATTATCTGATAGTCTCACTAAAACAAGCTTCCACCATTCTGATGAGCATATCTTATTGTTTTGTGACAGAGATATGCTGGAGTGCAAAGATAGAGAATATTGTGAATGGGCTCATGTCCAGAGCCTCAAATCTTCTCTTGATGAGAGTAGGCTAGAACAGCGTGTTAAGGCAGCCAATGAAGCTGAAGCAATGTCTCAGCAGAGACTAGCAAGTGGTGAAGCGGAGATTGCTGAATTGAGGGGGAGGATAGAGAGTGCCAGAAGGTACATTTTATTTATACTTGTCCGATGTAGTTTCTCTACTGGATATTTGGAAAGTTCATCTCAATTCTGATGAAGTCTGTATACATTATATAGTCTCAACTTTGTACTGGCGAAAAAGGTGCTAACTGGTAACTTTCATGTGCACAACAGGGATATTGGTAGTTTAACTGAGTTATTGAAATCAAAACATGAGGAAGGTGAATCTTACCTGTCAGAGATCGAGGTCTGTATCATCTCTACGTGTTTGTACAATGCAGAACACCAATACTAGAAATATTGATTTTTGTCATTTCAGAGTATTGGACAAGCATATGAAGATATACAAACACAAAATCAGCAATTGCTACAGCAAATTATGGAGAGAGATGATCACAATACAAAGGTAATTCCTTCGACTCATTTGCTGTTGTTTGTTTTATTAATGTATCCTTGTCTTAGCATTAGTTTAACCTTATCTCCCACTTCTTTTCACGACGACTTGAGAGTGTGGTTCCACTTGAAGCTAATTTGGTAAAATACGGTATTTTTAGAAATATCTTTCACTTCCGGTAAATACTGACCTATTTCTTGTGGTTCTGGTAAGTAGCACGTAACCAAAGTTGAGGCGGATTTTAAAACAACACAACAGCATTTAAGTTCTGTGCGTCTCAGAAACCATAGTATTCAATGATTGATTCCATATGCCTTGCATGCTGGCCTTCATTGACAGGCTCGGCTGAGAATGGGACACCGAGACAAGGAGAAGGATTGCATTTCAAGCTCTCTTGCCTAGTCCGCTAACTACTTTGCTTTCATGACTCACAGGACTGAATTAGTACGTTGCGCACCTCTCACTGCTCTATTTAGGCCACTGTATAAGTGCATATAGTGGCAGCCACCCAGGATTAGTAGTTTAGTACCACCTCTCTATTTCCGAGATGAAGAGTAGAGGCGAGATGCGTCTAAGAAGAGGCCTGGGAGTGGGCGGCGCTAGTTTGACTGTGCATGCAACACTGTCCCAGTGGACATGGACCATGCATTGACAAATTAAAGGAAAATAAAATGTTTTATTCGGTAGTTCAGTTAACTGATGGTATTGTCGTCATTTACTGAAGAAAAAAATGTTTGAAATTATCATACCGTGTTCACTTACCAACTTGGTTCAGTTTGGTGTTGTTTTTTTTTCTTCCGGTTCGGTATTGATATGCACAGCCCTAATGCCAGCCAGGTTGATCCTTTGTGTGGTATTTTGCTAGGTGAACCAGGAGCAACACAATAAATATCTTGTGTTCTCAACTTCTCATCAATGCCCTGAAGGCTGTTGATGTGTCCTTAACCAAAGTTGTCGTAGTCGCCACTACTTTAGTTGATAGCCTTGCCATGAAGTGCTCTTCTTCCCTTCAGCCTCCTTGATATCTGAAGATCAAGGACATTGCCTCCTCTCCATCTGCACGGCCAACCCTTCTCTGTGCTGTGTTCCTACAATCCTACCTACCACTGTGCCTGCTCGTGAATCCAATGTCAAAGAGATGGTGACTACGCTTCTTGTTGTTTGTGGGACGGGATGGGGGAGTATATGGTGTTTGCTTCCTGCTACAGGGGAGTAACGGACGAGGCATCCATGAAGGAGTTACCGAGCATGGAAGTAGAAACCGGGGAAACTGACTTGGAAAGTCGTAGTGCTTCTCTTTGGCTCCTAAGAAGAGGCGAGCGCTGGTGGTGAGCAACTGCAACTGCAGTCACCCACGAAACTATAGTTTTACTCCAGATTTGAAGTTGGATGGAGGATTTGGTGAGGAGGCAACGGGATTGGAGGGGGTGGGAGAGGTTGAGCAAATTAGTTTAATATCGAACTTGTGAGCCCACTGCCTATTGGAGGATGCTCTTGCAAAATCGACGATTTGTCTGCCATGTCACCAAAGCCATGTATGATACCTGTATTGGGACCTAATTTAATTGGTTTTGATAGGCTTGTTGATATTTTAGGGAGGTGGACGGAAGAGGAGGCATGTAGAACATTCCGACAGCACCCAACTCCATATTAATAAGTACTCCCTCCGTCCCATAATTTAAGATGTTATTACAACTAATATACTCTTATATTGGTTGTAATAACATCTTATATTGTGGGACAGAAAGAGTAGTAAAGATATCACATATAGTGAGGATTCCATGCACACCCAAAATGATTTGACCGGTATTGATCCTCAAAGCTCCATATTTGGATGTCATCATCACTATGCCGTGTCCCGAGGGAGTCCTTGCTCTGTGAGTACTCACCCCAACACTGGCGCCACATGCATGTGCGAGTGCCATACACATGTAAGGGGAAGCCACCACGTGGATTACACCCCTAAATCTCACATCATGGGGGCAAAAAGAGCCTTGGTTTCGCATCGAGGGGGTGTGGTGCTACATAGTGCAGTTTTGCGGAAAACCTCTAATCAGTAATAAGAACATCAACTTAATAATCCATTGGTGTGTCATGTAAAAAAAAAATCCATTGGTGTGTCCATGTTTGGTCGATTAATCAGGGTTAGTATAACCGCACATGAAAAATCAGGGTTAGTATAACCGCACACGAAAAATCAACCGTGATCATTCTAGAGTCATGTGATCTTTTTTTTCAGATATGGAAGTACGATAATCTTTTTTAAAAATGACTTATATTGCACTATCTTATGTTTGCATGTTACTGCAGATCTTTATGGAAGGTGTTAAAGTGAAGCAGGCACAAGATACTTTGCATTTAGAAGTATGCAACTTGAGCAGGAGTTTACGGCATGCAAAGAGCTTGATGGATCTCTACAAAGAGAAAATTTCTCAGTTAGATGACAAGGTAAATGGAAAGACATAATGTTGGGAATATTACCATAGTTTTGAGGGAGTGATGACACATGCTTTTCATTGCCCATTCGCAGTTGAAAGTTTGGTCAGAGCAGGTAGGGAGACTATCCGAGGACGGATGGCGACATTCTGTTTCTTCGGGCAATGCTCAAAGAAAGCTGATGGATGTACAAGGAGAAGCTCAACAGTTGAGGCAGTCAAGGGATGAAGTACAAGCCAAGGTTGCAAGGAGTCGACTGGAAGTCGCTGGAATGCTTGTAGAATTAGAGAAGGATAGGTAACTGTTTTCCGAGATCTATTTTTCCACGCTCCATGTGACATTCAGATTTCTCCGTGTTACTAGTTTAACGATGGTTTTCCAGGTTTAGCAAGAGGAGAATCGAGGATGATCTGGAACTGATGTCAAGGAAAGCCAGCTCTCTTAGAGCAAAGACAGAGGCATCATCAGTGTTGGACAAGGTTCAACAGGAGGTTAATGAGTACAGGGGAATATTGAAATGCGGTGTCTGCCGCGACCGCCAGAAAGAGGTGAATGGTGTTTTTACTTCGTTTCCTGTAACCTTGGTCGCCATATCAAAGCTGACTGCTTATTCTCTCGTTTAGGTTGTGATTACCAAGTGCTACCATCTTTTCTGCAATGAGTGTATACAGAAGCTACTCAGAAACCGTCAGCGAAGATGTCCTTCCTGTGGATTAAGCTTTGGGGCTAATGATGTGAAGACGGTTTATATATGATATGATGCCTGCAATTGCGACTGTCAGTGGGGCATCTAGGACAAGTGGCTTAACGCTGACTGCTCGTTTAGCGTGCTTAGTGGCATGATCCTTCAGTCGGAAATGTAGATCAACTTACCGAATTTCTACAGAGGCACATGCCCGAGGCTTATGCTGCGCCAGTGTGGCTTAACTGCTCCTTTGTAAAGTTTTGGGTTTTCTTGTTAAAATAGCTGGTAGTCTTAGCTTGCATATACGCTATATGACTTTATTTGACAGTTCCAAGGAAGAGGAGCTAGTGATTCCAAAAACATACCATAGATTGTATAATATATAGCTTGTAGATCCTTTTGTTGTAGCTGATAATAAGTTATGTAGGTTTTGGCTTTTCGTCTCAGCTTGTACTTTGTACATTTTCCGTTGTTTTTGGTGATAGTGAAATATGCTTGACTGCAGTTTGTTAGTAGCAGAAATGGTTTTGTCACATGGTTAGATCGGCATGTTAGGATTACTATGAGATTGGCGATTTGGCGCGGCGGTGCTCCTGTAGCCTATTATCTGATGTGTTTTATTCAGATAATTGGACGTGAGTATGTTTGTCATGTTTACGACTTACGAGACACTGGTTGTACTACAAATTATAGAAGCAACATAGTGTAGAAATATTTCTAATCATATTCTTCTGCAGTTCTATAGGGAAACTTGTGTCACCTTTGTATCACATATGTACATTTCTGTTATAGTTATGTAGAAGGACTGGTGTGAAACCTGAGTTTGATTTTCCTTGGTTCTTTTTTTTTACCATGGATTTTTCCTTTGAGGAAATCAAAGGCGTTGTCTTTTCCTTGGCTCATAACGAAGGTCTAGACTCTAGACCCTGATGGGTTCCATGAAGAGTTTTTAATCAGTTTTTCTGGAACTACATTAGATTCCCTTTAACAAAATTGATTCATGATTTTACAACGGATCTTTGGATATATTGGTAGACTAGATTTTGGAACTATCACTCTCATATACTTAAAAAGTGAGGATGCCATGGTAATCACCAAATTTAGACCTATTTGGCTCATGAAAATTATTACTAAAGGTGTCAACCTGATTGATAAGACTCGAGGCTTATGAAAAATAGGTTTACAACGGAAGAGTTCTGCTTTTGCATGAAGTGTTGCATGGGGTCCTGGTGTTGCATGAAAAATAGCGTGCGTGCAAAAGGGGGCAAATAGCAACCACATTTGAATGTTTTTTTTAAAATTTGAATATCTGCAACTTTAGGACATGGGGTCCTAGTTCACGTTCATTGTCACCTACATCTAAAATAAAAATTACCAATTTTTTGAAACTTTGAATACCCTTTTCAAAATTTTAAAATCCAAAGTCCCTAGAGCCATTTTTGTGGCACTCTGAATCATAGTCTCAAGTTTATACAAACGTATGTGTATACATACATCGACTTTTGGACAAACTTAAGACACATATTTTTTGACAGAGGGAGTACTAAAAAATTCACATTTGAATTTGTGGAGCCCTCCCGTGAAGGAGAATCCCCTGAAAAAATTAGCGTATGCTGCAAATTGCAGTGTGCACACGGTATTCTTTAGTAAAAGGCGAAAGAATAGTTCGCTTTGTGCCCGCTCTTGGCCCTCGTTATATAGCTGCTCCCTCGCAGCGCTGTGGCATCGAAGTAGCGAGGTGGGACTAATCGACCTCTCCGCAGTCCGCACAGCAGTTTGTAGGCGGAAAAGGCCGAGGCCTTCACGACCGGGCAACCCAGTGGGCTTCTGGGCTGGGTCAACAAGAAGCATGTGAACGGTCATCTCTATCTCACTCTTCGTTAAAAAAAACTCTCTCCCACTCTCAGATCAGGCCACCACTGTCCACTGGTCAGACAGTATATTTTGGTTTTCTCCTTTTCGAGACGCAACAGATATGCCATCATCTTCGTAGTGTTGCACGCACGGATTTATATCACGTCGGCATAATCCACTTGGAATAATCTTATGCATGTCAACAGCACATTATTATCATTTCTTTTTGTCGCTACTGGGAATAACAAATGCTATCAAGCATTACGCTACTAATTCATACTGGACGAATTAGTAGAGCTTCTACATGCAGTCAAATCAATCGAGTACACACAGGCCCATCCACACCCACAAACGAAACAGGAGAGGCATGGATCGCCATTTTGCCAAGCTGTCAACCAACAACGTTCATTCCTAGAGTTCCCTGCTGACCATGCTTACATGGCCGAGCCAATATCTAAACGATACTACATACACTAGGCTTGAACCTAATCACGACGTGAAACTAGTGCTCAGACAGAGTGTTTACACAGCCAAAAAGAACAGCTAACCCCCTCTACCGACATGCCCAGAGAATCACAGCTGCTTCAAAGGGCGGTCTGCCCGTACGTGGAACTCTGCTCAGGAGAAGAGCCTCCGGGACCATGTCGGGACGGCCGCCGGTTGTTGTGCGGCGGCTGATACGAGGCTAGCCGCTTTCTCTTTCGCTTCCAGTATCCGAGCTCCCTTGGGGTCAGCCATAAGGGATTTCTGGAAGGACTGTGGGAATCCTGTTGCGATGATGGTCACGTGGATCTCGCCGGTGTAACGGTCATCGACGACAGCGCCAAAAATTATGTTTGCTGAAGGATCAGCCAAGCTTGTCACGATCTGCGGGAAGTAAATAAGTGGTTACTCGCAAAAGTGCTGAAGTATAGAACTTATGTGTCAATCGCCCAAATATTCATGTATTAGTTATTTTACTAATTGTCTATGTGTTCCCATAACCTTCCTGAATTCTTCAAAGACCATTTAATGATTCAAGTATCAAAACAACAGTATGGAGTCCTACACAGCGACACGCACCTGAGACACCTTGTTAACTTCTTGCAAAGTGATGTCCTTCCCGCCAGTGATATTGTACACGACACCAGTAGCTGCCTCAATTGATGACCCTATCAAAGGGGCAAGAGTTGCCTGCTCAGCAGCTTCTTGGGCGCGGTTCTTGCTGGAAGAAACACCCACGCCAAGCATGGCGGTTCCAGAATTTTTCATGACGGCCTTCACATCAGCAAAATCAACATTCACAAGCCCAGGTATCTGCAGAGTTACACTATTAAGTTTTATGCCATAACAACTAAGTTACTGCAGTGCAGCATAAGGGGAAGGGGAAACCCCACCGTGATAATGTCTGATATCCCTTGGACACCCTGACGAAGGACGTCATCTGCAAGGAGAAACGCATCTTGCAAGGGCATATTTTCATCAGCAACATCTAATAACCGATCATTTGGGATCACAATTAGTGTGTCAACACTTCTTTCCAGCTTCTCTAATGCCTCGAGTGCCTGAAATGGTGACAAGATATTATATTAACTAGAGAAAAATAAAAGCTACTTAAAAAGGAGTGGTCCAAAACAAATACGAAACACTGCACATACAAATTCTAATGACAACCAATGTAATGAGTTCGCATCAGGCAAATATGACTAGTTAACAATCAAATTCATTTGTGATATTTCCACAAAGCAAATAGCAACAAACTTTATACCATAGCATTAGGGGCCTGATACTAGTGATTTGTGTAGGAACTGAAAATAACACAGCTGCAGCTAAGCTACCTCTTCTAGATACAGCATCTGGCTTAGCAGTCTATATATGATAAAAATAAGTTGTTATCTAAGCAAAAGCGGTTTCAAGCTTAACCACAATTACCAAATATTGATATATGAGACACCAGATGAATTGTATTTAGGTTTAAATACATGCCTGCAGAGAGCGCTTGCGTCCTTCGAAGTTGAATGGGTAGGTGACAACACCCACGGTAAGATAGCCGGCTTCCTTTGCTATCTGGGCAACAACTGGAGCAGCACCAGATCCAGTACCACCTCCCATCCCGGCTGTTATGAAGACAAGGTCCGAGTCTCGGAGGGCATTGGCTATCACTTCCTTTGATTCCTCAGCAGCTTGCTCTCCCAAATTAGGATTTCCGCCAGTACCTGTTTACGCAAACACTTAAGTCAGTCCAGTAAACATAGGTGCTACTTTAGTATTTTCAGTGGAGTTTACAGTCTGAAACCCTGTGTAATCTGCTACATTGTTTGTATTTTGTTCTGTTTATCGAGGCATCAAAACCAGTTTGCATACAAGGTGGTGTCTGTACATAGAATTATGGAAAACGTCTGTAAAAGCATAATTCGCTCATGAGAACACAGAAAGCATTACCCAGCCCACGAGTCAACTGTTCACCAATTTGCAGCGGATGTTGCGCTTGCGAGTTCACAAGAGCCTGTGAATCTGTATTTATAGCATAAAACTCGATACCCTGAAATCATAATCCAGTTATCAGGACTTGAGAAAGCAGACAATGGTAAAATTATACTACATCAGACTTCCGTAGATGCTTCTGTGAATGCAAGCAATAACTTCCTGTGTATAATCGTTTTTTAGGGAGCAATGTAATAAGCATATCATAAACATCGCCATCGTCGGTCAATATAGCACCATATGCTGAACTAGCACATCACGGAATTTGGCTGGATTGTATGGGGATGACGGGAGGACAGGACTATTGCCGCGGATTAACTCGTTCACCAGCTAAGTTCATTCGAAATTCGAATCAGACTGCGAAATGGATCTACAGGCCGACCACGGCGGAGAAAGGAAACCCCCGGTTCCGGGAGGAAAGGACCAAGCGAGGGGGACACCGCGCGCTACCTGGAGGCCGCTGCCGATCATGCGGTTGACGGCGTTGTTGCCGCCGCCGCCGACGCCCACGACCTTTATCCTGGCCGTCTCCACGGGCGCGAACTCGAAGGAGCTGCACCGCACGGCGGCGTGGCGCGGCCGGCGCCGCGGCTGGCTCCGGCACCCGCCTCGCTGGGGCCCGCGGAAGGGCAGGACGTGGAGGTGGAGGAGCGTGGACGCCGCCGAGGTGGAGGGTGCCATTTGCGGTTGTGCGGGGGAATGGGATGGGGGAAGAGAGGGGATCTGGTTCTGTAGTGTGCTACTACTGTGGTCTAGGGTTTTGGAGGATTTTGGAGGGTTTTGCTGAGTTGGGTTTCGAATTCGACCGAATGAATATCCCCTACGTCGACCTCCCGGTTGGGTCACATTTTTTTGTTCATTCTTTTGGTGTAAAAAAAAGTTCAAAAGAGCATGAAAGCGTGAGATAAAAGTACTACTCCGTTTAGGGCCGGTCCTGAGATTTCCGGGGCCCGGGGCGAAACTAAAACTTGGGCCCTTAATGTATACATCATCATAATAATAATGAATATATGTGTAAGAGATATTTTTTCAGTAAAACTTGAATACATTCAAAACATTACACATACAAATAAACTGTACAAATTACCTTAAAATTTTCTTCTAACATTTCTCGATGCAAATTCATCTATGATGGGGTTGATGTCAATGTTGTCCAATAATTTCTTCTCGATGCATAATGATGCCAACCCGTTTAACCTCTCTTGAGTCACTGTAGACCGCTAGTAGTTCTTCAATAATTTCAACTTTGAAAAGCTTCTTTCAGCTGAGGCGACAGTCATAGGCACTGTAAATAAGAGGCGATAAGCAATAGAGATATTGGGATAACAATCAACTTCTCTCACATGCTCAAAAATCTCCATAGCAGACATTATGGAATCTGGTAATGTGAATCTCATCATCTTTAATTCAGAAATAAGATCATATACCTCAACATCTTTGATCAGATTCAAAATTCTCATTAGTTGGTTGCTCTTCCTCCACGGCAACAATCGCCCACTCATCTGGGTTTATCGAAACACTAGTATTACCCCTGAAAAATTTATAAATATCTCCTCTCTGTGATTGTACCAAGTCATCCACACGTTTTGCTATTTTCGTCTTAGCACTACCAGATTGATACCTTCTAGATGACATGATCCCACAGAATGCTGGAAATAAAGTTACATCAAAATTAATGCTACTGATTAAAGAATTTAGATGACACGCATCGGCATCACATACAGATTCAGATTACAGAAGAAGAAATATTTACCGTGGGCAGGGTCCGACGGTGGCGGCGACGGCTGGGGGTGGCGGTGTCCTGGCGATCCTGCTAAAGATGGGATCGCCTAGATGCTGCTCACGCTCAATGGCCAGATCCGCTGCAGATCATCCAACTATCCAAGATCAGGTGCAGAGAGGAATCACAAGCGAAAGCGAGGAGGTGAACAGAACAGAGCTACAGAGCCGAGGCGTCGCGATGGTGCTTGTGGGAGCGAAGAAGGAATCAAGGATGCGATCGATCAACCTGGGCCCTGTGTGCTCGATCTGGCTCCTTTCCATGGGCCACGTTCCTAACTTTCTAGAGCCTGGCTGGTCCATTTCTTTTTTGTTTTGTTAAATACGTCATATACGTATCTATGGTACCGATACTACACCGTACCTAGGATGGGCCCCCTGGATTTTGGGGCCCAGGGCGGCCGCCCACCCTGCCACCCTCGAGGGCCGGCCCTGACTCCGTTCACTTTTATAAGACATTCTAGATATAATTCAATATGGACTAGATACGGATTAAAATGAGTGAACCTACACACTCAATACATCTAGGTACGAACCAAATAAGTGAACCTACAAAACAGCTAGAATGCCTTATAAAAGTGAACAGAGGGAGTATGTCATATGTTGTTTATTTATTATGACCCAACAAGCCTCCCTCCGTCGATTGTCGATAAAAAACCAGTATTAAAAAACGAAAACAGAGAGCCTAGGCATGTAGAAAGCACAAACATCTACTCCCTTCGATCCAAAATAAGTGCCGATGCGGTTTAAAACTGCGACTTATTACTACCTACATTCTGAAATATAAAATGTTTTAGCTTTTTTTAGATGTACCTAGCCATGTTTTAGTGTATAGATTCACTCATTTGAGTCAGTATGTAGCCATATTAAAATATTTAAAACATCTTATAATTGAGAACGGAGGGAGTACATACCAGGTCCACAGACACACACCAACACTAGCAAACAATAACAAGTTTCTAAAAAAACGCTTCTTGAGTCATTATAACCACCAAAACAGGGACCACGAAAAGTGATGGGATATTCAAAGTTCCAGTCTCGCAACAACACACACACAAAATATGCCTCCCGGATCACCAACTTTATCTTCTCATTTACACCTTCAAGTTTTTTTTGCCTTGGCCTTTTACTGTTGTATGTTATTTGGTTATCAATTTGACAAGATTAAGAATCTAACACACACCCAATCAAATCTCTAATTGTTAGTACGTCAAGTTGTTACCGTATGTTTAGAACATGCTCTTTTTTCACTCGTTAAATTTCCAGTCAGGTATATAGGCTGGGAAAACATGGCAACCGTCATGGGCCCTATCGGATGAGGCCCCCAAATGTAAAATTATATTGTCTATTACGTCTAAGAGACTATTAAACATCTATTAGTAAATTTGTAGGATGAAATCACATAACCGACCAGCAGTGTGTACCAAACAAATATAATCAGTGGCAACAACTTTTGTTCAGTTGATAGTCCTCCATTTCGTACTACAAACTGAAATAGGTGTCAACATAATTTTCATGTTTAATTATGTGCATGAATCTTTATCTGCGAAATATGCATGGCCGCATGTATGAAGCTGATAATACTGAATGGATCGTGGACGAGCATATCAAACAATCATCGCATTTACGCGAAAGCAGTAGGATCTATTTAGTTTATTCATTTGTTAGTGATTAGTATTAAGTATTAACGGTGCTCTTTGAATACCAAGTTGTAGCCATCATGCACCTTGTCAGCTTATTAATGAACCCACTATAAACCGCAAGAGACATTTAAAAATCATACCGATGTTTAATTTATATTATAGAAGTTTCTATAATATGCTTATTAAAACATAGACAAAAAACTCTCTATTAATATATGTTAGTAATACATATACACTACATATTTATATAGTTATCGGGAATTAATTGATGAAGAAAACTATGATACAAAATATCGTCTAAATCTGACATAATGCAAAAGATTTTTCAAATGTATGCATTATGAGTATATAAAATGTTACAACTAAAATTTACAATTTTTTGTTATATAATTAACAATTCCAAATGAGAAGTAGAATATTACACTCGTTAAGTTTGTTGCATGCTAAAAATAAGTAGAAAAGTTTAATACAAATTATATTAAGATCCTATAAATTTCTTGACTATATTAAAATCATAGGTGTGCTATCTAGTCAATTAATTTGCGATGGTTGGACAATTGAATATAAGTGTAGTTGCATACGTTCTACAGTCAAGATAATACATAACTCCAGGTTGATCTTGAGTCAACCCTCCTCTAATAGAACAAAAGTCTTTAGCTTAGAAACATCAGGCATAGCTACACTGAGCTTATACTTCACCTGCCATGCATATCACAAGTCAAAGTCACAAAGTTAATCACATGTTCAAGTTAAAATATTGCATGTGTTGATTAATAGAGACCTTGCATGCGTAAAGACCATCACAAGGGGGAGACGTGACGAGCTGATAAGGTCGTACTTTTCTTTTGACTTTGCACTTGTAGCATGTCCTCCATATCTCAGTAGTAAGTTGGCATAAGTAGAACTAGAGATTCATTGGAGTGACAACACCCCCACTACACACCAAATTTTCAAATGAGGGTCACTCAAAAAAAATCAAAATCTGAAAATCTCCTTGAAGATGGACATGTTACACTACCATGCTCCCTGTATTATAGAAAAATAAAGAACTGGTACTTAACTGTCGCAAATCTCAACAAATAGCTCAACCAATTGATTATATGTCATGAATAAACAAGTCTCCAGAAAAAGCGTAGTCATGAGGGGGATTATTTGTCGTGGCGTGGATTTAGGTAGGTGAGAGATTTGGTGGAGATCAACCATTGTTTTTGGTGGAGATCGCTATTTTGATCAAACTCTTTTCTAACGAACTGATACTCTAACAAACTCTGGTACTTTTGAAAGGACAAGGATGTCGCCTAGAGGGGGGTGAATAGGCGATTTAAAACTTTTCCGGTTTAGGCTTGATAATTGCGGAATAAAACTATGTGTTTAAATTAACAAGCCAACAATCTAAATAAACTAGGCTCACCTATGTGCTCCAACAACTTATGCTAAGCAAGACAAGCAATAAGGTGATAGCAATATAGAATACTTCAAGCACGAAGGCTTTCACAATGTAAAGTGCATAAGTAAAAAGCTCGGGTATAGAAATAACCGAGGCTCCCGAGTTCCTCCTTGTTAAGGGAGTACGTCTCGTTGGAGAGGTGTGAACCAACACAATGGTTCAACAACCACAAAGGTTTCACCTTCTTCTCCGATGAACCGCACCACAAAGGTTTGGTTCACCTTCCACTATCGAAATCCGAGGCGGAAATCTGGAGCCTTTCAACAACGATCCGGGGCACAACCCACAACGGGATTGGGGGCTCCCGAACAGCTACAAGTGACCACACAAGGGTCTCAACCACCACACGGGCGTCTAGGGTCCAAAGACCCAAGAGTAACAAGTTCACAAGCTTTCAACTTCCACGAATCTTCGTGGAGAGCACACCGATGCACCAAATGCAAAAGGCAAGAGCACAAGTGCTCAAATCCTTCACTCTCAAATCCCACCACAAGCAACTAATGCTTATGGGGGGAGAAGGGAGGAAGAACAAAGTAGGAGAAACACCAAGAACTCCAAGATCAAGATCTACCAGGTTCCCCTCACTTAGAGGAGAGATGGATTGGTGGAAATGTAGATCTAGATCTCCTCTCTCAAATCCCTCAAAGATATGCAAGAATCATGGGAGGAATTGGGAGAGGGGCAAGCTTTCCAAGGTCAACAATGGAGGAGAGAGAGGGGTAAATTTCGTGCTTGGAAAAGCTAAGTGGCTGAAGGTAGGTGGAGGGGTATTTATACCCCTCCCAGAAAAAAAGCCGTTGCAGCCACTTAGTCCGGAGACTCCGGTCAGGGAGGCCGGAGACTCCGGCCCGGCGGAGACTCCGGACCAAAAGGGCGGAGACTCCGGACGCAGAAAGTTAGGGAAAAACCGATGCAGAAAAACTCATACCGGAGACTCCGGACCACGAGGGCCGGAGACTCCGGCCGGGCGGAGACTCCGGGGATACTCCGGACCAACTCCGGACGCTATACCGCAAGCGCCGTCCGCGGGGCACTTTGCTCCTGACGAGTGCGTCGGGTGCGGCCTAGGTTTGACTTAGACCTGTGCGGCGCAGCCCCCGAGTGCTTCGGGTGCGGCCTAGGATTTCGAGTTGGACCTGTATGGCGCAGCCCCCGAGTGCGTCGGGTGCGGCCTAGGTTTGACTTAGACCTGTGCGGCGCAGCCCCCGAGTGCTTCGGGTGGCGGCCTAGGATTTCGAGTTGGACCTGTATGGCGCAGCCCCCGAGTGCGTCGGGTGACGGCCTAGGTTTATGTTGCTTTTTGACTAAAAAAGTAAAGGGGAGAGCTTGTTCCACAAATCACTTCATTGATTTTTGCGAGCAGGCCGCCTCATTAAAACCCTTCCAGTCCCCTCAGGTACCCTGGTAAGGGAAAGAGTGCGTCTGGAACCTGCCGCTCTTGACATAGTACACTTTGTTACAAGGGGGAGTCGATTAGGCGTAGAAGCGGCGCAGTTGCGCAACGTTCCACGGGTTGTGCAGACTGTCCCCGTCTTCGAGTCCTTCAGGCGGTAAGCTCCGCCGCCGATTGCCTCTGTCACGATGTATGGACCCTCCCACGGGGAGGCGAGTTTGTGCACCTTCTTCTGTTTGAGGCGGAGGACAAGGTCGCCAGGGACGAACGCTCTGGGCCGCAGTCGCCGCCCGTGGTAGTTGCGTAAGTCTTGCTGATACACGGCTGTGCGGGTAAGGGCGATGTCGCGTGCTTCGTCCAGGGTATCCATGTCGTCCTCGAGTGCTTCTTCTGCGTCGGACTCGTCGTAGCCACCACTCGGGGCGCGTCGAACTTGATGTCGCACGGCATGATTGCTTCTGCGCCGTAGACCATGAAGAATGGCGTGTACTGAGTGGATCTGTTTGGCGTAGTGCGCAGACTCCACAGCACAGATGGCAGCTCTTCAACCCAGGCGCCTGCAGCGCGCCTCAATGGTACTCGCAGGCGCTTCTTGATGCCCTTGCAGACTAAGCCATTGGCCTTTTCGACCTGTCCGTTGGACTGCGGGTGCGAGACAGATGCGTAGTTGAGCTTGATGCCTTGCTCGGAGCAGAAGTCCTTGAACTCTTCGGCTGTGAAGTTCGTGCCGTTGTCGGTGATGATGCTGTGCGGCACTCCAAACCTGAAGATGATCGACCTGATGAAGTTAACTGCCGAGGAGGCAGTCGAACTTGTAATAGGCAGCTTCGATCCACTTCGTGAACTTGTCGACTGCCACCAAGAGATGCGTGTGTCCTCCCGGCGAGGACTTCTTGAGTGGACCCACCATGTCGAGCCCCCATTGAGCGAAGGGCCAGGCGAGTGGATGGTCTTTAGTGCTGATGCTGGTGCGTGCGGCTTGTTGGCGAACTCCTGGCAGCCGAGACATTTCCTCACGAGTTCTTCTGCGTCTTGCATTGCGGTGGGCCAGTAGAACCCGGCTCGTAAGGCTTTGGCCACTAAGGCTCGACTGCTGGCGTGGTGCCCGCAGATGCCAGCGTGGATCTCGAGTAAGATGGCTTGACCGTCGACTGGGTCGATGCACCTTTGGAGGACTCCCGAGATGCTTCGCTTGTAGAGCTCCCCGTTGATGACGGTGAAGCCCTTGGAGCGGCGGATGACGCGCTTGGCTTCGACTGGGTTTGTTGGCACCCTCTGCTGCAGTATGTAAGCCAGGTATGGGCTCGTCCATGTGGGCTCGATCAGCATCACCTCCATAGGCTCCTTTCCGTGCTGGGCGGGTCGGCGGTGCTCGTTGTCGATGTAGAGGATCCGGCGCGGGCCGGAGCTTGACGGAGCGTTGCGTGATGCACTCGAGGAAGACTCCGGGTGGCACCGGCGCTTTGTTTGAGCCCAGGTTGGCGAGGGTGTCGGCTTCCTCGTTGCTCTCGCGGCCGACGTGCCGCAGCTCGCAGCCGTCGAAGGTGCCTTCCAGCTGGTTGTACAGGTCCCTGTAGGCGATCATGTTGTCGGCGATGGCGTCACATTGCTTCATGGTTTGTTGCACGACGAGGTAGGAGTCTCCGTAGATCATGAGGTGAGTGGCGCCGCAGTTCTTGGCCATCCGCATGCCGTGGATCAGGGCCTCGTACTCTGCCTCGTTGTTGGAGGGCGTTGGGAAGTTCATCTGCAGCACGTACCTCAGCTTGTCGCCTTTGGTGAGATGAGGACGACTCCCGCCCCTGCTGATCTGAACTTCTTGGAGCCGTCGAAGTACATTGTCCATGCGTTGGACAGGTCGGGTACGTCTGGTAGCTGGGCCTCTATCCACTCGGTGGTGAACTCTGGAAGCACCTGGGCCTTGATTGACTTCGGGTGCGCGTACTTCAGCCCCCAGGGCCCTAGCTCAACAACCCACTTGGCGACTCGTCCTGTCGCGGCTTGGTTGGTGAGGATGTCGGAGAGCCCGGAGGAGCTTACTACCGTGATGGAGTGCTCGGAGAAGTAGTGGACGACCTTCCTTGATGTCATGAAGACTCCGTATGCTAGCTTCTGGTAGTGCGGGTACCGCTGCTTGGACAAGGTTAGCACCTCACTGAGGTAGTAGACGGGTCGCTGAACAGGGTAACTGTGTCCTTCTTCTTCTCGTTCGACTACGAGTACCGTGCTGACCACCCTGTTCGTGGCTGACACGTAGAGGTATAGCGGCTCGTTCTCCAGTGGCGCCACCAGTACTGGGGAAGTCGTGAGTGTTTTCTTGAGTTGGTCGAACGCGACTTGCGCTTCTTCTGTCCACTCGAACTTGTCTGTCTTTTTCATCAGTTGGTAGAAAGGCAGGGCCTTTTCTCCCAACTTACTTATGAACCGGCTGAGAGCTGCGACTCGGCCGGCTAGGCGTTGCACCTCATGAAGCTTGGTCGGTGCTGGCATTGCGAGTATGTTTTGCACCTTCTCGGGGTTGGCTTCGATTCCTCTTGCAGAGACGAGGTACCCGAGCAGTTCTCCGGCTGGCACGCCGAAGACACACTTGTCCGGGTTCAGCTTGATCTGATACTCGTTGAGGGCGGCGAAGACCTTGCGGAGGTCGGCGATGAGAGTGTCCTCCGTTCGAGTGGTGACGACTATGTCGTCGACGTAGACTTGGACGATCTCTCCGATTAGCCCCTTTAGGCAGGCTTGCATTGTGCGCTGGTACGTGGCTCCAGCGTTCTTCAACCCGAAGGGCATCGTCTGGTAGCAGAAGACGCCATGGGGTGTGATGAATGCAGTCTTCTCTTCATCGTCGACGTTCATCCTGATCTGCTGGTACCCTGAGTAGGCGTCCAGGAAGGATAGGCGTGCGCAGCCTGCAGTCGAGTCGATGATCTGGTCTATCCGCGGGAGCGGGAAATGGTCCTTGGGGCAGCATTTGTTGAGGGCGGTGAAGTCGACGCACATGCGGAGTTTCTTCGTCTTCTTCTTCTCCACCAGGACTGGGTTCGCTACCCAGTCCGAGTCCTTGATCTCTCGGATGAATTTGGCGTGGAGCAGTCGATCGATCTCCTTGCTTATTTCATCTCGTTTGGGTCCTGAAAGCGTCGCATGGTCTGCTTGACGGGTTTGGCGTCCTTGTGGACGCGTAAAGAGTGCTCGGCGAGGTTCCTGGGTATGCCTGGCATGTCAGAAGGTTGCCAGGCGAAGATCTCCCAGTTCTCACGTAGAAACTCGACGAGCGCGCTTTCCTATGCGATAGGCAGCTCGACGACACTTTGACTGTCTTGTTTGCGTCCGTCGGGTGGACCTGATGAGTTGTTGTGTCGTCAGTCGTGTTGAAGGCGGCGTCCTTGGCTTGCTTCTTGCGTGGCGGGAAGATGGTTTTGTCGTTGTCGACTGCCATCGCCTCGAAGTGCTCTTCCATTCCGAAGAACTCGGAGATCTTGCTGAACTCGCGGTCGCAGCTGTTGGAGCGGTCGAAGTCGCCGTGCACCGTGATGACGCCCTTGGGCCAGGCATCTTGAGCATGAGGTAGGCGTAGTGAGGTACCGCCATGAATCTGGCAAAGGTTGGGCGCCCGAGTATCGCGTGGTACTGCGACTTCCAGTCGACTCGATCGACTCCCTCTTGAAGTTTTCGGGTGTGCCGAAGATGACGTCGAGTGTGATCGTTCCCATGGGCGTGACTGCTTGCCCTGGTACTATGCCATGGAAGGTGGTCTCTGATGCCGCCAAGTTTGTCGTTGGCCTGTTTATCCTTCTGAGGGTGTCGGCAAAGATGATGTTGATGCCGCTGCCTCCGTCCATGAACACCTTTTTCAGGGTGTAATCTCCGATCAGAGCTTCGACTACCAGAGCGGCGTGCCCGGGTCGTGGTACTGCAGGCGGGTGATCTGCTCTGGAGAACGTGATTGGTGTCTCTGACCCTCTCAGGTAGTCGGGTACTGCAGGTGGACAGGTGATGGCCTGGAAAACTTGGCGAGTGATGATCTTCTGGGTCCTGTTTGAGGGGCGCCCCTTCTGTATCATGTTGAGTTGTCCGCGTGCCGCTGGATATGCGTCCTGGACCACGGTGGGGCATCTTGCTGCGGCTGCTGCTGCTGCTGCAAAGGCTCCCGCCGCCTGTGCTGGATTAGCGACTGCGGGTGCGGGTGCTGCCTGGATGGCCAGCTGCGCGGCTGGCTGCGCTGCGGGTGCTGGAGTGACTATCTTCTGCATGGCTTCGTATATCTTGCGTGCCTTTCGACAGTCCTTCAACAGGTGGTTGGATCCCCACTTGCCCGTTTCCGGGTTCCTGAACATGTGGTGCCTGCAGGGTTGTTCCAGCTCTTCCGCTGGGCTTAGTGTGCGTTTCTGCCACTCGCGTTTATGGCCTCCGTCGCTGCGGTAGCTGCTGCCGCCGCTTCGGTTGTATTGCCCCTGGCTGTATTGGCGACTCTGGTCACCGCCGCTTCGACTGTACTGTACATGGCTGTATTGGCGACTGCTGTCGCGCGCTTCATCCTCACGGGGGGTTTGGAATCCCGCCGCTACTAACTCGATTGAGTCGTTGCCGTTGTAACGCGGCTTCTTCTTGTGGCGTCCTTCTCGCCAGTTGCTTGGTCCGGCTTCGTCCTTCGGGGAGTAGCGTGAACTATCGCGGACCGAGTCCTCTCCGTCTGCCCACTGGTTGGCTATCTTCATGACCTCGATCATGTTCTTCGGCCGGAGCCTACCAAACTCCTCGCGGAGGTCGCGGCGGGAGACGCCGTGCATGAAGGCATCCATCACTCGGTCCTCCGAGGCGGTCTCCATGGTGTTGCGGAGCAGGGTCCAACGCTGGATGTACGACCGGAGCGGCTCGTCTCGTCCTTGCTTGCATGCTTGTAGCTCGACGAAAGTCGTCGGTCTCGAGTACGTCCCCAGGAAGCTCTTAACGAAGGCCTCCGCGAACTCGTCCCACGTCCTGAAGGCGTTCTTGGGTTGAGTGTTTAGCCACCCGCGTGCAGAGCCCGTGAGCATCAGCTGGATGTATGCATGGCCGTAGTCGAAGTACCGCCCTGGCAACTGCAGGCTATGAGGTAGTCTTCTAGCCAGAGTCTCGGGTCCTGCTTCCCGTCGTACTTGACTGCTTCTGCCGTGAGCTTGAAGCCCTTGGGCATTCTTGTGTCGCGGATGTTGAAGCTGAAGCATGCGGCGCCGCATGGCTCGAAGTCGCCGTCATTGCGGTCGTCAGTATTGGGCGTGCTGACCGTCCGCTGGGTGCGGCTGCGGTCCACCGTCCTCTGTGTGATGACGTTGCGGAGGTCTTCGCCTGGCTGCGGTTGTCGCAGTTGTCTTGCCGGGGCCTGCGAGTGCTGTGGGCTCGCGGTCGCGGCCTCGATCTTCTCGCACCTTTTCTGTCGGCGCCTTGTTCATCAGAGCTTCTTCGACTGCCTTGATAGACATGATCTGCTGCTTGTGGAGGAGAGCGCGCGAGTCGCCCTCGGGCGGCTGCGTCAGCCGCAGGTATGTTTCGACTGCCATGAGCGCGGCTCCGGGCGTTTTGGGGACGGGTATCCCGTCTGCGTCTTCGCTCATGTATGATGATTCGAGGTTGCGGGTGACTCTAGCGCGGTCCCTCCGTCATCAGGGGCACGCGTGCTCTGTGGCGCCTTGCTCCTTGTGAGACCTCTGTTGAGGCAGTGAATGAGTAAGCGGCCCTCCTGGCGCTCGACGCGTCAGCCTCCTCCTTGCGTCGGAGAGCTCGGCCTTCTCTGCGCGGAGTCGTTCGCCTTCCTTCCGTAGCAGGTATTGGACCGCCATAAGGTCCTCCCGGGGTGCGTCTGGTGGGGGGTACGTGCCGTCCTCGACGTGCTTCAGGGCTCTGATTGCTATCTCTCGGGTGATGGTGAGCCGCGTCACCTGGTCCGGCATGACCACCTCCAGTGGGTATGCGGGTTCGTCGCCGTTGCCCTGCGTCGGGCCGATCATGAAGACTTGCGCGGGGTATGTCTGGGGAGTGGGCCGGTGCTGCCACTGCTGCTTCCTTCGTCCGAGCCGTGCTCGGAGCGAAAATGGACGCAACGTGGTGGGTACCACAGTCGCTGCCGAGGCTCCTTCCCTGGAGTCTCGCGATCTCCGCCGCTGACGCGAGGAGTGATGTCGCCGTCGTCGACGCGGGCGCGATTGGCTTGTTGACGATCTTGTAAGTCGACGGAGACGCGAGTGGCGGGGAGAACGACGCGACTTCCGTCGCGCGCGAAGGTGTGGTCGACGTAGTCGAAGTTGACGTAGATCTTGGCCTTGCCAGCGACGCGATCGAGGTAGTCGAAGTAGACTCGATCCGCGCGGTGGTCGTCGAGGTGGTCGATGTAGTCGTAGCCGATGCGATCTCCTTGACGGCGGAGACGCTGATGGCGTGGCCGTGTTGGGCGCGATCTCTGCCGCAGCGGAGGCGGTCGGTGTAGTCGAGGCGGATGCGATCTTCTCAGCAGTCGAAGATGCTGTCGCCGCAGTCGCAGCAGATGCGATCTCCGCAGCAGGTGGGGGCGTGGTTGGGGCAGCCGCGGCAGATGCGGGTGCTACCACCGCGCGCGGTGCGATCGCCGTGGATCTGAGTACTCCACAGCTGTCTACGAAGTAGTGCATGGTACCGAAGGTGAGGCACATACCTACATGCAGATCGGCGTACACCGAGCGGTGGGCCGGCGGGTGGAAGGTGTACTCGAAGGAGCCGAAGCAGATTGGCTCCTTGGTGATGCAGACGTCGGTCTTCAAAGTCGATGGGGCCGGTGCGACCATGGTTCCAGCGCTCGTTCTTTCCCACAGACGGCGCCAATTGACGAGGTGTGGACTCGGCAAATCCCTGGGTTGTGTACCCCGGGTTGATTGAGGGGAGAGAGATGAGCGCTGGTGATCACGACGGCTGACAAGCAAGGCGTTTACCCAGGTTCAGGCTCCCGGAGGATAACACCCTACTTCCTGCTTGTCTGGTATTGAATGGCGAGTTGTGGCTACAATGGCGAGATGGCAATCTCGCTAGGGTTTGTGGTGGCGGCTATGAGCGTACCCTAGACGAAGGACCCTCCTAGCCTTTATATGGTAGGCTAGGTCTCAGGTGAACGGTGCCGATGGCGCTTACAAGCATGGCTGGAGTCGCATGACCTAACGTCGACTATCTTGGGCCGCACGTCGTCCTCCTTGGGCCTTCCTTGGGCCCTCGTCATAAGGCTGATAGGCTTGGCGTGACCCAGGTATCCCCACCGTGGGGTAGTCGAAGAGTGACCCACGACAGCTCCAAAACCAGGGAGGCCGGAGACTCCGGCCCTGAGCACCCCTGAGGCTGGAGACTCCGGACAGGAAAAGCAACACAGAACAGCAAATCCTGAAATGCAATAACTTTTGCAAGGAAGCTCCAAACGAGATGAAACCAACGAGGTTGGAAATATTAAGGGTCACAAATATAGAGGAGATATCACACATGGGAGGTGTGGACCTTATCTCGAGGAGGACCGGTAATATTTCCAACACCGAGAACGCAACAAGTTTTCCATCCGGACTCCGTTTTCAATGATCTTGGGCTTGCTCCGAAGATAATCACAAGCACAACAAGATCATGCATATACACATCATAGTCCATCATGTGAGGAGGATAACACAAGAGGAGAGTTTGACCTCTCTACAAGAGACGAACCGGTAAAACCTCCAACATAAAAAACACCACTAGATATCCAAATGAAATCCGTTTTTGATGAACTAGAGCTTGGTATGGAGATGAACACAAGCTCTAAATTCTCACATGGATAAAAGCCAAATAAAAACCAAGAAAGATGATATGCTAAAAATGCAAAGGTTTGAGCTCTCCATAAAGATGCGATCAAGTTACTCACTTGAGAGCCTCTCTTGATAGTACGCTGTCTATCCTATAACCCGGTCTCCAAACTAACAACATGAGACCGGTAAATAGAAACCCTATCAAGATCATACCTTTGCCTTGCGCATTCCACTTGAGCTAGATGATGACGATCTTGACTCTCTCAAGTTGGAACACCTTTCTTGATTGTGCTTGCTAGCACATGCTTGATGAAGACTTCTCCAAATGCGCCCCTATACTCCATTATGGGAGAGCCTCGCTAAACTCCGTCTTCATGTATCCACTTGCGCTTCATATTCTTCTCTTGATATAGATGATGGCTTGGAGATAAACATGAAGTTCACTCAATCTTCTTTTCCAAGCCATGCTTGCAATAAGCTCAACTCTTCACATGACCATTCTTCATATAAACCCTTGAATAGAGCCTTGGTCATCTTGTAATCTTCTAGAGTCCAACACATGAACTCCAATCTTTTCCTATGGACAAGATCTACAAGTATATCTCAATGCAAACATTAGTCCATAAGGATTGTCATTAATTACCAAAACCACGCATGGGGCAACACATGCCCTTTCAACTTTCCTATCTCAACGTGTATAAAATGAAACTAAGCATTAAGTTGCAACGTTGCATGCCCTTTTCTAGCCCAACGCATATTTTTTCCAAAATGGGGAACGGGGCCCCAGCCTCTGCATCGAGCGATGCACACAACCTTGGTCGAATTATTTTCTCAACGGATTGTCTCGTTGTCAAACAATCCATGGAGTCCAATTCCTATGATCTATCTAAGATGGGTCCTCTGTTTCTTCATGGAAAGTTATTGTTGTCATTTTTATTTCTAAATGTCTAGCTTTGAATTTCTACCAAGAACGTGTAACAAGCCAGTCCATGAGATAGCGGCTATAGGAGAGAGGGGACTTGTCAGTCATGATTTGTGGTTGGGAAACCTCCCAGCTGATGTACTTGTTCTGGCGGCCAATCTTGATGTGCCCTAATGGAGTATATTTGTTCCATCTCAAAATATAAATATAAATAGGTATTCAATCTTTTTATGTAATAGTGTTGTCGCTCCTTTCTTCGAGCAAGGGTTTGGGGGAGGATCTCTATATGCAGCACATGGACCCTTGTCTTTGGGGGACAAACAACTAAAAATGCATTGAGCCAACACATCATCGACCCCACCACCCCATAGCCCCGGCCGAGCCCACGCCTCTCCCAACACGCATCATCCCCTCCCTTCTTCTCCCTGCAACCAACCGAAGACATGTCTCGAGGGGGTCACACACGCACATAAACGCGGCCGATGCCCATGCTAGTTAAGTCATGTAACTTGTCTTCGACGCGCCCTTGAATTGGGCAAGTCCTCGTCACCTGGTTTTTTCTTACATGTTCATATTTCAAACAAGACCGGAGGGGGGACTCCACCCCGGTTTTGTCATTAAGGTAGAAGTGAGGACTCGAACCCGAGACCTGGCCCTTATGCACATATGCACGGCTACCACTAATCCACGGATGAGTTCTCTACATGTTCATATTTCATTATTAAAATATCCATTTATGCAAGCAAATAAAATTTATAAAAATATTTTCACATCTAAGCCACAATTTGAAAGTCATGACACCACGGGGGAATAATCTGATCATGAGTGTTGCTGATCTTATAAACCCGGTGGATGGGATGTGGGATGAGGAGCTGATAAATGATATGTTCTGGCCAGTTGATGCTCACAAATTTTTTCAAATTCCGTTGACACCAGGAAGAGAAGATTTTGTTGCTTGGCAACATACACGGCTGGGTTTATTTACAGTCAGGTCAGCTTACTAATGCCAATGGAATTATAAATTCGGGAGACACGGAAACAATCAAGATATTGTTGAAGGAGTGAATAATAAGGTTGGGAGAGCCTATGGAAATTGGAAATACCCAGTAAAATTAAAATATTTGGGTGGTGGGTTCTTCATGGTATGATACCGTGTAGAGGAATTCTTGCAAATAGACATATAGGAGATCAAAGTGGATGCCCAATCTGTATGACGAGCTGTGAAGATATGAAGCATATGCTGTTTATGTGCACCAGAGCAAAGGAGGCGTGGAGATGCCTCGGTGTAGGACACATTATTGAACAAGCTCTGGTTATCGACAGATCAGGATCCATAATAGTTGAGGAGTTTATCGGAAGGAAAGATCGAGTACCTCTACTCGATAATATTGGACTAGCTGAATTAATACTTACTGCGGGTGGTACATTTGGTGGGAGAGGAGACAATTTGTGCATGGAGAACAGGTACAAGTTCCATTCAGATCAGCTATGTCAATTGTAGTACTCTTGAGGAATTACATGATTGCAAATAGAAAACCAAATGCATAGAGATTGGAGGGCTGGAAGAAACCACCAGAAGGGAAGTTGATGATTAATGTGGATGCTGCTTTTGATGTGGACTCTGGAAGAGGAGCTACAGGAGTAGTCATCCGGGACTATACAGGGCAATTCGTTGAAGCTTCACAAAAATTCTTACCACATGTTGTCGACGCACCTATGGCTGAAGCATATGCTTTCAGAGAAGGCTTAACTTTGGCCACACAGATTGGAAGCAACCATTTTATTGTCCAAATTGATTGTGTACAGGTGGTTGAAACTATGATGGATGGAGGCTTTTCGGCGACATCCTCCGCGGCCATATATGATGATTGCAAATTGATATGGGTAGGTTTTGATAATGTGTCTCTAGAACATTGTAATAGGGAAGCTAATCAAGTAGCACATGAGCTTGCTAGGAATTCTTATTTATCTGGTACGTCTTGTAATTGGGTCGATGAACCCCCTAGTTTCATTCTTAGCAAGCTCGCAAACGATGTAATTTTGTTATCAGATCAATAAAGCATGCCAGATGGCTTTCTTTCAACAAAAAAAAAACTCATCTCCAAATGCAAAAGAACAGAGTAGCCAATATTTTTTTGAGTCGAAGAACAGAGCAGCCAATAGTGCTTTCGGTTGGTTCGAGGCCCTCTCTAGGCAGCCCACTACCCTTGCCTTTCGGGGTCCTCGGCCCAGCCCACGCCTCTCCCAGCACGCACGATCCCATTCTCTTTCTTCTCCGTGCAACCAACCGTAGACACGTCGACTCCCAGCGGGTCCCACACGCGCAGAAACGCGGTCACTCAACAACCGCATCCAAACGGAGGGTAGTCTCGTCATTCCACCCCCACCTCGCCATCCTTTCGACACGAGACTCTCCCCCACCTTTACCCCCAGACACACGGGCCCCGCGCACCGAGCCCCAATCACCAGCGGCGGCGTCGGTACTGCGCCCGTCCTCTTCCCCCATCCACTCCCGACGAACCAAACCCTACTTAACAACAAAGTAGATTAGGCGAGGAGAGAGAAATCAGGCGGAGACCAAGCTGCAGAGACACAGAGAGAGGGGAATTGCGGGAGAGAGCGAGCGAGGTTTTGGCGGGGCGAGATTTGAGTTTTTTTGGCGGGCGGGCGGGCGAGCGAGGTTTTTGGCCATGGTGTCGGACCAGGAGATCGCGAGCTGCGTGGAGTCGCTGCTGCGGGGCGCGGTGGGGGCCGGGGAGGCGGCCTCGCTCGCCACCGTGCTGCAGCGGGCGCAGGCGCGCCTCGGCGTCGACCTCTCCCACAAGGCGGCCTACATCCGCGACCAGATGGACCTCTTCTTCGGGCCACGCCTCCAGCCCACGCCCACGCCCCCACCGCCCACCAAGTCCCCTCCTCCTCCTTCCCCCGCGCCGTCCATGGCGCAGCCGCCTCAGCAGGTCCAGCTCCAGCTCCCGCTCGAGATGCAGCAGCAGCAGCAGCAGCAGCAGTTCGCGGCGATTCAGCCACAGTACATCTTCCAGACCATGCCGCAGCAGCAGCTCTCGCCCACCGTCTCGGGCGCCGCCGCGGTCTCCGCGCCGCCAACGCCCGTGCCGGCCATGGCCTTCTACCCGCCGCCGCCGCTCGCCTTCCGCTACGCCAACGCCCTCGGCGGGGTCGCCACTGGCGGGACCCTCTCCTTCCAGCAGCCGGCCCCTGCGGTCGGGGGCATGGCTTCCCCTACGGCCGCACCGCCGGCCGGCGCCGACAACAAGGCAAGGTGGGCTTTTTATGGAATTAGGGTTTCGTTCCTCACACTGAGTTGATTGATAGCAGTACACTGCACAACCTCCTACTGATTGGCGCTGAAAACTAGGTGGTTGGGCATTTAGCTCGTCGATTCAGTTGATTAGAGTAGCTGATTGCACGGATTAGAGGTTAAACTGGTCGTGCTCGTCTGGTTTCATGAAATGGCAACTTAATAGAGGAACCAGGTTCAGGGTTTATGTGGTCAATATCTTACTAAGAGCAACTTTGTTGGGGTCCACTATGAACAAATCGTTCGTTATGGACTTTGGTAGTGTGGTCTTCAGGCTGTATGCTTAGCATAGCATTATCTGCTTTTTGATTATTGATAATGGCTGACTGGCATATAGTAACTGTTTGTTTGTAGTTTTTCTGCTTGTCAGTTTCTGCCCCTTCAAGTAGACTGGTGAACTGCAGAAATTAGGCGTGGTTTGTTTGATTGTTCACATACTGCATCAAAAATAGGTGCACAATTCAGTTATGGATTTTGTTTCATACACATAAAGGGCTTGAAATTCAGGACAACCATTATTGTAGATTGTACATACTACAAATTAAGTCGTACATGCTGTACTTGATTGTACTCCTTAACTTTTGAATCTCCTTCCGCTTTCTTGCAAGAAACTGAATGTAACCCTCTGCTCTTTTGTCTGTGTTAACTCTTGTTCTCCCTAACCTGCTTTGGATTAAAGGTCCCAGCCAGTAGACCACACTTGTCTCTTCCAAAACATACATGGGAGGGGGGTCCAGCAAGAAAAGGCACAACAAATTCACTTTACTTTGTGAATGTCCTTGAATAATATATATACGTTACCAACTTTTCATGTTCACGCCAGATTATCTTTAGTAAAAGCTAATACTATCCTCTACTTTTATTCTTTGGATTTGTGTGTCAATTTTTTCTGTCTTATTTGGCTTGAAGAATATATCTTGTAGTGGTTTGGGCACTCACGACCAGCACTTAGATTTTGTTACATCATCCTGGTCTGGATTGCATAGTAGTTCTATTTATGGAATTCAGCCATGCATGCAAACCAATTGGTGTGATATTTTTATAACTCTTTGCAGTGCCGCTAAGCGGAAAAGAGGTGGGCCTGGTGGCTTAAACAAAGTTTGTGCAGTTTCACCTGAACTTCAGGCTGTTGTTGGCGAGACTGCCATGTCAAGAACTCAGGTACTTTCAATTTCTTCATTAGATCAGAAAATAACATCTGATTTCTTGCCTTTGACTAACTTCTCCCATGACCAACTTCTCAGTATTTTAGCATTGTACTCTTCATTCAGATTGTGAAGCAGTTATGGGCATACATCAGGGAGAATAATCTTCAGGATCCTGATGATAAAAGGAAGATCATTTGCAACGATGAACTTCGGATCGTTTTTGAAACTGATGCCACTGACATGTTTAAGATGAACAAATTGTTGGCCAAGCACATAACTCCTCTTGACCCAAGTACATGCTTTTGTTTCATATTATCTACATTTGCCTGATAATGTACATCTGAATTTTACTAAAAATAATCTTTGAGAATTCTCAAATGTACTATATTGATATTGCAGAAGACCAACTTAAGGAAGCAAAAAAGCTTAAAGCGTCCGATGCAGCTCCTCAAAAAATGCCTCCTATTAATCAACCCTATCTGGTTGTTTCTGATGCACTAGCCAAATTCATTGGTGTCGAAGGAACAGTGCCTCATGATGATGCCCTTAAGTATCTTTGGGATTACATAAAAGCAAATCAGCTTGAGGTATGGCTGTGCCTTACCTTTCCTTTTTCTTGTAGGCTACCAATATGTCCTTTGCTACTGTATCTTAGGAAAAATACCAAGTTGCATTGTCTTCTGGAGACCAGCTTGCATGTTCGTACTCCTTCCTACAGGAAGACATTTGAGTGCTTGTTCATGTGGACGTTTTGTAGTTATTGTTTTTATTCTAGAATGTAGATTGTGGTTTGGGACTGCATCCATCTCAAAAGTTAATATGCAGACACTTATAGTAGCAGCTTTCAAGTACAGGAAACAATTGTTGAATTAAGAGACCAGTTTAAGAATACTAGCAGAATTCTGCATTTTTTTAGCTTATACTTCTTCTGTAAAGTAGTCTCAGAAAATGTGCCTACCATACTTCCCTATCCTTTCGCCCCTTGATAAAGTCATTTTGGAGAATGTAAATTATTGTGAACTGGGAGATGCTGCCCAGCCCCATTTAGCTGCATAAAAATTCATTTCCGTTCTCTTTGTGCACAGGATGCTCTGAGTGCATCAATATTATGTGATTCCCAACTTCAAGAGCTGTTCGGCTGCGAGAGCATTCCTGCTTCACAATTATCAGAGCTGCTTGCTCACCACTTCATCCAAAGGACATAGCATATCCTCATTAACTGGTTAGATTCTTGCTGCATTCCTCTTTCCAGTTCCAGCTACTGAATTTGCTTCAAGTATTACTACTAACAAAGACCTCCAGATTTTCCAATGTCAGAGATATTTTTTTTGACCCATGCATTATTGGCTCACTTGTGCTTGCCGTCCATGGTGCAGATCTAGGATTGCAGCGGTGCCAGATAGGCCTAACTTTACACAGTATGGTGTTCTTGACGAAAATGGACAGTGTAGCTTATGTATCTATCTCCCCAGCGTTCTGGATTATGGATTGCGTTGGTCGGACAAAGACAAGATTATTTGTGGTAGCCTGTAAGTTGCTCTATTGTAATGGCTGCTGCGCAGTATTTGGTTGTAACCCTCTACTGAATTTCTTAGTTTTCAGTTTCTGAATATGTCGAAAATGTCTTGACTGACTATGTAAAAGTTAAACTTTATATTTGAGTGCCAGATTGAAATCATGTTCTCTGAAAGGGTTTCATGTTCGCTGAATGTGCTTGCTATGTTAGCAATTGATATATGTCAGGTTCACCTGTACGTACAACTTTATTATAGTTTATCCTGTTTATTTAGGTAGTGCTCTCAAAGAATTGGAGATATTACAGATTTTGTCAGAAGAACCTGGAGTACAGGGCATCAAGAGGGGGGGCCATCGCGATTCACTAGGTTAAAGCTGGTCGTCACAGCTGCTGCTACCGACGGACATGAGCTGCATTTGGTCGTCGATGTCGACGAACACGGTGTCATCCTGCTCGGTGGTCGCCGCAGGGAAGAGGATGTTGTCATCGGGGTCTAGCGACGACGGAGGCGCGTCGTTGCCGCTGGCCCAGAGCTGGTCCTCGAGCATCTGCTGCAGCTTCTTCCCCTGCTCCTCGATCCTCACCTGCAGAACCCGCTGCATCTGAACAAACCAACGGGGACAACCTCCAATGTTAATTACGCACAGCACGGAGACACGGCAGGGAGCCCTAAAAAACGCCATTCTGGTAAGTGGGCCTAATTTTGTTTATCTTGGCTATGGTACCGATCGAGTTGGATTAGATACAGTAGATAGTACCTCGAGCTGGTGGTACAGGCGTCGCTGCATGTGGAGCTGGACGCCAAGTGCTTCCGCGATGTGCATCCCACTGCCAATAAAAAAAAAGTATGTTATGGATGACACATGATGAGCACATCATATGGGTCAAGATGGAGACATGGAGTAGTGATACATTTTCAGTTCCGGATTCTGCGTCGTGTCGCCCCATTTCTCGTGCTGTTGCCCTGCGATTCGACAGCAGGATGGTGGTGGCGATGTACCTTTTTCAGACGGTGAAGATGGTGTTGGCATGCACCTCCACGTACGGTATTTCTTTACGTCGACAAAGAAGAGGGTTAAGATATATAGCTTTACTTTGGTCGACTAAAACCAGGGAAAACAGAATTACAAAACCAGAAATGCTTGAGAATTGTCCACAGTGGTGCACCTGAAGATGGCTCTTGATGTGGTAGATGGTAAGGCCGTCCGAGTTCATCAGCTTCAGGATCCCCTTCGGCGTCGCCTCTGCATATGTAGGCCATGACATGAAGAAGAGAAAAATATCGGATTAAGGGATGGAGAAGAAAGAACACTACGCACTGTCTGCGCCGCCGAGCTGGTTCACGCACTCCACGAACCGCTCGTGCAGATCCTGCGTCCACCGGATCCGCGTCTTGCTCGGCCGCGCGGCTGCAGGTTTGCTGTTGCTGGTGCCGGCGTGGTGAGACGGTGTCTCCGGCACGCCGATGCAGCTCGTGGCCGTCAGGTGGCTACCCATCTGGTTCTGCAGGCTGCTTCCCGGCGCCTCCTTCACCGGGAGAGTCGCGTTCGCCGCAGCCTGCGTGAACAACCCATGATGATGATGATGCTCTCGCTCTTGGTGCTCCGGCATTGGGGTGTCCCCCCGCTGCGGCCGGACGCGGTACGTCCTCACGGACGACGACGACCACTGATCTGCGTCGAGCAACGGCGGATCGAGTTGCCGCAAGAGTTGGCTGTCCGTCGACGACCGGGACGGCCTCCTGTTTGCCGTCGTCGCCGGCGGAGGCAAGTCGAATTGCGCCATGCCGAGCAGGTTCTCGACGGCGTAGTACTCCTCGAGCGGCCAGTCGTACTGATGCTGTTGGTGGTGGTGGGGCGCCGAGCTCATGAATAATCCCTGGTGGGACGGCGACGCCGGGAGCCCGGCGGAGGATGCCGGGAGCCGCGGGTCGCGCAGAGGGATCGAATGCACTACACGAACATATATTAGATTGCACTCCTGACATACCTCAAAGGCTCAAACAGGGGCACGCCAATGCATGTTGGGAGAACCGAAGAAGGGAACAGTTTGATCGAAGCTTACGTACCCATGCATATATATGGTCAGAGGATCAGCGACATGATCCAGCTTGAAGAAGGCATCACTAACTCACACATATGATGTGCATGCAGCTCTAGCCCTGGATACTATGGTTAATACCTGTAACAATCTCCACGTATGTAGTGTCTCGGCTCGCACTGTTATATGTCAGGATAAATCGAAATGAAGTATGAACTGTCTCGGTTTGGGATGGGGGTGGGGGCCGGCTGCGGAGGCAAAACAAATGACGAGAATAAAGACGGATTGCAGATTTTTATACTGAATGATTCATAGATAAACATGTGTATATCATGACATCATTCCCTAAGCTATGACCACATTTCTGACAGGACACTAGTGACAAATGGCTACATTTGGCCTTTTGGGTATTCACCATCTTTCATCCTCGCGAAACAAGCCTCAACACGGGTTTTCCACACCTGATTGGACCCGAACGGCCGGATTATCTAGACCATTCAATTCACATCCAACGGTAGTTTGTATAATTGTATTTTTATGTTTAAAAGTTTCACTTCTAACGGTTAATGCATAATCCAAACATTTTTGTTAACGTGTGATCCGAATATTTCGTCAATGCATCATTCAACTTTTTTTGTGAATGCGTAATCCCAAATATTTTATTAACTTGTGATCAAATTTTTGTTATGCATAATCTGAAATTTGCATGAATGTATAATCTGATTTTTTTAGTTAATACATAATTCCAATTTTTTTTGTTAATACACAATCTCAATTGGGGGTTTATTTTGAAAATTATTAGTGGCTCTACAATAACGTATGTAGAGAGTTGAGAGGTTCGATTATGAAATTATTGCACACATTTCAAAGAGATGGATGCTCAGGATAAGCCGTGTGCGGGTCCAACTAGTTGTGGTTTTGCATTTTTAAACAAGCATGCATGCTCTTAGTGCGCAGGCTCTCGTCTCGTTGAGAAAACAAGCTGGGGCTGGCACGCTGTACCGTACATGGCGTCGAAAAAAAGCACGATTCCATTTTAAATTTTTTCCGTGCTTACTGAGTGGTGGATCAATACCCATTTTCCACTCCATACGGCGTACTTATTCACCGTGTAAAAATACTGGGCCCATTAGAATCCGCTACGTTGCAATCCTACCTTCTCTGTTTCATATATCACTCCGTCCATAAAATGATGTCTCAACCTAAGTCAAATTTATATGTATTTATACACTAAATCATGTCTAGATACATGTAAATTTTGGTTAGGTTGAGACATCCTTTTATGGACGGAGGGAGTACTACTTTGAGCGGTAGCAACCCCGTTGTCTCAGTCCACTTGATATCCACCTCTCATTTTAGTGACACACCCTATACATTTGGTCGGAAAGGGGAAAAGTTAGATCTGCTTTCTATATTGAAGAGGATGGCGGTCTCACGTGCGTGTTGAATGCCAGAGGTGCCGCGGGTGTCTTCGGTTGAACCGTCACGTGTCTGCAAAATATAGGTGTCCAAATACCAGTGGTGGGTCACAATAATGCCACGCAACTGTTAAATATACCAGTGTCGCCAAAATATGCCCACACCACTAATATCAGCCTATTAGTGGGCGTGCCTTCCAAAATCCACGCCACTAGTTGGAGCTAAAGTGCCCAACAGTCGAACCAGACATAAGTATGATTACTAGTGGTGTGTCCTTTAATTGTCACGTCAGTATTACCGGACTATTTTTTTTTCAAAATTCAAAAAACTTCTCCAACTGTTAGTGGCGTGCCCATAACCCGCATACCACTGTTAGTCATGTACTAGTGGCGTTGGATCATGTTTACACACTCTTTTGACCTCATTCTTTAAAATAAAAGAAAATGAAAATACTTTAAACTTGCAATCATTTGTCATGGAGTCATTCTATGTGTAGTAGGTGTTACGCAAAATGTCGAAAATGCATTTTGACAAATTTAAAAAAAAACCCACAAAAAACATGCTGTCTCGGTAAAACATTAGATTTTGTACTAGTGCACTTTATAATATCATACCTCTTCGGAGTTAGGGTTACCTTAACCACTCCATTTGATTCCTTGAGACATTTGTGAGAGATTTGAGAGAGGAGCCCCTAATAACGATTCAAGATTACCCTCTCATTTGACCAATCGATTTGTTGATTTGAGCAAGTCCCAAGTTTCCACCATTTAGTCTTGTCACTATCGGAGTTTGAGAGCTCCTGGGTGGTAGGAGTCACCAAAAGCTTCTATCATTGTGATTTTCTTCGGAAGTTTGTGAGGGATTGGAGGCCTCCCTAATGTGTCTCCACTAGTGTTTGACCTCCTACTTGATGGAGGAAGCTCAATGATAAGAAGGTGATCCTCCAGTAATGTTTAGGGGCTCTTCGTGGTTAACCCACACCTTTCCAAGAATGATTACATTCCTCTGAAGGAGGTGAACATCAGGATCAACCTTCATCTCCGCTTGCCTTGGTTATTCTTATCTGACCTCATTTACCTTTGTGATAACCTTCGTATATGAAATAGAAATATTGTTATATAGGTTGTTTCATCTAGACTGCGTTAGGCTCGCATGATTTATCCGCAAAGACTAATATATCTTGAAAAGTGAAGGGTGAAATTTGTATAAACCTATTCAATCCCTTCTCCCATGGTTATCCATCTCGATCCATCAATAACTGACCACACGTGGGAGGTTTGGTTGCTCCCCAATATCTGCAAGCTCATCTGGAGGCTCCAGATGGGACATCCGGGCTGTAATCGCCTCGCACAAGCATAAGCTCGCCAGAGATAGAGGGTCGGTTAGTTGTATGCCATACCACTGACCGTAGCCGCTGACGGGTGTTTTGTGCCACCTGTCAGTGGTAGCCGCCCATTGGAGATAACCTTACATCACGGAAGAAAACTGCCAACTTGCCTTTGTATCGCTCGTCATTGGTGTAAGTCATTACCGACATGCGACACCGTTGACATGCCACATTGTTGACCGTGTCCTAAAACATGCATAATGCGAGGGGTGGCTTCAAACCGGTGAGTGTTGTGACGTGAGTGGCATGCTATTTGCTGTTCGAGAAGGTTCTACCGGCTCCTCGGGCTCGCCGGAGACTGACTTGCTCATTATTCCTCCTCCCTCCCATGTGGTTATATTCTAGGCCATGGCGGGGGATGTCATCATAATATACACATACACTACAATACTTAAACCTATGACTTTGTCTTGTACTCCCTCCGTTTTTTAATATAAGATGTTTTAGGTTTTGTCCACATGCACATGCACACAAATGTATGTAGACACATTTTTGTGTGCATGTTTACTCATTTTAGTGTGTATTTAGACAACATGTGTACCACCTAAAACATCTTATATTAAAAAATGAAGAGAGTAATTACCAACAACTTTTGATTTATTCCAAACAAGATAAGAGCATGCGCACTAAAGAGAATGCATGTTTCGTGTTGGTTAGAGGTGGTGAATACCCAAAAGTAGTTATTTGTCCATAGTGTCCTGTAGACATGTGGTCATAGCTTAGGCCATGGCTGGGGATGATGACATGTTTATCTATGCATCATTAAGTATAAAAATCTGCAAACCCGTCTTTATTATCGTCTTTATTACTCCATTTCCCGATCGGAGAGAGATAGTACGTAGAGCTGGATCGCTACAAGTATTCTCCATAAAAGTTTCAAGGGCTAGAGCTGGATCATGTGTGAGTTCTTGATGCCTTTTCAAGTTGGATCATGTATGCATGGGTAGGTAACCTACGTACTATTCCCTTCTTCGGTTCTCCCAAATCCCAATTTGCATTGCCGTGCTTTGCTCGCTTGTCGATCGCCCCCGTCGGCTGCTTGCTGCCGATTCCGGAGGTTTTGGGCGTGTCCGGGCAGGGACGTGCACTGAAAATTACTCTCTTTCCTAATTAAGGTCGTAATTAACGAAATTGTTCGAAGAGTTCATTGTGCTATTTTTGTGCCGTGATTCTATGCTCAGTTGACATATATACATGAACACCAAGAAGACTAAGCTCGAGGACCCGCACTGCAACGGGACGATGCCGCTGCGCGACGCGCTGCAGCTTCCACCATCCTCCGCCGGGCTCCCGTCGTCACCATTCCTCCAGGGATTATTCACGAGCTCGAGGCCCCACCACCAGCAGCAGCAGTACGGCGACGTCGGCTGGTCGCGTGAGGAGTACCACCTGGTGGCGGCGCTGAGGCCAGCGTTCGCGCAGAGCTGCATCGGCCGTAGAACCGCCACGTTCAACGCCCCCGAGAACCTGCTCGGCATGGCGCAATTCGACTTGCCTCCTGTCGAAATGCTACCGCCGACGCAAACGGCGGCAAACAGCAAACTCTTCCGGCAGCACGATCCGCTGATGGTCCGCGCGGATCAGTCCTCATCTTCCGACGCCTCCGAGCTCACATTGCCGGCGCTGCCGCAGCTTCAAGAGCAAGCGCAAAATCATGCGCTGTTCGTGAAGGCTGCGGCGAACGCGGCTCTCCCGGTGAAGGAGGCGGCGGGCAGCAGCCTGCAGAACCCGATGGAGAGCCACCTGCCCGCCCGGAGCTGCGTCGGCGCGCCGGAGACACCATCCCACCACACCGGCACCAGCACCAGCAACAGCAACGCGGATCCACCCGTCGCGCGGCCGAGCAAGACTCGGATCCAGTGGACGCAGGACCTGCACGAGCGGTTCGTGGAGTGCGTGAACCAGCTGGGCGGCCCAGACAGTGCGTAGCGTGTTCTTCATTCGACATACTAGTTATCTTTCTTCTTCTTCATGTCGATCGCCAAGCTCGAAATCTCACTGTACCTACGACCTGCGTACATGCAATACGTGCAGAGGCGACGCCGAAGGGGATCCTGAAGCTGATGAACTCGGATGGCCTCACCATCTACCACATCAAGAGCCATCTTCAGGTACAACAACTCGCGACTCCTATTTCGATAATTCCCCAAGCATTTTCTCTCCTTTCTACTCCTAGTTTTAATCTCTTCTTTGTCGGCAGAAATATCGTACGGCGAAGTGCACGCCACCACCATCTCCATCACCCCAAGGTACTAAACATCTACTGAATTTTCAATATCTTTTTATTTTCGGAAAGGGGAAAGCCCCGCCTCTGCATCAAAACGACGTGGCTTCTGTTTTATTTAATCATTGCAAAATATGCGCAATGGGTTACAGTTTAAGTATTACCGAGCATCGAAACATGAATCAACCATGCCTCTACAAAGCACATCATGAAGCATGAACATCTATGTGCCAACACTTGATTCTATTAGCAAACAATGAGGCGGCCTGGTGAACAAATCCCGTGCCACCAACTCCAGCCGGCTGCGTCCAGAGTTCATGTGACTCTTCTTGTCCACAGGCTGAAAATAAAACCATGAACAGATTCAATGAGTAGTGTGGTATAACTTGCAAACGAGGGAGCTTTTTGTTTGTTAAACACAAAGTCATTGCGAACATGCCACAAATTTCATAATAAAGCACAAACTCCCAACCGGATATTTACTTTATTTTTCTTCTCAATTAAACCAATTAACGAACAAATTTGTTATACTAGTTAGAGGTGATAAGGTAGAAGTCATATGCACAATACGCCAAATATTTTTTTGCAAACGGGCAAGTTATAAAAAGATGTTGGATTGATTCATTTGTGTACAAAAACAACACTTCGTACGCCTAGTCCAATTTCTTTACCAAATTGTCTTTTGTTAGTAAATTGTTTTTATATAGTAACCATACAAAGATATTAATTTTTAGGAAAACCTTCATGTTCCAAATATACTTAGGGAGATACCGGATGTGGTCGTTCATGTAATCTAAATAAATGTATTTGACAGAGAATAAGCCCAAAGTTGTTAGCTTCCAAACAAAAACATCGGAGATCACAAAACTCAACATCCATCAACCGTTGAACTAAATGAACCCATCATGTCTAATTATTTTCGGTTAAGTTTCTTCTAAACTCGATATTTAGATGCCCTTCAGCCATAACATTTTCCACCAATTTGTTTTTGTTGGATGATACACTTATGCAACAATATCTAAGCGATTAAAACGCTACCATGCAGTCAGTCAGGTTCTAGAAAGGCCGAGCGACCATCTCCAGACGGGTGCATCCAGACTCGGTATGTTCCCGTTGTTCCAGCGGGAGGAGAAAAGAGCATTCGCGGATCACATACGTGGCCTTGCGGATAACCTGCAAGTCATTAACATATCCTGGCTAGTTAAAAACCAAATCATTACTGCAGTTCCAGATACAATAATGCACATACTCCTACATGAATGTGTGCCTTATTATGTTTATCAATTCGACGCAACCAATTTCTAAACATATTTGTGATATAAATAAATGATGTATCGACTCCTCTGAATCACAGAAAACACATTTCTTACATCCATTCCACTTACACTTAGCCAAATTGTTTTTGGTTAATAGCACTTTTCTAAAAGAAACAACGTGAAGATCTTGATCTTTAAAGGCACTTTAAATTTCCAAAGATACTTACGAAGGAAAGGACTATGATCATTCATAAGAACCAGATACTTGCTGGATTTCAATTATCTTATTATTACTGACTTGCACTTATCAGTAACTAGGCTACATTAGCTTGGCTTCGGGTTCCATTTTGGCATGAGTGTCCATCGATCAATTAATGCATCCAGCATGGTAAATTTTATAGTAGAAATCATCAAGATAATCTAGGTACACCTGAACCTGAATTTTAAACACAAAGTGATAATCTTATTTCTAAGTTCGAAACATTACGGAAAAATCATGCTTGTAGGAACGGGGTGGAAACTTGCTCTCGTGATTTTGCATAACAAGTTATGACCACATGCCTACAATGAGTGCAAAAATCACATGATCACAAGTCATGTTTAATTTTCACAAATTGTAACTTGGCATGTATTTTGTGATTTTCTAAAGATTAGGATGGCCATATTTAAGTTTCTGAGTTCCATCAAGTAAAAAAAAAGGTTTTAGAATTACATGCAGATACTAGCTTGCATCCGTTCTCTACATGCATTGACAACCTAGAAAAACGATTTTCGCCTTAGTATGTTTCATCCTGTTGTGGAGCCAATACATGTGCTCATTCATGCTGTTGTCGAATCGCAGGGAAACAACACGAGAAATGGGCCGACACGCAGAATCTGGAACCAAGAACGTATATATTTCTAACCACAGTTTCACTCCCATCATGACGCATATCATGTGCTCATGATGTGTCATATGCGTAACATACCCTATTACTGGCTACTCCTAATTAGAAGTACAGGCCAATTATTGCCGATAATGATGCCCATACTTTTCTTTCTGGTAGTGGAATGGACATCATGGAGGCACTTCGCGTCCAGCTCGGCGTGCAGCGCCGCCTTGACGAGCAGCTGGAGGTACTATCTAACTTCAGTTTATCGCAGAGAGGTGGACAGAATTAGGCTCTAGGGACACTTTTGCCAGTGACACATCAGTCGTTGATTCACTCGCTTGTATGTCGCCATGGTGTGAGTAACATTGTTGAATTGTGCAGATGCAGCGGAGACTCCAAGTGAGGATCGAGGAGCAGGGCAAGAAGCTGCAGAAGATGTTCAAAGAGCATCTCAAGGCCAGTGGCAACAACGTGCCTCTGTCGTCGCCGGACCCCGATGACGTCCCGTTCCCTATGGCGACCGTGGAGCAGGATGACACCATGTTCGTCGACAACGACATCGACGATAATGAGGCCCGTCTGTGGGTCCTTGCGGGTGCCAAATGTTTGGGCAATTTGATGCCGCGAGAGTAGTCGCGTTGTTTTTTGGGCGGTCACAAAACTTGCTTTCTTGCAATCCTCCTCTTAATTAATATATGGGGCAAAGCTTTTGCCCCCCGTTTCTAAAAAAAAAAAAGACGATAATGGTGAGATGCGCTTCTGATGTTTGTCGGTAGCAGGCTAGCAGCAGCTACGATGACAAGTTTTAGCATAGTGAAACGCGACAACCTCCTCTGCCAGCCTTCTAGTTCAACCTTTTTTAATGAATGTACGCACTGTCTTGTTTGTGGCATTCATGGATCTGTGCGGGCTTTTTTGTCGAGTTGGACGATGCCGCGCGTGATCCACACACTAACTCAGGACCAGTTTCAAGTTGCTATCTCGTCATCAGATTTGTAAAAATATAAGTTTCCCAAACTAATTAGGAAGGCCTGATTTGTTTTTCATAGGCGCAGCCGGTTGATCATCTCATCAGTCCAATAAATGTAACACCGAACTCCACCGTCCAATATTTTTTTCGTGTGTATGCAATATCCTTTGAGATATTGTTTCTCGTGATCTGTAAAAAAATGTGTAAAAATGTTGTAACATTTTGAACACCCTCATGTAGCACAAAACAAATAACATATGCAACAAAACCTCATTTGTTGTAGTAAAACATTGAAAAGAGTGTCATAACATATGCAACATGAAAATCAGCGAATGCAATAATATGAAATAAAGTTTGCAGCATGAAGACAACCTCCTGGACAGACACCCAAGATCATTGCAACATGTCACAGCACAAGACACACGAGTTTACATTTATAACATAAAAATATGTCAAAGATCACTAACCTCCACCATCAGAGATGGAGGCACCAACCTCGCCACCGTGTGACGAATCGAGCTCGACGGAGTGCACAAATGATCTCCATTTCTTAGATCAACACCACCATGAAATCCTATCTATTGTTAGTTTGCTACCATTCCGAATTTGGAGGGGGTGAGTTGAGAAGAATAGGGGAGCAGCCACAAGAGGGAGGAACATCCGCCGAAGGGAGATACAAAACTGCTATATAGTTGATTCATTTTGTCGATCTTGCCATTGATGGTGCAGATCTACGATTGTAGCGGATAGGCCTAATTTACACTTTTTTAAATTGCGAATTGGCCTAACTTTACACAATTTGGTGTTCTTGACAAAAGATGGATGTATCTATCTCTCCTGCGTTCTGGATTATGTATCTAACACATGTCTGGTCGGTGTGGGTCCCGCATGCCAGTTTGTTGGGTCCTGCATGTCATGTCAGTTGGGTCCCGCATGTTAGGTTGGTGGTGGGTCCGAACCATCATTGGCAGTGGTAGATTCAAACCCGTGAGCGAAAACTGACACGTGGATATGACACGTAGTCGAAACTGCTGAGGTGGCCGATACATGGACATAACACATAGGCGAAACTGTTAAGGTGGCCACCCACTCATTTCAATGCATAAAAAATTAGTGAGTATGACCATTTAAATTGGTTCTATTCGGATAAAAATAGGGAAGTAAACCGGTGCTGTTTTATGACCATTTCGTGGAAGGAAACTATGACCTTTCTGACTAAAATGGTCGTTATGTTTTTGGGTTTGGACCTTCCCAAACAACTTACTACCAATTGGTTCGAAATGGTCATATTTCTTCCACGGTCACTATCAGAAAGTCATAAGTCAACACATTTCTTGTAGTGACCCTGCATAAGTTGCTCTATTGTAATTTCTACTGTCTTGGTGTAACCCTCTACTCAATTTCTTAGTTTTCAGTTTCTTGAATATCAAACTGTCTTGACTGACTATGTAAAAGTTAAGCTTTATATTGAACTAAAATTACACCACTTATTTCGTAACGGAGGGGTTAATATTTTAGTGCCAGGTTGGAATCTTGTGTTGCTGTTTTCGGCCAGCCTTTTGTTCCTACTGAATGTTCTTTTTTTGGCAACGTATACACACTCATTTGTGTTGCTGTTTCTTGGAAATTGCTAAACAGCAAATCGTTCCTCGGTGAGACATGTCTGCTCATATTTTACAGTACTACTCAGCTTTATTTGTTCGGTGAGCAGCCTCAAAACACAACAGATTAAAGAATTGGGGATATAAAATGGACAGTACAGTTCTCTATATTAAAATTTACGTTTTTTCCTTTCCCCTGTTCTGTATGGCGCCAGGCTGAGCTTCCACAAGTCCACAAGATATAATAGTGTCTCGCGCCTGATGTGCTATTTCTTTAACTGAGCCGAGGGGACTTAATTTAACTGAATATATATGACACTTACATTCCTACAGCAATATCTGTCAAAAACTGGTTACGGAGCATCGGAGGCTAGCTCGTCGTAGCTGCTGCTGACGATGGACAAGAGGTAAGGAATGGGAAAATTGGAAGGCTCCTCGGTGACAGTAGTTGAAAGCAATTCTCTAGAGAACAACAATGGCTTAAATACCTAGGCAACTCCGTGCAAGACGGATAGGGCCGAAGTGGACAGTTGATACCTTTGTGCTCCTGAACTGTGAGACATTGGTGCCCTTGGACGCATTGCTCATATACATCTTTGTATTCATATGAATTATTTATCTCTTGCTGAGTTTCATCTTATCTTATTTATCCCATACATAACATGCACTGCTCCAGGCGAAACCTTAAGGCCTGGTCTATTTTAAACCATTGATAAAACAACCACAAGCAAACAAGTTTGGTCCGGTAAAACGAAACTTCAGAAAACTTTCTCGAACCTGATAAATCTCCTTGCCAAGCAAATACCTCCCGGGTTCGATAAACCCTGAATCTCTTAGGGGAAAAAGCTACATATTACAATCCGATAATCCGGATCGAATAAGGCTAAGTAGAGCATCATGGACACATTCCTTTTTTTGCTTGGACACTTCAAAGATCAAAGGCGCAATAGATTTAGGGGTGACCCCATTCAGCTAGGTTGATGACCAGAAGGAAGCCTTTGGACCCTGGTTGCTGCATTGAATAGATCCCTATCTTTCTAGCCATATGGGGTTTCAAAACCGACCAAAGATTTATCCGGCGCCACCCACTCATATCAAAGCCAACGGAGGCGCGGAGCCCTTGCAAAATTTTCGAGGTCAAGGATCCCTAACCCATCAAGATTCTTTGGATGGCAAGCTTTCGTCCAGCATATCTTACATTTGCCCCCACTGTCAGAGAAACTACACTCCAAAAGCATCCGGCGACGGATCTTGTGAAGGGCCCTAATAGTGGTTTTGTCAACCCTAATAGCTGTGAGGGGGGAAATTGGCACGAAGGTGAGCATGGACTTGACCAATTCACAGCCAGCACGATTGAGAAACTTGGGCCTTCCATGGAGTGAGATTGGACGCAACTAAGCGAGTAGTCACTTGAGGTGCTCCGAGTTTACCCGAATCTTTATCTAAAAAAACCGAGTTTAGCCGAATTAAGGCCTATCTAAACTAACACTGAAGCATTTACAAAAGAAAAGCAAGGCATTCCAATTTGTTCGGCTAACTGAAACTTCTATAACGAAATTAGGAAACTGAGAGAATTGGTCGTGAACTCGTGCGGGTCCGGCGCGGCAGCGTCGGATAGAACTGGCATCAGAGGCGTCGAGATTTACAAGGCTACAAGTACAACTCGTCATCGTAGCTGCCGGTAGCGACGGACAGCAGCTGCACCTCGTCGTCATCGATGTCGACGAACACGGTGTCCTCCTGGTCGGCGCCCGCTGACGGGACGTCACCGAAGCCGTCCGGGTCCGTCGACGACGAGCTGGCCACGACGTTCCTACTGGCCTTGAGCTGGTCCTCGAACATCTGCTGCAGCCTCTTGCCCTGCTCCTCGATCCTCACCTGCAGTCTCCGCTGTACCTCGAGTTGCTCGTGGAGGCGGCGCTGGACGTCGAGCTGGGCGCGAAGTGCTTCCGTGATGTGCATTCCACTGCCCAAAAAGAATATATTGTCATCATCGGCAACACTCCTAGTACACTCGTTTCAGTGTATGACACATCACGAGCACACTCTATGCGTTCCGTGTAAGACAGTGAATAAAAAGGTGATTAGAAAGGTACGTTTTCGGTTCCGGATCCTGTGTCTTCTCGTGGTGTTTCGCTTCGGATGGTGAAGATGGCGGTGGCATGCACTTGGCCGTACGGTATTTCTGCCGGCGAAGAAGAGGATTGGATTAGTTAGGTTTAACCGTTTGAGTAGGAAGGGGAAAGAAAATGTGTTTGGCACAGGACAGGGACTGTCGAGCGGCTGCACCTGGAGGTGGCTCTTGATGTGGTAGATGGTGAGCGCGTCCGAGTTCATCAGCTTCAGGATCCCTTCGGCGTCGCCCCTGCACATACGCACAGTGAGATTTCCAGAACGGAGAAAGAGACGGAGATCGGGTCAACGAGTGAAGGAACGCTACGCACTGTCGGCGCCGCCGAGCTGGTTCACGCACTCCACGAACCGCTCGTGCAGGTCCTGCGTCCACCGGATCCGCGTCTTGCTCGCCGGCGGCGGCGTGGCTGGCCGCGCCGCGCTGCCGGTGTGGGACGCCATCGCTGGCGCGCCGACGAAGCCCCTGGCGGACAGGTGGTGATCCATCTGGCTCTGCAGGCTGCTGCTCGGCGCCTCCCTCGCCGCCGCGTTCGCGAATAGCCCATGATGATGATGCACGCGCTCTTGCTGCTGCTGCTGCGGCGGCGCCGCTGGCAATGGGAGCTCGGCGGCGTCCCGGCGCTGCTGCGGCCGGACGTAGTACGTTCTCACGGACGAAGACTGGTCCGCCGTGCGGAGCAGCATCTGGTCGAGCGGCCCGTACAGCTCGCTGCCCGCCGAGGACCGGAACGGCGTCGTCGCTGGCGGGAACATGTCGAGAGGAGCGCAGTCGAACTGCGCCATGCCGAGCAGGTTCTCGGCGGCGTAGAACGCCGCCGTGCTGGAGCCGACGCAGCTCTGCGCGAACGCGGACCTCGGCGCCGCGTCATACTCCTCGCGTGACCAGCCCGCACCGGCGCCGCCTTGGTACTGCTGGTGGAGAGGCGCGGAGCTCAGGAACTCCTGGTGGAACGGCGATGAGAGCCCGGCGGGGCACGCGGAAAGCTGGTGCCTCCTCGCGGCCGAGCTCGGCGCCGCCGACGGGTCGCGCAGCGGCATCATCCCGTCGTAGTGGTGGTCGTGCAGCTTAATCTTCTTGGTGTTCATCGATATATTTCTCTAACTGTATATTTACTGAAAAAAGAATCGCAATAAGAAAAGTATCACCATTAACTCTCATCGATTAATCTCATAACGTGCTCAAGATTGCACAGCACATATCCAACATTACGCGAGATCAACCTGAAAACCGCAAGATCTTGGCAAAAACTGAGTTTAAGACGAGATTTGGAGGAGGGAAGAAGGATTAGCGCGACGGCGAGACTTAAATAGCGCGCCGCAAGTGCGAGGCTCGATCGGAATCGATGCACTGCACCACCGGCCTAGATTCCCGGTGGCGTGGCACGCAACACGATGGGAATTATTCGGCGATGGGCACACCCCAAAACCTTCGGAATCGCCAACACGTACCAGCCGTCGCCGCCGACGACGACGATAGAGCAAGCAGCCGGAGAAAGGAAGGAAGCAAGCAAGCAGATTCAAGGCAATGCAAGTTGGAAGAAGGAATAGTTTCCTTACCCGTATGGTCAGAGTAGCAGCAGCTACTTGCAACTGGAAGAATTATTCACATCAATCACAGGCCATGGAAACTTCCTGTAGGTTATATAAACGTGTCTAAGTTCACACTGTATCTGGAGGAAGGATTGGGATCTGCAGGAGAACTGGGAAGAGGAAGAATGAATGCAGAGGGGCCTCTTCCTGATCATCCCAATGGAATATGAGCAGCTCCTCTCAGTGGAGGGGTTCCTGATGGGAACAACTGACAAGAATATAAAGATGCAAAAAGATAGATATTTAAACTACAATTTAATCAAGCATGTGAGACAAGGGAGTAGGGGACAATTGGCCACTTTGGAGCTTTCGCCCTCTGCCTACTCATTCTCTCTTTGGCGCCTTGGCCCTTAGGGCCTCCACCTCACTCTCTAGCTCATGCATATCTAATTCTCTACGTTGAATCCTTCTGTGTTGCTTGTCTTTTGATATACCAACAAGGGATGAATGGACAGCCTAGATTATGAACCTTTTTCTTGGATGTGATGTCTATCCGTGTATCCTTCCGAGTCAATCATGTAAATTACGAGAACCGTGATCACTACTAGTTATCCCAATATAGCCGATGGAGAAGGATATAAACGGTAAGTTACGTGGTACACATGCGCAGTAGACTAAATAAATCAATCTTGTCGTGTAAGATGGATTGATCCTTGTTTTGGTTTCATTTATTCCGACCATCGTCCAAGAAGACACCTTTTTTTTTCCTTTTTGGTTTAGTAACCTTTTCGAAAGAAAGAAAGACCGCATGGTTACCACATACTTAAGATGAGTTGTTGCAAATTTTGTTGATGAAACAAAAACGAGATTACAACCCTACATAGAAAAATTTAGTGCTAAAATATTGCTTTCTCGTAGCACGTGTTTTTCGCGACAAGCCAAAATGTCCTCTTTTTTCACGAAAATTTATACACCCATTGAAAACACGGGTTGATACGAGGAAAACACTGTGATCAAGGCGATCGGGGTAAAGACTGCAAAAGCAACTTTTTCGGAGAAGTAGAAATTCCATGTTGACAGTTATATACATTCATCTAATGTGTTATCTCGATTTACGATACAATATACGGATGCCACATATTGATGTGATGGTGCAAAAATGATCAAACATGCCGGCCCAAATGGACGTTCACTCGGTTTTATGGCGAGCCTATTTGAACCAAAGGATGCTAAGTTGTGATTTGATGAAATATTTGATGCGGGAGTAAGATACTCCGTGTTGTGCTAGATGCGTCGGAACAGTCTGGCTACAATGACAGAGAGGAACGGATGATGGAAGCGAAAGTCATTTTCCCTTCCGAGCTCCAGGGCACTCGCTATTTAAAAAAAATCAAAAATCATTTTTATAAAAAATCTAAAAGAAATTTGCATGTTGTCAATGATGTATCCCACAAACGTGCAAAGTCTCGATTTGAAATATTTATATTCTGAGCTACACAAGAATGACAAAATATTGTATAGTTTAAAGATTTGAAAGTGTGTACTTTGCGATCTACACATTTGTCATTTTTTGTCTAGTTTAGAATATAAATTATTTGAAATCGAGATTTTCCACATTTATGAGATACCTGATTAACAACATGCCGGGTTAACAACGGCTTGTCCTCGAGGAGATATTTCAAAAGAACAAAGCGCATTTGTTCCAGTAAGATTGATTAGGGATAATGTGTTGACGGCCCCCGAGAGTACTCACTATATCAAAATTAAGAAGGGGGGACATTAGTTCTTGTGTGATAAAGTTGGATATGGCCAAGGCTTGTGATATGGTAGAGTGGATAGCTAGAGACGGTGATGATAAAATTAGATTTTTTTTAGAGCATGCCAATGGCATACCATTTTTTATAGAAGATAGAATAATCATGAAATTAGGTTTTGATCCAAGCTTGGTTAACATGGTGATGAAATGTGCGCAAACGACTCTTCCTCGGACAAGTATAGATGGAGGTATAAGGGATCGATTTGGAGTACAAGACAAGATAGGAACAAATCATCTCTATGCTATCTTTCCACAACCAAAATATAGCATACTTTAACATATATTAGAGAGTTTAGAGGAGATTTTACGAAATTTAGCAATATTTTTGTCAGGTCGGAAGCAAAGTGTGCAGACCATGAATCTACTAGGAAAGCTATTTCTGATAGGAGGAGATTTGTGGATTAACTATAACCCGATATTCTGTTAAATGGTTGTAATCCTATCAAGTAATCAATAAAACTACTTTTTTTTGACCTGGGATCAATATAACTACTTAATTCGAAAAACAATACAGCCCAACAATACAACCTACAAAGTCCCGTTCTAACCTAGCCGCCAGCGGTTCCACAGCCAGAGTTCCCCACCGGCGATCCGCCGCTCCCCTTCCCCTCCGCTCGCCGTCTTGGCGGCACGAGGGGATGGGAGCTCCGGCTCTCGTTCGTGTGGTGTTTTCGTCCTAAGTTTTTTTAAAGTTTTGTGTTTCCTCTGCGGTGTTATGGTGGGGCTGATGCCATGGTGCTCATAGGAATAATAGTCTTCCAGACCTTGCTCCTGCTCGTCGGAGGTGCTGCTGGTGCCGGCGAGAGGCTTGTGGAGTCCAAGCTGTTGGAGCAGTTTCAATCTGACGTTGCGTCTAAGCGTGACGGCGGGAAGGGGTTGCTCTTGGAGTACGGCGTGCTGACTACTGTGAATCTGCGAAAGATGGTGGGGGATCGGCGGCCTGTTGAAGGGTGGGGTGGCGTCGGCGTTGAAGAGGCTCAGAGGGTTCCTCTGGCCGATGAACATTAGAGGATAGATCCAGCCTTACGGGGCTGGTGGCTATTGCGGCTCATTAACGCCTTATGGCAAGGGGTTTCTTCGGCGTCAAGATGTGGACCAACTGCTGGTGTTTTTCTTCTCCGGCGACGGCGGAAGACGTGGATGCTTGGTAGTTGTGGCAATGGCGGTTTACAGCAGTTTAGTTGCTTGTTTTCTCCTAGTTTTATGTTGCTTGTATTCGTGCATCTTTGTATCCGTACTTTTATCAATACAAGTAATGTATTCCTGCGGGCGTACAATGTCAAAAAAAAAATCCATCGGGAGTGCCCTATGAGGCCACCACTGCATTGGTCTCGCACACAGCACACGCAAACTTATCTACACTTGTGCATGTCGAATCAACAGTTCTATATTATTTTCAAAGCCAAAGAAAGTATAAAATGATAAGGGAAGCTTGATCGGCGACAATGTTTATGCGAATTCTGACGTCGACGTGCCGGAGTCCAGCGTGGAAGGCAATAGTAAAAAGGAGAATCTCATCCGGATGTGTATATGTATATAGCCTTTTTGGTTGGTGCTGCAGGAGTGCAAGGGGTAGGAGAAGAAATACCAGCTCCTGAAACCCTGAAGTGCCATGCCGGCTCATTGGCTCCGCGAAACCTTGCATAATTAAAATTGCAGTTCATTGGATCTGTCGTCGCCACCTCGATCAGTTAAACAACAGGATACCGATAAACTAGTGCCACATGGAGAGATCACAGGTGTCATCTGGGTCAAGTGGAAGCCTCGGATTAGGGCATGGTTATCTTGCCCTTTTAGGCAGGGCATGAGTTCCAAAGCCATGGCATCTTTGGTAGGCATCCTCGGCTTGGAGCTTAGCTTAATTAATTGGCCTTGGATGGTTAGGTCTGATATATCAGTTCACGAGTTTTCTCTGGGTGTGCTGTTGTAAATGACTCTCGTCGTCAGCATCCTACTGACATAAGACGTCACGAGGACTCGACGGGGCACCGGCCACCCGCCGACGATACCTCTCAGGTCTCCGCCACTGGTTGGTATCTGGTCTACGGAGAAGTTTCCACTTCCCTACATCGATTTGCATTGGGCATTCATTTCTCGACCAGATTAGAATCGAGGGCTGAGCTACGCAAGCCGGAGAGCTATTCAATCTTTTATACAGAAGATGTTGTAACTTAACTGCACCCTTCCTCTTCTGCCGATCTTTACAACGCTATGCACATCTCCTTCTTAGTTTTGAAAAAGAAAAGGGCCTCTTTCCTTTTCCCAATATGATGTGTTCTAGGGTTCCCGATCTTTCGATGAGAGAGGATAACTACGATTTGGAGATGATTTGACTCTCACGATTCGGCTACCAACCGTACAGGGAGAACCGTACACGACTGATATCCACGGCAATCGCTGAACCAACTCCGCGATGTTATCGACCGAGCCAACGACACGATCAACCTGTCCACGAAGGACTTTTCCTGCATGCAAATCGAAGAACAAGCAAGAAAACAATAGCGTAAGCAATCTGAAATTGCGGATATGCTAGATGAATAATAATCTCAAAGACAAAAGTTGGGGTTCCGAAAGATTGTCTTGACAGTCGCACTAGCCGCTACGAGCGTAGACAAATAAAAGTAGCAGGAGCTAAACTTCTCTAAACAAAACCCGATCTAACCTTAACCGGCGGCTGTCTATTTATTAGACGTTCTCACGTCGAGTCGCCGGGGTCGTGCTGGTGTCGCGTCTCGCCGTGGGCTTCATGCTGGCCCAATTCTTATCCAGGCATGCTAGTTGGCCCATTTTCTTCTGCTTGCACCGATGCCTGGTATTGGGCGTGATATGCACAACACCAACGACCAAGCATGCATGTATCCATGCAAGTCTACGGATGGATGCATGGCTGGACTCCAAATACTCCATGCACTTGCGTATCCCAGTGAGCATGCTTGCTGTATGCATCGCCATAGCTTGATTTTCTTTGACTGAACATGTTTGTCCTCGACTCCCTTGACGGGCTGACATCTTCTTGGTGACTTCTTCTAGAAGTACGACCGATCGACGGTACGTGGGCGTTGTGTCTATCCATGCCAGGAATGTCCACATCACAATACTTGACCAAGATTTATGTTCAGTTCAGTTCCAGATTAGGAAGCGATAGATGTTCCATTGGCCGAGAAGGAAACCAGTAAGCAAATTGAAGAGATAGATTGAATAACAGGCAGATTCCCCTCGTAACAGGCATATAAATAAGTCCCATTAAATTGATTGATAGACTACGCATCGATGGTGTCGGGTCGGAGGGAGTAACAAAATTGCAACAATTGGGTCTATGAATTTTTATAGGACGCAATTTTTCTATCATTTGAGCACAACTATTGAAGTTGTCATGAACCCAAATCACAAGCTTTAGCTTGCTTTCATTGTTCTGTCACATGTGGGGCCCATTTGTCGGTGCATGTCTGATGTCTCTCAAATAGCTTTTCCAGTTGTTACATGTCCATATACTCCCTCCGTATCAAAATATAAGACTTTCTATCCTTTACATGTGTGCAGAAAAAGGATAGAAAGTCTTATATTTTGATACGGAGGAAGTACCTTCTTATTATTATTTTCTTCTTTATCCCCGCTCGTACCCGGTAGTCGCCACACGTACTCACCTTGTGTCCACCTGGTGCTCCAATGATAGACGCGGGTACTTCTAGCACCATGTAGATATGACGAAGCGGGAACTCCTATAGTCCTATACGTCGCTTAATGCGACACTAGAAGAATTAGGCGCGCTTTGCTGCGCCCATTGTTTATGTGCATCGGTGTGTTTTCTTATGTTTGTGCGTCGAGCTTGGAATTTCGTTTTATACAGACAAATTGTGTGTTAATAAGTATTACAAAACAGTAAGCACTTAATCCGGCATCCTATACACATGTAACAGAATCGAAAGGAAAACGTTCCTGTTATAGCTATGAGGCAACTACAGATATCACGGACATAAACATAATGCACATTGCAACTGGTAGTCCAATTTTTGTTTAGTGTAGGGCTCTAATTTCAATAAAACTATGTATATGGTAGGGGAAATTAAAATCAATTAACAGAGTCATTCTTTGACAAACAATTATTATCAATAAAAGGAAGACCTAACAATATGATATGCGTGTGTTTTTTTGTCTAGAACGACTAAATAGTATGGTCCCTACATTTTATTGAGAGGACTGAAAGCTAACCAGATCCCGATATATTGCTAAACAAATAAGCAGCGAAAAATGGCTCCAGCTGAATGTGGTTATTCGTGATTTTTGTGAAATCTCATAAAGAATAGAGTAAATGGTGAAGATACAGGGACAAACATGGCGTTCTCCAGCTCTCACATATCTGATATGGTCACGGTTGGATGAGAGAAAGAAGCCAAAGCAGCAGATTCAACACAACTAATAGAAAAAACAAGAGTGACGAAAATCTTGTATAGTTAACAACATGAAGGAAAACAAAAAGGCTGCTTTTGCATGACATGAAGACTAAGATAGTGCCATAATTAATAAATATCACGAAATAAACATACCGAGGTGTTATTTATTGTGAATTATTAAAGATAGCAAGAGATAACAAATAAATAAGGAATTTAAAAAAATAGCATAAAAATCATATGATTTAGATATATGCAACTCTATTCTACCGGACTGGGTAACTACAATGCTAATTGGAATTCTAGAGCCACTAATGCTAGCTATGGATAATCTAGTTATTAAGATCATGGTCGAAAGCAGTGGAGTAAAACTAAACCATTCAGGTTGTTTTGGTTCTAGAGTGCACACTGGACGCTTGCGTAAGTTCTTTAGTCATACTACAAAATTCTACTGGTAATATAATGGGACCATTAAGCTGACCATATAATTCTAAAATTCTTCCACCTAGTTTCACTTGTGCATAAGTTACTGCTGACCATGTGCATTTGTAATTACTCAAAAATAGAGTTGCAATCAGCTAGCCTAATGGTTTCTTGGACTTGGTTATGTTGCCAAAATCTGAGTACATGCTACCCCTCTGAAAATGAATGATTGATCTTCGATAGGTAGCACCTTCAGTTTTACCTCCCAGGGGTGGGCATACTTATAATCGGATGTTTTACCAAATTAATATGCTTACGACAGAGCAAACAGTTTGTAGTTTCAGAACGGTGCATAATACAGTTTGCAAAACCTACAAATGTGTGTTATAGTTGGTTGCACTGGAACGATCTGTATCTGCTCTTATGGCTCAACTTAGCTCATCCTACACCTTTAAATTAACAAGAAAGCAAGCAAGCAAGCAAGCACTGATTTACTGGACAATTACAAAGCAGTTCCAAACATCCATGAGTAACTTTAACTGTACCTCAACAGATAGTTAGCTCAAGGTTTTTCCAGATGCAGCAAATCAAATGCTAGAAGCTAGCATGCTTGGGAAATAATTCCTTACATGTATAAACTTGTGTACCTACATGTATCCGTCAATATATATGCACGAATATATTTATACAATAGCAGAATCAAGTCTCCAAATTTGAATCCTATTTTTAATCCAAGCTCCTGTTTTGGGGCTCTTCTTTCCCAGCAGTAGAGTAGGCTTAGTCTGTTGTTCTGTGTTGCAGCCTGCAATATCTCCAAGTTTAGAGCCTGGCCTGAAACATTGTCTGAGAGAAAGAGGCAGCTAAAAACATCCAGCTCACGTGTAATATCCAGATTTGCTACATTGGAGGCAGTAGATGCTTCCCTAGGATGAACCACAAATACATCCAGTTCACGTGTAATATGATCTCTCGAGGCTTTCGCCGTACACCAGAGTTCATCAATTTTTCTTAGATTGTTTTTACCCGCACAGTTAGGGATAAAAAAGTGGTCGAGTGTCATGACCTAATATGCAATCCTTGTTTCTGTCACATGAAAATGCAGGGGAACAAAAGCATCACCTGCATATCCAAGAATCCAAGAGGCTCTTAACAACTCTAAAGTTCAGAAGCCTATTTTCAATAAACAAAAACAGCTTTAGCCTGACGCAAGAGGACAAACCCTTGAATATGTAAAAAGCGTAACTAATAGCAGAAATATAGAGAAGTTTAAACGACAACAACAGATAGAGGATGTATTTAGTTGCCAGAAGGTTTTCAAGACTCTATATAGTAACATGCCAGTTTGTCAGTCTGTTGTACCGTGTTGCAATATGTAAGCATCAAAGAGGCATACGTTGTTATTCGGTCTTCAAAGTAGAAATTGGTGACTGAAAAACTAAAAATAAAGAACAAAAAATTGCAGCAATTGCTTCAAGTTCCATAACTATGTAATGTTGTTATTGAACTGGAAGGCAAGAAAATTATATATCCCTTCATATTCAGTGCGCCTATCCATAGAAAGTATGAACTACATCTGCTCGTTAACATGGGTAACATACAAAAACTAATCGAAATTCGGTGTGCCTCCTGCAAATTTCAAGTAAACCGGCTTGCCGGTGATTGAATTGTCCATGTTGACAACGCACAACACTACTGCAGGGATTACATGGTTAGGATGGAGCGACGCTTGACAGTAAGATTGACTCTCCTTCGCTCCCTATAGTGCATAATCATGTCATAAAAAGTACTAATACGTAGAAGTTAACACCAACATTTTTATCAGATCATCAGACTTTATGGAACAATACACCAACATTTTTATCAGATCATCAGACTTTATGGAACGATCAATTAATTAAGAATTTTTTGATTCAACAGACTGCTGGATACATTGAGGATTTAATCCCTGAATGCTTTACTTGCCTTTATTGTGATATGGGCGACCGTCGTATCAAGTCTCGGGAAACTTGAAAGGCTTTTCTATTCGGTTAATATCCAAATAGAAGTGAAATGTGACAACAGAAGAAAAAAAGTAGAGCTGCAAGCACTTAGGGAATTGGATATCATGCAGATATCTATTCTAAACCAAAGTTTAATATGTGCAACACGTATAATAGAGATTGGAGACCGTGTCAAAATAGACCATGGATAACATAAAAATATGCAAGAATTGAACATATTAAGAAATTCGACACAATTACATAGGACAGAAAGCTGAGTATATTCTACTACGTATCCAGAGCAAAAAAAACATCTCCAAGATTCAAAAAAGAATCACAAGTATTATACGATTATTGAGGCTTCGCGCATCTCAGGATTTTCTAGTCTCACCGTCATATGTCATTTGGTCAGGTCATGCTGCTTTGGGGGAATATTCGGGTATTAAGCACAAGTGAAGGCTGGTAAACAATACCATGAAACCCAACATTCTCCAATGACGCTAAACAACATATTTTTATTAAATTATAATGTATATTTCTTATGCGAGTAACAAAGTAAAGTTCTCATTCTATTAAAATTTGGTAATGGATTCATCGACATATAAAGCAAAAAACATTGCTCAGGCTATACATATTCAGTATCATCAAGTCATCTTTCATCACTCACACATCTTCCAGCACGTGCAAACCTTTTCTGCAAAAGCATGCACAAAGATGGGCTAATTGTTCTAAAATCTATTGTTTTCTAGAGCACAGTATATTAGCTCTAGGAATGAACCTCCTTTTGCGCAGATGGATATAAAAGAAGGGAAAATGAACCTGAAAAAAACACATGACAACTTCATAAGAAACAGAAGAAATACTTGGTACACACAAAATACTTGCCTCTTCCTTTCTAAGAGAACATCATCAAGATAACCAACTCTATAGTTTATCTAATAGTTCTTGTTCAGGAGAACACCATGAGTCCATGACGATAGTAAACTAAAGAAAATCATATTTCGCAAAAGCACTCATCCAAAGATATGACCATTCATTCAATACAACATGACTGGGATTCTTTCTAAATAAAGTGAAAATGTGGCAAACTTTAAGATCATATGACAGCTCAAAGAGGATAAAGTTGAACGTTCATGTAGATAGGCAAAAGGCAAATCTTAAAATCTTCTGATTGTCTAGGTGATAGCTGTTTTTTCAGATTGCCTGGGTGACAGATGTCCTCATAGAACAGTAAACCATTTTATTGCACACACACAGATGACAAATACTATAAGCACTGTATGAAAGCCATATCTCAACAATAATCAATATGTATCTCGGCATAACATGATCTACCTAATTTTTGGGTATTGATAAGGATATATGGCAAAGAACAATAAACTATAAAATTAAAGAAAGGTACATAAAGCACCGTATTTAGGCTTGATCCTAAGATATTTTCGTTGTGATTAGAATGTGGAATCATATTCCAGAGTATAGTCCCTACTTAGTCCCACATTTATAGATCATTCTACACCGTCCTAATGATACGCCGATAACATTAAAGGGAAAAGCTTGACATGCAAACCACAAAGGTATAATGGAGTCTAGGAGTATGATGCGGGATAGGAGATCTCAACAATGACCATGCTTTGATCTTTTGTCCCTTGAGTAGAAAAAAGTAGAAATTATAATAAACAATCCTCGACTCTTCACAGTAAAATAACATAATGCAATTTTCCTGAAGTTCAAACATAGTTCAAATATGTCACGGTAATTGCTTAAAAGGATAAATTCATAAATAAGAGGTTGAATGGTTGAAATCAAGTAGAATGGCAATGGTACTACAGATCAAATCCAGGTTAATTTAAAATAGGAGATCACACAGAACTGTCTCCTATTATTCAGTTTTATAACTTCCAAATCCTATAAACATAGCAAGAGAATTAGCATACATAAGTGCTGCAAATATACAAAACTGCACCATGAAGCAGTTTCTGGCTGAAATTATGGCTCTCCACATAAATTGATATCCTCAAGAAATTCAGGATGACGCAGAGTCTAAGGTTCTAGCTTCAAGTCATTCACCTAGCTGAACATAAATGCCTCAGCTTTACAGTGAACTTATTAAAATCTTTACACGGGTGCACACACACACCCTTGTTATAGGTTTTACTTGGTCGTTCCTTTCTCAGGGGATTCGATAAGCACAAGAACGTTATATGTTGTGTACCTAGAAACATTCATGAGCCTAAAATAAGAGCTCAAGATAAAGACTCAACATTTTGCATAAAGATGCATTACATCTAGCCATGTTTTCCATGTAGTGAAAGAAGTTAACAAATTACCTAAATAAGCACAACATGCCTGAAGCCCCGTTGGAGATTTAGTTTTGGATTTTTCTTCTGATAGATGTAAGAGCATGTAACTTAGATGTATACAAGGAACATTCACTTGAATAGTAAAACTGAATCAGAGTCTAAGGTTCTAGCTTCAAGTCATTCACCTAGCTGAACATAAATGCCTCAGCTTTACAGTGAACTTTTTAAAATCTTTACACGGGTGCACACACACACTCTTGTTATAGGTTGTACTTGGTCGTTTGAGATCTGCATTACTAAGGTCAACCTGACAAAATAGTAGATAACACAACACTGTCGCGTAAAAACGGGAAAAAAATCAAGAACGAAGTGCAAGCAAGAAGAGTGAGGTCTTTCCAGAGTCACTTTGTGTGCAAATCTGAATGGGCTACATGATGGTTAAATTAAACGCTCCTACGCGGACGCTTCAGCACGCCTAGGGGCTGAGCGGAGACAAAACCACCTAGCGCTTAATTGCGCTTAATTGTGGTTAATGCTTTCATCCTTCAGAAAAGTGTAAAAACAGGGGCAAAATGCTCGCTCAGTGCTTAGTGCTTAATGGCACCTTGGTTACACGAGATCTAATGAATTCAGAAAATGATATATCCCTTCTTTTAAACTTAATACAATTGACATCTTCTATTTGATATGTCATGTGGGATAAATACAGAACTATAATAGCAACACCACGCATATAATTAATACACATTTCAAGTGACCAAGTACAATTATGCTTCGTGAAAAAGATCATTACAAAACTAAAACAGCAAGGCACACCTACTTTATTGTCTAAATATCACAGTTGTTTTCTGTTTTAAATTTCACAACTAAGACTGAAAGGCACAGCTCTTTCAAAAACTCAAACTGAAATTTACAATGTGAGGTTCACACCTTTTTTAGATGCTTATTCTCCTTGTCAGCCTGGGTGCATCTGTGGCAGGGCACACCGTCATGCACCATCAAGATAGTGCGCTCTGACACATCCCTGTCGGAGAAACCATCCCTATCTCCTACTCACTCTCTATCTTGATGGTGTTCATGATTGACCAAAGCTAATCTCAGCTTGCTAATTAATAATCAAGCTCTCAAGGAAACGTGTTATGTGAATAAATGGTACAGAAATGAGCATGAATGCTCTGCCGGTCTGCCCTTAAAAGACAGTCAAGAAACAACCAAAGAGTGACTCTGTACTCGAAATCATCAGAAATGTGGACACACTGAAGAACATATCAAAGGCACCAACATCTAAACTTTGACAAATAGGTCATGAGTTGTACATTTCAATGGAACCCACACACCTAGAGTGAAACAACTCAAAATATCCAAAGCCAGGCACCAATTGAGATGTAAGCATTAGGCTACATACTCCCCAGCCAATTTATCCTTATTCTTAGCAGATATGAAACTACCCATCCATGCCTTTTTATTTTCTACATAACATAAGTTATTTTTGTTAAGAGAAAATAACAACAGTTATACAGATAAGCAAGAAAATTAACTTCCAAGAGAAATAACACTCAGCTAAAGAGGAACCATGTAGAAATCACACTGTAGGTTCAAGAAAGAACTATGATGAACTATTTTTAAACCGGTCTAGCATAATTTTTTGATTAAACTAATTTATGGATTCTCCTACTTAGGGCATGAGCAATGGTCTAGATAGCTACCGTCTGAAGCGCGTATCCACCTAATATTTAGACTGCGGTACAGATAATATGTACAGTGGGATTATGATTTTAAGTGTCTAGAGAGAAACTGCCTACCGCAGCTGAAGGGCGCAGGATTAAGATCGTGGGGACAACAGGGGAAAAGTCGTCGGCTGTAAGGGATAATCATGGGAATAAACCGTCTGCAAACTTGCAGACGCCCTCCTTCTCTCTCCCCGTATTCTCTGATAGCTCCACGTCACAAAAAATCTGACATGGCACCTCTTCTAGACAGCTTACCTGGACTATTGTACATACCATTATGTCAAAGAATATCAAGGGGGCAACAAATGATAAAGAGATCAATTCTTTACGGATAAATGATTGATGTTTTGATCCATGGAGCTGCACGTGAGGTCAATATATTATCTATAACAAGCATGACAATTTCACATGGACGAACGGCCAGAGATGTGAGCTATCTGAAGTCAAGAAGCAATCCCTCTAACCCATGCCGAAATAGAAGAAGCACATGACTCAATTTTAGAAAAAAAAATCTCACCTGTTTGTCCTCAACGAATGAATCTAGCTTGCCGCTCGGCGCCGCTGCTGGCCGCTGGTCCTTTGCTGCTCTCCCCGCGAAGGACATGAGAAAGAGTACTTATGAGAATGTACAAGGACTGGTAAGGTCAATCACAATGTGCCCAGAACAAACTCTGTCCTAGAAATAAATAATACGCCAAGTCAAATTATCCACTGCGTGCGCTAGAAATACAAAGACACGAGAGTACATTTATTTAAGTTTCTTATCAACCACTCCACTCCAGTCAGTCAAACGCTCCATCTTTTAATAATTTGTCCAATCACAGCAACTTCCTAGCCCGCAAACAGAGCATCAGCAAGAAATTTCAGAAGTAGTGTCGTGGGCGTGCTCCGAACCTGTTCTACTACAGGAAGATTATAACGCGCGGTGCTGGATGAGAACGGGCTCTATAATCAATGGAAACCATGTTCCTAATAGGCAAGCAAGGCATGGCTCCTAGTGGCAGCGGCTGGAGCAAGCCCTAGATAGAAACAATTGGATCCGATGGGAGGGAATTGAACGGGGGGAGTCTGTACCTGGCCTCGTGTTCCTCGCAGATGTAGGCGAGGGTGTGGATGAGTCGCGGGTTGGGGTCGGCCTCCTGCTCGACAACCCGCGAGATCACCGCTTGCGCGTGCTCCAGCAGCGCGTCCGCCTCCTCGTTCACCTCCTCCTCTTCCTCGTCGTCGTCCTCCTCCGCCTCCTCCTCCTCCTCTCCCGTTTCCTCCTCCTCCTCTTGGGTGGGCTCGGCGGCGGACGCAGGTGGCTGGTCCGCCATCAGGAAGGGAGGTGGCGGTGGGTTAGGGCTAGGGTTTGGCGCAGGGCACGGGGTCAGGGCGGAGGAGAGCGCGCTAATGGTGGCGGGCGGACGGAAAGAGACTTCTGCGTGCGTGCCGAAGAAGGACATGCCGGGGCCACAACACGGCCAGGAGAAGGAGAGCGCAGGCGGCGGCGACCGGAATCGACGAAGGTCTGCGATTGGGAAGAAGGAGGAGAGGCGGAGGAGTTCGGGAGCTGAGGCTGCCATGGCGGCGTTAGTGGATTGGAGGAGGAAGACGACGCGTGGGTGGAGCGGCGAAAATCATTGACCGAAGAAACTGACCTGCGGTCGTGTCCCACGTGAGGAACCGCTTGGAGCAAACCGACCCGACAGGTGGGGCCATTTGGCCGGAGAAGGCACCAGAGCGACCAAATACACACCAACACGTGTGATGCTTCATAGCTCAGCAACTCTAGCCCAATTGTATGTGTAGAGATGGGTCTTCTGTCGCCTCAAGAGCTCCCTAAATAGGTCCATTAACATGTGTTTATTATTATATATTTAAATCCTAGAAAATTTTACTTTCTATAATGTAATTTATACTAAAAAGTGTGTTGTCAAAAAGTGTTTACACGTTGGAAATTAAATGTTCATGAGTATGAATAAATTCTCATATGTATATATGCAAACGTTTGTGAATAAATGTTTGTGGTTGAAAATTGTTTCTATATATGATAAAATATATTCATACAAGTATACAAAAATTCATGTGTATCGATATAAACGTTTATTTTATCAAAATAAATGTTCATGTGTCACAGTTATATTGCTTTCTAGGTTTAGTCAAGGTCAAACCTTTCAATGTTGACCACATATATATAGGAGAAAATATCAGCATATATAATATAATTTTACTATCATTAGAATAATTATAATATTTTATTTCATATTATATGCATTTGATATTATAGATATTGATATTTCTCCGGATATACTTTGTCAAACAGGAAGTAAAATAAAAATGAAGGGAGCATAAAATTTGTTTCTATCTATAATAAAATTGTTCATATGGAAAAGTAAAAATGTTCATACAAAAATAGAAAAAATGTTCATATTTTATAAAAGCGAGCCAAAAGTAATACGAAGGAAAAATGAAAACAAATGGAAGAAAATTAGAAGAAAAAATTACAACAAAAAAATAAATAGGAAGAAACAAAAATAAATCATATAAAACTGTGCAGGGTGTAAAAAAATGGGCCGGTCCATATGTTCGTCGGAGCCTCGGGGGTGCACGATTCCTTTGCGGCGAATCCTATTTGACGCTCGTAGCGCCGGGCGCTACGCGTACCCCTCCAGCCTAGCAATCTACTAAACAGTCCCACCCAGTAGACAATCCCTGGTGTCTGGTTTTGGGAAGATTTTAGAACCTTCCAGTCGGTTTTTTTATTTGTCTATTTTCACCTATTTACTGTTTTCTATCTGTATTTTCTTTTTTCTGACTATTTTTCCTTTTCGATTTCCTTTTTGTTTGTTCTTTTTTTCTTCTTTTTTGTCACATTTTTATGATTTTGAAAAATGTTCAGTTTCAAAAATCTTTAAATTTAAAATTTGTTCAAAATTGAAAATTTGAAGATTTTGAAAAAATACAGATTTAAAAAGAAAATTTAAAATTGTTCAAATTTTAAAAACTGAACATTTTAGAAAATTTTGAAACTATTAATTTAAAAAATGTCTCGTTTTGAAAATAATTGTATTGGAAAAAATATTCAGAATTGAAGAAATTCAAATTTTAAAATGTTCAAAATCCGGGATCATTTTTTGATTTCATAAATTTTCTCTGAAAAACATTTTCCATTTTTATTTGGAATTAACAAGAAAACCAAATGTTTTTTTCATTGCATAATAGCAGCAAGCGAAATAAACGGCCACATAGATAGATACTATCAGTATGTATATATAAAAGTTCGCACGAAACGGACTGTTCAACACTGTAGCTCTACAGTACTACAGTGCACGCATCCGTCCGCGCCGTCGATTCGCGATCCAACGGCCACCGCAGCCGTCCCCGTGGCCGTTTTACGAAAAACGACCTGCGCTTTCCAGAAATTGCGCCCGCAGTCCTCGCTTACTCGAAGAGAAGGACCTATTCGCAATTTTCGTAAACGCCAGGGACTTTCTTACAAAAACGACACACATCCCCCCCTCGCCCTCTCTCTCCCGCGCGTCCGCGACGTCGCCGCCGCTGCCGACGCGCGTCCCCGCCGCCACACGCCATCCCGTCCAGATCTAAGATGACGGATAGCTTCGCCGCCGTCTTCCCTCCATCCTCACCGGACGCTGCCTGCCGGGACGCCGCGGCCGCGCCGGAATCGCGCCGGAATCATCCACGCCGCACTCGGCTTCCGTGGCCGCTTCCAGACGCCGCCGCCGACGTTCCGGCGACCTAAAATCGGCGGCGCCGCCACTCATGGGTAGCCCACGTTGAGGCGCATCCAGCGAGCCCATCCGCACGTCCTAGCTCGCCGTGAATCGCCGCCGGCGTCGTCGTCGCCGCCGCGGCAGCTCCGCCTGCTGACGACGTCATCATCACGTCAAAGGTGGGCCTGGGCCGCGAGATGGGCTGCTGGGCTGATAGTTGGGCCGCTGGCTCAGCCTTCCTTTTTTTTCCCTTTCTTTCTGTTTTGTTTTCCTAATTTCCAAAACTTTTTAAACTTTTCAAATACAACTCCAAAATAAATTAGCCCAATTTCAAAACAAAAAAGATGTAAAAATCAAAATACACATTTCAGATACTTTGGGACCTTTCCAAAATTATTTCAAATCTTAATAATTTTAAACAATTAATAATAGTCCATTTGATAAAATTTGAAATTCATAATTTCCTTTTGAACTCAAATAAAATCCAAAAAAAAAAACAGTAAAATCATCCAATATGATAAACCCAAAAAAAAATTAGGAAAAAAAAATCTTATTTAAATAAAATTCAGCGAATCATTTAAATACAATTACCCATTTATTTCATGGACTTTAAAATATTAAAATAAGAATGCCACAGCTGCAAATACTGAGAAATAGCTATTCCAAACTTACTTTCCAAACAAATATAATTGAATAAATAACTTACTTTCCAAACAAATATAATTGAATAAGAAACAAAAAAAAAATTACAATAAAACATGCTTTAGATAATGCAAAACACTTTACAAACGTTATTTTATGATTTTTAAATAATTTGCAAACACTACTAGGTGGTGCAACTATGACTGTTTCCAACTTACTTTCCAAACAAAAATAATTGAATCAAAAAAAAAAATTTCAAAATGGTACATGCTTCAAGTAATTTAAAACACTTTACAGATATTGTTTTAGAGTATTCAAACAATTTTGCAAAAATTACTAAATGATATATATTTCAAATTTACAAATGTCCTTCAAATCTAACCATTTTTGTAAATATTTAAAAAAAAAACCCAAATAACTTCCCAAATTGAACAATTTTCAAAACCTAAACAATTCTAAAATGTAAACTTTCTTTGCATTTTAACAATTTCATCTCTTCACAATTTTTAAATGTCAGTATTTCAAAATTTGAATTTTTACCACACATACGCGGTATGAGCAAAAAATCATTTTCTCTTGATATTATTCTAGCAAACGATATACATTACACACCGATATACAAATTCGTTGGCGAACAAAAGTTGCATCAAAAAAAAAAATATCCAGGCCATAATGCAGATAACATATCAAAACATTTCAAAGTTTTCCAAAATTCTCAGAAATGCATAACAAAAAAAAAATTCCAAATTGTAATATTTTAGCATTTTGAATACATTTCAGATACATGCATCTAATAAACGCAAAGAAAGTTCAAAATACAACGAAACTACCAACATAGATACATAAAAAAAAATAACATTCGACCAAATTCTAGATTTAAATGTTCCGAAATTTCTAATGCCTTCCAAAACTGAGCATCAAATAAATATAAACATAATTTAAATATAAATAACTTCCCAGCTTTTCCAATTTCTACAATTTAAACAACTTATTAGAGTAAACTTTTCTTTCAGTTTCAATATATTTAATTGTAGACAACTTTCGAATGCAACCATCCACAAATTTGAATTTCTTACATAACACTATATCTTCTTCTAACAGCACAAGCACAGCATGTACCACGTAAATTTAAATTTGAAAAACTTCTAATCTGTACAGCTGCAGACATCTACATGATCATTTCTAACAAAATTCAAATTTGAATACATACAAACACAGCGTATTCTACAGTCACAACATTTTCCAAACGCACATTTTTTAATCGCAATAATTTCTAGATTTAAAAAAACTTCCATTCCAACTTGCTAAACATTTAACGGAACTCTAAAATGTGTAAAGGAACTAAAAAAAATAATAATTACCTCAGAATATTTTCACGTAAAAAAAAAACACATTTGAAATTGAATTACAATAATTTTCAAATTTGAACAACCTCCAAAATCCATCCATTTTTAAAACAAAATTATTTTCAATTTCAATGATTTCAAAATTTACACAACTTTATAACGTCACCATTTTCAAATTCGAATTCAAAAACACGCACGCGGCATTTGCCGCGCCCAGATGCCTAGTACTATATATAATAGCGTGAAGAAACGGCGCGCTCTCAGCCCTCCGGTTACTGTAGACCTACAGTACTCTCACACTGCAGCGTGCTACAGTGCGTTGCTACAGTTTTTTTTTTTTTTGCGAAACCTCTAGAAAATATATATACGAAAAAATTTCGCGCCGACGAGTAGGTTCCATTCCCGTAATCGATTTCGATTTTAGTCGACTCTAGAATGATAACTACTTATGTCCTAATGCAAACATATTTAAAGATTTTAATTCAGTGAGATTTTAATTCAGTGAAATATTTTGAGAAAAAATCACTACCATATATAATGGCCCCCAAGAATAAAAACACGCATTTCTTTTAGTCAAAGGTCCTTGCGTTTTCCAGATATTACAAACTAATTTCAGTAACATCACCACCACATAGTAGTTGCAATGACATCACCACCGCATAACTTTTCTAAGACTAATTTTATTAACACTATTTTTATCAGCACATATATTTCATACTGCACTACAACATTATTTTCTCAATTTATTTCCCACATAAACTAAATCACCAATGGAAAATAATAGTAATACCGTAGAATTTTACATTAATTTGCAAAAAAAATCATAACTAATTCATAGTCCACGGGAAAAAAAATATTGAACATACCTAAATGCTTTCTAAAAAATAAACCCTACTTATTTATATCGAATTCACGAATGCTCAAAAAAACTAACCATGGTTATTTGACACAACAAAATTAAACAACTCTTAAACATACTTAAAAAACCAAAACTTCCCCCTAATTCACAATGTATTTTTTTTTGGACAATTCAAACGTATATGAGTATATTTCTACACTTCTACCAGCTACAGAATATTCAAATGTATATGACTATTTCCCATACTTACACAAATTACATAAAACTAATTCGCCAACGAAAAATAATAGTAATACCGCATAATTTTAGATTAATTTCCAATAATCTGTAGCTATGTCAAACTTACTTTCCAAATAAACATAGTTGAATCAACAAACAAAATTTAAAATAGAACATGTTCTAAACAATTTAAAACACTTTATAAATATTGTTTTAGGGTATTTATACAAATTCCACAATCTACTAAATGCTGCAAAATCAGTAACTTAAACTATAGCCATCAAAAAAACTTATTCACCAACGAAAAATATATTGAATAAACACAAAAAAAATGCTGACTATTTATGGCGTACGATTAAATTTCAATTTTAGATATTTCAAACTTTTAAATATCTTCCAAATCTGACCACTTCGCAAAAGTAAACAGAAACCAAATCTAGAAAACACCCCAACATGAACAATTTCAGAACGCAAACTTTTCCAAACTTCAAAAATTTCCAAACCTACACAATTTCTAAAATTTTATTTACCACATAGGCGCGGCATTGCCGCGCTAAGTTCCCTGGTTGACTTAATGGGACGGCCTAGGAGGGCTCCCTCGCGAGCGTCAGCCCCGTAGCGGACGCTCCTGTATTCTCATTTTTTTATGTCGTTGAGTTCTGCTTTTGTCGCCGTGAGTCAGTGAGTGTAACAAGGTTGCAGATGTGCTTGTTCAATATGGGGCTAGGATAGGTCTGCCAATCTCGGAGTGGATCGAGCATTCCCCAGAATTTGTTTCTGTTTTGGTAGCCAGCGATTCTGCTGTGCTAGTGGTTTAACAAAGTTATATTCCATGTCAAAGAAAAATCTTATAACCATGACTAAAAAGTAAAATCCGGAGAAAGCTGTGCAGGTTCTAAAAAATGGGCCGGCCCGCCAAGCCGAATGTGTGGGAGCCCGCGCCGCTGACTGGGCGTTACGCGAAGCGCAATTCCTTTACATCGCCCTACGGCGACGCTGGAGGCGTGCGTCTCCGTAAGGGATGTAGGATGCCGTGCTTAGTGGGCCAGCCCAGTTCGGCGTTTTCTTTTCGTTTTCCTTTTTTCTTAATTACTTTTTCTGTTGTATTTCTTTTCTTTTCTGTTTCTGTTTTTGTTTCGTTTGTTTTTTCTTTTTCGATATTTTCATATTTTTCGGAAATTGTTCAAAATAGAAATTTGTTCCGATTCGAAATTTTGTTCAGATTCGAAATTTCGTTCAGATTCGAAATTTTTTTCAGATTTGAAATTTCGTTCACATTCGAATTTCATTCAGATTCAAAATTTCTTTCGGATTCGAAATTTGTTCAGATTTGAATTTTTGTTCAGATTTGAAATATCGTTCAGATTCAAAATTTCGTTGAGATTTTAAAAATTGTTCGGTTTTGAAATTTGTTCAGATTCAATTTTTTGTTCAGATTTGAAATTTCGTTCAAATTCGAAATTCGTTAATATTCGAAATTTCGTTCAGATTTTAAAATTTGTTCGGTTTTGAAATTGGTTTAGATATGAAAATTATTCAGATTTTAAAATTGTTCGGTTTTTTAAATTTGTTCGGATTTGATTTTTGTTCGAATTTTGAAATTTGTTCGTATTTAAAATTTGTTCAAATTCGAAAAAATAAGTATGAACGCTAAAGAAAAAAGAGCAACGCTTCATTGGGCCTGCCCACGAACCAATCGCTTCACGCGACGGAGCAAACTGGCGTCGCCGCGGAGCGACCTACATGACCTCCCTACGCGAAGTCTCACATGGCGAACGTGTGTTGGGCCAGACACTCGATCGGCCCACATTCTAGATGGACGTCTCGTCCTTTCCTCACCAATCATGCATATGCATTGCCGTCCAAAACTCGCTCGGCAGCGCCGGCGACGCAACCAGAAACGACGCAAGCAACGGCACGCATCATTCGCCGATCATACGAGATCGCGGCTGCTGATCCGCAAGTGCGTCCGCGCGTGACCGCCATGTTCTTACAACCAAGAGGTAAGCTAGAATGATTGCTTCACTTCCATTCCATGGACGGATGCAGTCACTCGCTCTACCCCAGCTGCAACGGTGCTTGCGAGTAAGTATCCCAACAACTAGATTCCGCGATCGCGCACACCGGACGCATGACCGCCCAGGTGCACTGCATCCATCACAGGGTTACGTTATCCAGGACGCTTCATCGTTCACACACCTCTCTCTCATGGCTGTTATCCAGCTGAGCAACAGTGGAAGCACGCAATGGCGCAACAATAACAGGAAGAAGAAGAAGAAGAGGAGGAGATCGCCAGCTCGGACGTACTGGCCAGTGGAGGGTTTGCGAACTGACAGGTTTAAGCCACCACGCAACATCCCGTAGAAGAAGGGTTACGGGCTATGTATGACCTTTCTTCTTCTGGATTTGTTGCACTTAAAACGGGACTCCAGCTGTTCGCCACTTCTGATCTCCAGCTAGCTGCACCAGCAATTTGTTTCACAATGCAGCTTGCTTGTTTGTGACGTCTGGAAATTAAGAACGTACAGATTAATTGACGTAAATTTGAAGGTTTTGTCTTTCATGTGGGGTGCATATCCAGCCGCAGGTTTGTACAAATTTGAAAGAGCTCCTGAACAGAGCCCTCAACAAGCTGTACAGGACAGAGGAGCAGACTCAGCAGGATTTAAAATCAGTACGTTACCGTAGGTGGTGGAATTTCTGTTCCAAATGATCAGCAGCAAACTTTGTCCATGTGGCACGGTCAAGGATTTGTTGTCTTGCCTGAATGAGGAGTATTGCTCCGCTGGATGTGATACATCATGTATTCATATAAACAAAACGTCATACGCGTTGTGTGTATCAACGGTCTAACACCTCTAATAAATTTGTGCATCACATGATGCACACACCGGAGAGTTATCCCTTTCCATTTTCTAGAAAAAAAATCAACGGAAAGTACTTTCCCGTGAATAAATTACAAGGTGTCATTAGTAAGTCACCTGAAAATTGGAGGGATTTTAGCCGGTGATATCGCTGCCACCTACACCAACTTACACATTGCTATAGTTTTTTTTTCCGAATATCGACATTGTTAGTATTATCGTAATTTTACCATTGCATACCCCCCTACCATCCCCTCCCCTTCCTTCTAGCCCTTAGGTGCAAGTTTTCTCTCTCTCCAGGCCCCATCCTGACCCCTAACTTTGCCAATCATGCTTCATCGCCGGCCACCCCTATAGCCCTGGGGAACACAATTTTCACCTCTGGCTTGAATCCAGCCTCCCGTCTTTGCCGGAGCTGCCACTCCGCACCATTGTGGCCTTTGAAGAAAAAAAATCACCTCATCTCTCTAACGGCCAAAGCAAATCACAGAGAAAACACACATGATCGGAAATATTACTGATTCGCGATATTTCCGGTTACATATGAAGTAACAAATCTACAGAAATTAGTGTGGATTAATTGGAAAATGGAAGTTACAAAAAGGCAACTTCGTCATCTTAATATCCAAGCTATATAATTCTTGGTGTTAAGTTAGGAATTTCTCCATTGTATGAGAAATAACAAAACTGCAACAAAAAATACATTTCCTTTTAGGCAAACAAAAATGCATTTCCATTGTAATAATTACCCGCATTGCCTTTGTACTCTATCTGTACATAATTATACTACATTATGGGTTTAGTCAAAAATCAAAATTAAGCATATATGCAAAAATATCAACATCTATAATACAAAATAAAATTATTAATATCATCATAAATTATGTGTTTGTGTTATATGCATTTGGTATTATATATGTTGATATCTTTCGACATATTTGACAAAGTATAATTTTTGACTTTGACTAAACACAGAATGCAGGGTATGTATTTTCCGTGTTTATGTATTTTCCATGTTTTATATTTTTTTTCCTTACAGGTGTATAGCAGTACAATGCAATGACAACACGGGCTCCAGCTGCTACTAGCACCGCCACTTAAGTAAGCCAGCGTGGCATTTGGCTAACTGACATGAGTTAATTATGACACATCTCGCCACACGACACAAGACGTACGTACAAGCCTTCTGTATATAAACCCATGGGAGTCGCGCAGGCGAGCTCAGCTCCTCCTCCCTCTCCACCACCATGGCTCCACTATTCCACGTGGAGGCGCTGCTCCCGAGCTCCATCTCCCCCAAGATCGACTCCATCCTCCACTCCCACATCTACCCGCAGGTCGGCCACGTCTTCCGCGCCGTCGCCAAGTTCAAGGCCCTGCTCGTCGACGTGATACTCAGCAAGAAGAAGAGGACGACCGGGGCGGCTGGGCGAGTCGCCGGCGACGAGTACGGCTACTACGGCCGCTCCACGAAGAGGAGCGGTGGCAAGAAGCGGACGAGCAAGATCGCCGGCTTCGTGAAGATGCAGTTCACGGCCAGCTCCTCCCCGGCCCGAGCGAGGCATCAGCTGGACTACGGGACGAGCCACTCGTCGTACTGCGAGTACTCGGCGGCGTGGAATTCGGTGGTTCCGGCGGCGGCAGGGGAAGAGGCGGAGGTGGAGGAGGTATGCGAAGAAACGGCCGAGTGCGGGTACCTGTGTTGGCTGGAGGAGGAGGAAAGGCCCGGGGAAGACGCCGGCGGCGATGGCGACGGTGATGTGGCGGTGAACGAGATCGACAGGCTGGCAGAGAAGTTCATCCAGAGGTTCCACGCCAAGTTCCTGCTGGAGAAGCAGGAGTCGTACCGGAGGCAACAGGAGATGATCGCCAGGAGCATCTGATCGTCGAACAGCGAGTGATCTGGGGTAGTTTCCGGACGCGCGCGCATGTGTTTGGTGGATGGATTTGTGTACAAGTTGGAGTTACGGCTGGGTTTGAAGTTTGAATTAGGGGAGAGCCAAAAAGGGGACTCATGTAAAATTCATTCATTTTTCCGTGGACTAGTGGTAACCTTGCATAAGCGCATAAGGGACAGGTCCTGGGTTCTGAGTCCTCACTTCTACCTTAATGACAAATCCGGGGTGGAGTCCCCCCTCCGGTCTTGTTATTTTTCGATGCCAAAAAGGTTGTGAAAATAACGATGGAAGCTCGTTCGTACTGCCCATACAAACAAACAAAACATGGACATATGCGATCTGCAAGAGGTTTTGCATTACTTGTTGTACGCGCAACATTATACACCCGAACGATTAACAAACGTCATTGGAGCCTTGGAGGAGCAGAAAAGCTATAAGACCATGTTTGTCTATTTTCTCGCATGTTAACCCAATTTGTTGTCCCGTAGAGTCAACTACAATTTTGTGCCACTCTCGAGCCAAAGTGAGTGCTCTGCAGAGGTTAGGGCTACTTCTGCGAGCCGTGGGTGCTTTAGTAGAGACGTGTCATACATGGTTAGAAAATGCACGTTCGTATTTCGACCGGAGGTGAAAGGCGAAGATAATGCCATCAAACGTCGAGCTTCCATACAACTAGCATATCTAGGACTATCGAAGCATACCCTACCGTACCCCGTTAGATGATGCCACGAGCATGAGAAGGTCTTTGCAACGGAAGCTACCCATAGTGCTTGTTTCTCACGAGAAGAAGAGGCAAAGGGAGAAGGGAAGGTTGGAAAAAACCGAGGTGCAACATATGTGGGCCCAACTCGACAAGCCATGGACTGAGTTGTTGATATACTTGGTGTCCCTTAAAAAAAAACTAGGCCGATGCGGGAGGAGACCCGTGATATTTTAGTAACAGGAGTTGGTGCAAGATCACTGAAACCGCGAGTGGAAGCACTCAAACTCAATCTGGTGGGAAGGCGTGAAACCATATTTTCTTAGTTGAAGGGTTGAAATAGTAGAATAGTGCTGCCCAAAACATCACATATGTCGAACTCTCAGCCAATCACCAATTATTCTTGCCTACAACAGTTGAAATGCTAAATTGTATTATTTTTCGACATCATACCAATAGCTCGATTTACTTTCTTTCTCAACTTTAGGATGACCTATATTTATGAGAATTATAGTTTAAAGTAGTGTTATCGTAATTGAACAATGGGAAAATAGGGGAGCAACGTGGTCAGGTGAGATTCTAGGAAGTAGGCATGTGTGTGCTAGCCTTATAGCAATTGTCATCGTACGCTATGCAAGAGTTGACGGGGCGTTGTTTTTCAAATAGGTTCGGTGCATCTCGGTGGAGCACAACTTAGCTCTATGATGGGAGAGGCAGTGTAGGGAGAATCTTGAGCAGTGGTTGGGCAATGACACCTCGAGACTCTTTACCCTTTAGAGCATCTCCAACAGCAGCGCTAAATACGCCGCGCGCCCAAGAAACCGCCGATATGGCGCGCGCGCACCCGTTTCGGCGTCTCCAGCAGCCGCGGTAAAACTCCGCGCGCGGTAAAAAGGGGCCAGCGCGCTGGCCCGAGCGGTACTCCCTGCGCTGAATTTGGGGCGGCCGAGCCAGCGCGCGGTGCGAAAGGGAAATTGCGCGCGAGAGAGCAACCGCCGCCCGGAAAATTCCCCACCGCTCCCGCTGTCGCCCTCGCTTCGCGTAGCGCGCGGTGCCGCCGGCGGAATTCCGGCGATGGAAGGCAACTCTAGCGTTCCTCCGACCCCGCCCTACGTGCGCGACCCTCTCCCGTCGGCGCCGCCGCAAACCCTAGCGCGAGCGTGACCAACCCCGCCGACGGCGCCACACCAAATCCCGGCGTGGGGCTCGCGCGCGGCCTTTTCACGGCGCCACGGCCGAACTCCGTCGGAGCCGTCGCGCAGGCGCCCGGTGCGCAGCGGCGGAACATCCTCACCAAGCGCCCGATTGCGGCGGCGACGGCGGCGGCAGCCAAGAAGATGAAGAAGGTGGGCGGCGCCGCTGCGGCGCCAGCGAACAAGAGGAAGGCGACGCCAGCGCCATTGATGACCCCGCCTCCGCCACCGCCACCCGTAGCGCCGGCACCCGCGCTGGAGCCGGAGGATGCAAATAGGGTGCTTGACGAAATGCCCATGAGGTACTTTTCTCCATCTTGCTTGATAATTCGCTTGATTCGTCCCCTTAACTTGACTAGGTTCAACTTATTTGTAGTTTGAATGATGATGCATATTTTTCAACAATGGGAGTTGGCTCCAACACTTCACATTGGTCCCAAACCAATGAACTACATGATGACGATCATGAATTTGAAGAAGAAGTCGATGAGGATGGAGAGGGTTTGGTTGGTCCTCCGAAAGGAAGGTCCGTCAACTACGCCGTGCAAGATGACCTTTTGCTATGCGAGACATACCTAAATGTGTCTTTGGATGCCTCCATCGCAACGGCCCAAACATTCAACGCATATTGGGATAGGATGAAGGAGTACTATGACACGCACAACAAGAGTGGAATTGAGCGAAGCAATAGATCACTTCGCTCCCGGTGGTCATTGATAAACACCGATTGTCAAAAGTGGGCGGGGGCAATGGCGGCGGTTGATGCCCTAAACCCAAGTGGCACAAATGAAGTAGATAGGGTAAGTTTCTCATTTGTGTATCCACATCATTACTCCTTTGCTACTATGTGTTCTTACTTGTTCTTTTCAACGTGTAGCTCAATATTGCACAAAACTTGTTCCGTGGAGAAGATAAGAAGAACAAGAAAGGCAAGGTGAAGAAAGGGAAAGCGTTTGTGTTGTCCCATTGCTATGAGAGGTTGAAGAATGAAGAGAAATGGAAGAAGCGTGATGTTCTAGAGGTGCCAAGTATTAAAGAAGTGTTGAATTTGGATGGAGATGAAGCATCAAGCGACGGCGGCAATAGGAGGAGCCCAACCCCTAACTCGGTGAACTATGCAAATCCAAGGAGACCAACGGTGCAAAAATAGCAAAAGAGAGGAAGAAAGGAGGAGGAGGAGATGATGATCTCAAGCACGCCATGGAGGAAATGGTTGGCATTGGAGGAGAAGAAGTTGGAAATGGCGGAGCAAGCTAGGATGATGGAGTGGGAGAAATACCTCTTCTTCATGGACACGTCACACTTTGATGACAAGCAAAAGGAGTACCTCAACATACGCCGTGATGAACTATTGATGAAGAAAAGAATGACAAGCATGGAGGGCATGGGAGGCAATGGAGGGATAGGAGTGATGAATGCACCTCCGATGGGCATGGGAGGCATGAGTTTTGGCTCTCTTTTGGGAGGCATGGGACCATATGGAGGGATGGGCGGCATGGGAGCACCTCCGATGGGCATGGGAGCACCTCCGATGGGCATGGGAGGCCCGATGGGCATGGGAGCACCTCCGATGGGCATGGGAGGCATGGGTGCATCTCCAAACATCTTCGGAGCATATGGTGGGATGGGCACCATGGGAGGACCGCCGCTTAACTTGGGTGCAACCATGGGTAGAGGCAATGCTACCATGATGTCTCCTATGCCTTCGGATGGTGCATGTGGAAATAGTGCAAGCACCGTCCCCGTCAATGATGAAGATGGGGTTGGACAAGGTGAAGAGAAGGAGGAGGAAGAAGAGGAGGACGAAGAGGAGGAGGAAGAAATTGGAGAGAAATAAGCACTTTGGATTTGCTATGTTGCTATTTTGCTATGTTGCTATTTTGCTATGTTGCTATTTTTGTAAATTATGCACTTTGGTGAATTTGTGCTATAAATTATGCACTTTGGTGAATTTGTGCTATGAATTTGCTATTTTGCTACTTTGCTATCTTGCTATGGCGCTGCTCGCGCGCGCTGCATTTTAGCGCGACTGCTGAACCGCGACAGCGCCGCGCTACATTATAGCGCGGCTGCTAAAGCAAAACTGGCGACGCGCGCGACAAATCGCAATTCTGGCGCCGCAAAAAAAATATAGCGTGCCGGCGCGTAGCGCTGCTGTTGGAGATGCTCTTACGAGAGAAGTGTTTCAACTATTTGGTTAAGGCCAAAGGCAATGCCACCTTGAAACTTTCCTTCCCTCTTGTTGGTTCGAGCCTTACAAAGGTACCTCAGGGCATATCCTTCCTCTCATTTCTCAAACTCTTATAAGCTTCCTTGAGAGCCTACCCCATTGAGTTGTATTCCAAATGAAAGTGATGGTTACACACCCTGGGTTAGGCCTAGGCATTCATTTTTAACCGGGAATTCGTTTAGGTTTTTCAGTAATTCGGGTAATGAGAAATGAGCACCAAAATTATTTTGGTTTACTAATTAACACGTAATTCTGTTAACCGAGGATTCGGTTCGGTGTTTGGTTTTTAACCGATATGACTTGTGTAACCTCATTTTCCATTTTGCATGCCAGGGCCACACCTACTCCCGGTGTCCATCTTCGTGTCTTCACTTAATATGTTTTCCTCGGATTTAGACATCTAATTTTTTCCTTGATGTCAACGTTATACCACATGCCACGTATACGTGACTTAGGGATGATAGGACAGAGATAAAACAAAAGCAAATTTGCTGAGAGATAAATAGATTGGAAGGGTAATACATTGGTTATGTTGTAGCCAGCTCGCCTCGCGTCCGCCAATCAGAGTCGACAGAGGCGTTGGTGAATGTCAGGCAGTTAGCGATATCATGGTGCGGTTGACAGATGGGAATAACGAATAGCTAAACATGGTATGTTATCTAAATCGGGACTAAGAAGACAAGGCATGGGAAGGACCGGTACAAAGGACTTTTGGGCACGGGATGAATAAAAATAACTACAATTTTAACTAAACTTTTATACTTATATAGATCTTATTTTTAGCATGTTACAATATTACAAATATAATTTTCTATTTGTTAGCATAGTTTAACCACATAACTTGCACTTTTACCAAATATTAGTTGGCGTATTTCCTGTTTGTACAGAATATCAATGAAAGATAGTAAATTGTATCTTATAACAAAAGTCTGTTATAGAACTATTTTTCTTCAAATATAATCTATATAAATTATACATATTTATGGTAAATATTTGCAAAGAATATGATCTAACAAATTTCTCAATAGCAGTTTCTAGTGAATTAGTGCATGATTAAGTAAGCATATTTATATAAACTCTTAGAGTATAAAGCATATCTATATAAACTCTTAGATTATAAACTGAACAAATGCCAATATTCTTTACTTCTTTTTCCGTGTTGAAAATAGTCTAGCAAGTAAAAATTTAATAAAGTGTGCATTTCCTTTACTTGGTATTGAAACTACATTTATTAGAGTAATCACCAATGAATATAAAATGGCGTGGATTCTATTATGTTTGCGTATGTAAATTTTATTGTTTGACATGCTCTTATGCGATGTGTTTGTTATCATCCGGTGTATACAAGTCGCCGGACAGTTTATGAAATAAAATGTATTGCATGGAATTAAATATTTAAATATTGAGCTGTATATATGGCATCTTTGCATTTTGTTTTATGAAAAATATAGTCAAACTTCTGTGTTATTGACCAGAAAAAGTCATTTGTGTCTAATCTCAGTTTTTTCAAAACCAAATTATATCAATATCAAACTATTTTAGTGCGGGTAATCCATACTTCATTTTTATCTCCTTTCTCAGTTTTAGAAAATAAGAGGGTTGGACCATCTTTTCCAATACTTCAGGAAAAAACAGTTAAAAGATACCATGATTTTTAAAATTGTAATCTTTTATTTAGCCAAACACCTAAAAGTATGTCAACTATAATATTTTTAGAAATCATAGTATTCTAAAAAAAAATACTTTGCTGCCAAACACAACTTCAATTTTTTATCGAGGAAGTATTAAATATTTTATTGGGTGTAATGGACAATAACAACGTGATTACTATATAATTTACTATTCTTGGTCCTTCTCTTCTGGGGACACTGGGCACTCGTCCTTCCTGCCCGGCCTATGGGGCGGTACTGGGCATGGGGAAGTTCATGGCGCTACCAAGAATACATGTTGTACGCGTGTGTGCATGGGGATGGCATGGTGGGTTTCTGCCTTTCGGGTTGATAAGCTAGTACAACCGCGCAACACTTAGCCCCACGACGGAAGGTTCTCTCTCTCCTCCCCCCCTCTCCTGTATCTCGGTTTTTTTGGATTTTTCGGTCAACCAAAGGTCAATAGCAAAATTGCCAACATTTACCCACCAAATTTAGTCTAGCTGAATTCGGTTTTGGCTCTACTTAATTCAGTTTCAATGTTCGGTTTCCTTTTTTTTGTGCACCCCAACCCTGGGTAGGGGCTCTTTATAGGTTAGGAGTGTGACAAATGACTAAGAGACTACCCTTTAGGCCAATAAAGAGTGGGGTAGAAGGGTAAAACTTAGCCCACTAGTCCATGGTAGACATACTCTCCTTATGCCTCCACCTTAGTGGTATCTCTTCTTGTGCCTTGGCTTGTCTTGATCTTTTTTATCTTCTTACTTATTTCTTTTAACTTGTTGTTATAGGCTAAGTATTTGGGATTTTCTTGATTTAACCTAGATGATGTTGCCACTTGGGCAGGTTGGCCCACCTCAATTAATGTGTATTTAGCTCAATACCCAATTTTGTTTGATAAAATACGGGTACATATGTTATGTGATATATATATATATGGACGCGGATTTCCTAACAAGGGTGCTAACTACGCATATCTGTAAAACCGTCCGATGTAGTGTCGTGATTCCCGCTGCCGTTTGCTTGCTTTCACGTCCGTTCACCATCCGCGCAGAAAAAGACACCCCTGACCGGCTCCATCACCGTGGTCATCAATGAGAAAACCACCAAAACACCGCACCGTGGCCGTTCTGATTATCTAAAGGAAGTGAAAAATGGCACCGTGCCGGCTGCTTCCCCGGGTCCGGCGGCTGGTTAGCAAGGAGAAAGATGCGGGCCAGGCCACGCGCTCGGCACCGTACCGCCATGGACGCCTCCCGTTCCTCCTCTTCGTGGTGTTGGGATTCAGTTTGGGGGCGGAAGGCAGCCGGTAAAAAAACTAGGCGCGCCGCCGCTGGCGCAGGGGTGGCCCGCCGACGCTTCGGCCCGGTGATGCACCGGACATGGAGGGACGCCGCCGGATCCGCGGGTTGCTGGGGAGGGGGAGGGCTGCCGGAGGACGAGGCACGTCGGTGGCGCCGTACCCCTGCCTCCGAGCTGCGAAACGGACGCTGTGGTCCTCTCGCCACCGTGACCGGCTCCAGGACGGCGGTGAGGACGAGGCACGTCGGTGGCGCCGTACCCCTGCCTCCGAGCTGCGGAACGGACGTTGTGGTCCTCTCGCCACCGTGACCGGCTCCAGGACGGCGGTGAGGACGAGGCACGTCGGTGGCGCCGTACCCCTGCCTCCGAGCTGCGGAACGGACGCTGTGGTCCTCTCGCCATCGACGTGAGACCTCCGTGCCCCTCCTCATCCACCGCCATGGTCCTCCCGCCGCCGCTCCAGGACGGCGGTGAGTCCGGCGGGCTGGCTGGCGAGGAGGACGATGCGGGTCAGGCCACGCGCCCGGGACCGTACCGCCATGGACGCCTACCGTCCTCCTCTTCGGGCCGGCCGACGCAGAACAGCAGCCGCATCGCGGCGGACGGTGTGGCCGGCGGTGGGGAGGATTTGGAGTTAGGGATGGGTCGAAATATGGTGCCCCGCCGGCAATGGCCACCATCATTCCGCGCCGCGTCAACCGCCGCCAGGAGCCGCGCCTATGGCCGGGCGGGGCGCCGCGCCGGAGTTGGGTGAGGGAGGCGGAGCAGGGGATGGCAAGCCGGCTTCAGGGGCGGGATTCGGGTGAGGGAGGCGTGGCAGCAGGCGGTTCTGCCCGGGTACGATGGTGGCGGCGCCGGCCGTCGGCGCCCTGGCCTTTAGATCTAGGAGGCAGAGCTGGAGCCTGGAGCAATGGCAACGAGCGTGGGTTGGGGAGGAGGATGCGAGGACGGGGTAGGGTGCGGGCAGGGATGTGGTCAACTAATGATGTGGGTTTTTTTTATTCTGAATCAGGTTGGGGGAAAATGGACGGAACTGGCGTAACGGCGTCAAACGAATCGGTGGTTGAAAATGCTCTATAGGATGATCCAGTGGATGGATTAGGGTGTGTAGCTACCACCCATGTTATGCCACTATTTTGCATATATATATATATATATATAGGTAAATTAACAGATACTCCCTGGTGCCCAGGCACCAGGATTGAATACATTACATTTTGGGTATGTAGACGGCACGTATACCTTGGGTATGCACATGTTGGGTATATAGGAGGTGCACCCGTGTTAATGGTTTAATACTCCTGGGAGTATGTACACCCGTGTTCAATATACCATATTGATCAATCAATTATATCTCTTTATCCGTTTAACTATACTTCATTATTAAATACTAGATATCCAGAGTCTACTCTATGATGAAATAAAGGTTGAAGTAGCTCATCCAGTTTAAAAAAAATCGTTGAATCATTTGGTTCAGGGTTCAAAGTCCAAGTATGTAGCTTTCTTATTTTTGAAAATAATATTTTTGCACGTCTCATATGTAGTTCATATATTGGATGTTCTACTTTTATGTATTCATGTTAAGTCCATTGGATAGAAAATTATAAGAATGAACATATTTGATACTCTTATTTTGGTAATTCAAATGTTTCTCAAGCACAAGCATCTTTCATTGTGAAGATTTCTTAAACACATACGAGATATTCCCCAATGGTGGAGCTTCATGGAGGCCAAAGTGGGCCATGAACCCCCATAACATATGTGCAATTTCTTTAACTAGTAGTTCTATTAAGACCAAACTAATGAAGATTAAGCATTGTGATAGCTATGAAAGGTTTGCTTAGCGTCTTGGCCCCTCCTTATTTTTTTCTCGAAGCTCCGACACTGCCTCTCCCCATCAAGTTTGGGGCAGGGCTCAGGTTCCCCTGTTATTTAAGGATCTTACGTTTTTTTACACATTAAAATACGTAAATTATGCAAAAAAAATGTGGTAAAATGATAATAACCTAGTTTCGCACGCTAAATATTATTAACGCGTACAATGATACCAACATGGAAATGGGGATACCTTTTACTCCCCAACACCTAATAGATAAATTTCCCATGGGTTTGCGGGGAATGGGGCCCCATTGCAGTCCCTAGATAGGTATGATCAATACTCCCTCCGATCCACAAAAATTTTCGCCGGCAACGAACGTGTGCGTTCAACGCTCATTTCCTCCGACACTTTAATCAGATCGGAGGGAGTAGTTAATACCCTAATTCTTGTATAAAATTTGTTTCATATACTAAAATATTTCACAAGGATGGTGATATCGATGAAGATGTGAGTCATCGAATCAAAGCTGGTTGGATGAAGTGGCGCCAAGCTTCTGGCGTCCTCTGCGATAGGAAAGTACCACAAAAGCTAAAAGGCAAGTTCTATAGGACGGCGATTCGACCTGCGATGTTGTATGACGCAGAATGTTGGCCGACCAAGAGACGACATATCCAACAGTTAGGTGTAGCGGAAATGCGCATGTTGAGATGGATATGTGGCCACACAAGAAAGGACCGGGTTAGGAATGATGATATACGTGAGAGAGTTGGGGTAGCACCAATTGAAGAGAAGATTGTCCAACACCGTCTAAGATGGTTTGGTCATATAGAACGTAGGCCTCCGGAAGCGCCATTGCATACCGGACGGATAAAGCGGGATGAGAATGTTAAGAGGGGTTGTGGTAGGCCAAACTTGACATGGGAGGAGTCTGTTAAGAGAGATCTGAAGGATTGGAATATCACCAAAGAACTAGCCATGGATAGGGCTGCGTGGAAGTTAGTTATCCATGTGCCACCATGACCAGGTTTCGAGATCTTATGGGTTTCAATTCTAGCCTACCCCAACTTGTTTGGGAAAAAAAGGCTTTGTTGTTGTTGTTGTTGTTGTTGTTGTTGTTGTTGTATACTAAAATATTTTTAATAATTTTGAATACCGTTTTCAGTATTCTAGTCCCGCCCCTACACTTGAGACATGTAGACATGGGCAGGGCCCTTGGTGATAGGATATAGTTATTCCCAAAATGAATAGTATGATATATTAAAATACTGCTCCCTCTGTTCCACAATGTAAGTAGTATATTTATCAAATAAGAAAAAGGAGCAAACACATTGTCACCTTTCTCTGGAGCGAGAAGTTCCAGTCAGAGAAACCACCAACTGTCAACACTAGTACACACGCATGTAGGGATGCAAATTGGTGACCCTAGGGTGCCCTTCAACCCTCCTTAGACAAGATTAACGTGTTGAATCTAGGTGTCTTATGTTGTTCACACCATTTTATGGGCTGAAACATGGTCTAGGCCACTTTCTGGAGTTCGTTTGGTTGCCCTTACCTGTTGTTTGGTTAGCTGCACCAGTGGTTTCATGGTAAGCAGATGCAAACCACATTTGTTTGGTTGTGTACAATGACGTGGTCTGCTCACCGCATTCAAATTAGGTGATCTTATAACCTATTGTATGCACATCAGCACATGGAAAAACAACACAAAAAGAATTACATGCGACATAGCTGATTACTTAATACCAAGAATTACAGGCAACATAGCTGATTACTTAATACCTACATACTGACATCACCAGGTTCTTAACACCTACTACCTCTGTTCCTTAATGTAAGACGTTTTGGAAGTTCAACTTCCAAAACGTCTTACATTAAGGAACAGAGGTAGTACATACTTAAGCAGATTCCTAAACACCTGCACGGTGAGATGAACATCAAAGGCTCACACCCCTGACCAAAATGTATTGTTTGCATCAACAGGGGCGTCACATGTCTCTTCACACTCAGGGGTTACACCACGTGATCAACGTACCCACGAGCATTAGTTCATCGCTACATCCTACACATATATACTTATATAGGCAAGGAGCTCGCCGGCTAGCCGTGGTGAGGGCAGGTGTACGGCCTCGCACTGGAAATGGCGGCCTTGTAGATCGTCACCTTCAAGCTCCAGGCCTGAAACATGAACACCATTGTGTTGAGCGTGTTGTTGTACTTCAGGACAAAGTCTTTCTAGTTCCAAAAGAGTACCACCTCGCCGCCGAACTGGGCCACCTGCACCCATTCGTCACACACCTAGCATGCGACACCGGGATGTAACCTCTCGTGGCTGTTTGACGCTTCAGCAGGGACAACCTTCAAACATGTTCAGGAAAAATATTTGGTGCAGGCGTGTCAGAACGATTGCCACTCCCATGCCTTGTCAATGTATTTGTAAAGAACTGATTTACTTCAGCAATTATATCTTCCTTCGGACATTCGAGTAAATTTGCCAGCCTTTGTGCCCCTAAAGAAAAGGCACTGCGTATTCTAAAGTAATTACCTGAAAAAAAATAGGTTATCAACCAACATATCGATGCACTTTCGCCTGTCTTACAAGACGGAACCTCTCTATCAACACAGCCAAACTACGACATAAAACTCACTGCATTTAACAAGATTATCAATTACAGCAGCAAAATGACCACAAAGACAAGACAATTAAGCGTGTACATACAGGCAGTACATATTCAGGTTTTGAATTGCTAAACAATCAAAATAAGACGGACATCATCTCTTACTCAAACATGTACTTCGTATGCAGTCAACACATGCTTATTATTGGTCTACTACCAAGAGTAGCTGACTTAAGCCCACTATAACAAATAACCAAAAAAAAAGTAACCAACACAATCCAGAATACTCCCTCCGATCCTAATTAAGTGTTGCCAGATATACCATGTGTTTGCACTTCGCTAGTTCTATCTCCACGACATTTAAAACGGATCGGAGGGAGTAGCAATTATTAACATTAGCCGTCACTGACTGATGCAATATCTGAGGGATGCTGGGTACAACAAAACGAAGTGCATCCCTCTATTCAGTTTAAGGGTGGCTCACCCATAGAACCGACACCAAGGGAAGCTAGGGAAGCCACAACACACCATAGCCCAACGTCTCCAGCAGCCACCGCCCACATGACCACACAAATCCATATGGAGCTCTCTATTTCGTTCTTTCTTAACAAGCTTCCTCGATTCATCACCTTAGGTCTCAGCCTAGCAGATCTGGAGCTCACTATCTGAGCTCCCCCTTAGCCCCACTGCGTCAGCTCTCCCCTAGACCCTAGAAGACGCAGCTGCCAGCCTGGAAGAGGGCCGCATTGTGGAACGACCGAGCGGTCAAGCCCATGAGTGTGGCGGCTTCCCTCTTTCTATATAGGTCTGCTCTGTCAAGTTTCATGCACTAGCGAATGCAACCAAAAGTCCGAACTGGCGGAAAGGGCTAGTGCAATCCACATATACTAACATACTCCAACTTGGTTGGGCCATATTCCTAGAGTATCCCTCTTTTATCTTCTCTTTTCAAATCAAAAAATTACACCAGGCTTGGCAAAAATGGGAAAGCCTAGCAAGTAGCAACTATAGCTAGAGCAAGAACCATTTAGGGCATGTGCCACAGAGCCACAAACGGGCAGTTCTTTTTGTCAGCACTAAGTTGTAGTTGCTGATCATTTCTCTACATATATCAGTGGAATGGTGAGCTTCCACCAGTTGAAAAATTAGAACACACTATTTGTAGATAACAGTTATTCATATTTTTTACCAAATAATTCATTTTAACGATTTAAAAATGCTTAGTTAGAATCTGAAAATATTGAAATATCTTGAGAGAACATTATTTTTCTGTTGTTTAATCTGATTGTTTAAACAGTAATTAGAATCTCTACAATTTGGTTATGTAGACTTACAAAATATCTATAATCCAAACACAGGATAGCGTCACTAGCAAAAGGCAAAAACCAGCAAAAGCATGAACTCTGCTCAATTCATCTGTTTCAATTAGATTCTTTTGGGTATAGTTACCTTTACTGACACTTCTTCCAAGGTTTTTGTTTGTTCGTAATGGATCAATTACATTGAAGTGTTTTGAAACAAATGCTTGACCATGGTTCTCCAGGTTACTAGGCGTAACTCCGTACAGCTGACTGCATCTCTCTAGGAAGGACTTGCTCAGCAACAGTTCACCAGTGTCCATCCGTGGGGGTTCCCCTGCATGAAATAACAATAAATTATTAAAACAATCATGTTTCAATTAACTATGAAACAGTAGTAAAATTAAGAAACATATATCAAATTACCAGTCATATCTGGAAGTGAATTTATAGGAACTGGGCCCCACAGACTCAAACAAAATTTCTCCCAGTCAAAGTTGCTATAGAATTCTAAGAAACAGGATAATACCTGCAAATGCAGAAGTAACAAATAAGCACTGTTTTCATATCAGGATAGTGAAATCCAAGAGAGAAAAGTTACCTCAAGTGGTCCAGTAAAACAGTTGTTGAACACCTGAAAAATGTACAGAACCAGGGTCTCCAATGCGTAAGTAGATATAAGACCATGGTTAGCTCCAAGAATACGACTCTCATAGAAACACCATGCCTTCACCAATATGATACTCCGCTTGAATAAATGGTTTTGATTGATCAAGTTGTCAACCTAATAAAATGTGAATTCATTAGAAGCAAGTATAGGCAAAAAAGTCAAGTAGCTTTGATCCTCGAACCTATATGCGATAAGCATAGCCATAAAGTCATAACTGTACATTGATAGTTACTGATATACAGAAAGGAATGATTCAAGCAGGTCATTTCCATATAGTATACACATTCAGTTTATTTGAACAAGAGAACATACCTGTTCAAGGAAACAAAGTGTACACAATCCACCAACTTGATTAAATGAGATATCAACAACAATGTCGTCCACAAGACACTTGATAAGCTTTACCTGTGCATGATCCACGGAATATAAATTGTACCGAATGGATGAAGCCACAAGACAGCATAATACAAGTAACAAAGCACAATCCATAAAATAAGTAATATATAAATATAAGAGTATGTTTCCCTATTCTGAAAACTAGGAGGAAGTTAGAAGTATTTTCCCGCTACAGTCCACCTGAATGTTTGCAATGGGACATTATAGGTCCGTGCATACCAAGTAGCCTAACTTTCCACCTTGATGTTTTCACTGGGGCATAATAGGTTAGCACAACTTACTGTAGTGAGTAGCCTAACTTTCCATCACATATATTGGAGAGGGAACTGTAAGGATGCCAGAGTATTCTAACGCAAACAGAAGATCTGCTCCCAAAGAGTAACGGAGGTGTGCAAATGTAGGCTCAAGCGTTAATTCTGCTCGCGAGCGTAATGGTATAAGTCTGCCTGACTGTGAGGCCGACTGGTTGAACAGAGACAGAAGTCGGCCATAGTGATCCGGGAGTCCCATGTGGAAGGGCTATACGCATTTCTTGGGATCCAATGGACTCAACATTCTTTGGAAGCAGCATTGACGCCACCTCTTCCGAGTGAAGGGACGTAAAAGTAGTGATTCCCTGCTACAGTTTATTTCACTTTTCTCAAAACACACAGTTCTTTCTTAAATACAATAGCACTTTCCTAACTAACAGGAACGACCTACTCGTAATAATAGTGCCCCCTTCTCTTACCTACTTTGACTCATATCTTCTGTATACCTCAATACAAGACAAGCACCAGAAAGGATATTCAATAAAAACAGGGCTATCGCCCTATCGAAGCGGGTTTCCCCTCTCCTCTATGGGAGTCCTCTTACATAGAGTTGCCCCTACCTGCCACTGCGCATATAAATAGAGCGGGCGACCGCAGGCACGGATCATTTCTTCTACCCTTCTCTTATTCGCTTTCTCTATAGTCTGTAAGGAACAATCAATTTCCCTAATAAGAAGCTCTAAATTGGGCAAAAAAAGCGGGAAAAAAGCCCTTCTCATAAGGCGCTAACCTTTCATGAACTGGCACGGGCAATGTGTGACTCCGGAGAATTTCAGGGAAAATAAAAGGGGGAGTGTATAAATAATAAACTGAACTATCACATTAGATGAGTTGTGTGTGTTCAGTTCTACTCTGACCCATGCGGCACAGATCTAATACAGCAATGGAGTTCCAATAGTGATTTCAGCATGCACATGTGTGCAGGCAAACTTGTTAATTCAACACTACCATAGGTATATATAGTTACCACAAGAGAGTCATGTATGTATGAACAAAATTAACTACAAAATAATATCATGTTGAACTTGTTAGAGAGAGACTACCTCCGCCTGGATATACTGAACTTCTTTTACACAAAATTCAGCTGCGGCGGCGGCGCTCCGTGGAGCTCCGGCGTCGATCTACTGCCGTCGTCGGGCTGGCGGCTCTGTAGAGCTCGCCGTCTTGACTTCCCCGCGCTGGAGTTCGTGGATCGACGGCGGATCCAGCTTTTGAAGATGTGGAAGCTGCTGATGCGGTTCGGCACGGCGGCTTCGTCGGCTTCCTCCGGTGTGGCCCTCCGGGGCCGGCGATTGGTGACACTCCCGTGCGCTCGGGGGCTGCTCTCGATCCAAGGCATGAAGGAGAGCAGGAGCGGCGGCACGCCACCGACGGCGCCGTGGTTGACGATGAGGCTGTGCTGCAGGAAGGAGTGCTTTGTAATTTCTGTTTCTTCAAGGACCTTTCTGTAATTGTGCCGTGCTGTGGACGGTTGTCTTTCCTAGCAAATAAAAAAAAAAATTCAGCATTTCCATTTTTCTCTTCATGTTCCAAAGCATCCCGAACCAGATTTGCCCAGGAATCCTTTAATTCTTCACTATCACTGAAAGCAGTGACATCGATGTCACCGTCCGGTAAGTAAGTCTTCAGAGGAACCGACCCAAAAGTAAAAACCTGAAGGAGGGGGAGATCAATTCTATTTCAAGCACGAATATAATAGCAGATGGAATATATTTGGAACACGGGAAAAAGGTAGGACCAGGAAAGTGGCAAGATGTAGCGCAAAAAAACCTTGCATAAGGAAAGCAAACACTGAAACAAGTTTATTTCCATCTTCAAAGAAACAAGGAACTAGTTCTACGCTGACATTTCCCAATGTACCTAGTACATTCCTTGCCGGAGCAATCGATGCAGTCGGAAAGTGTGATTTTGTTTATACCTGGCACTGGCAGGGGAGGCAGTTCCTGATGAGGCGCTGCAGGTAGTCGTAGACAGCATGCCTCCGGGCGTCGGAGTAGGCGTTGGGCTGAATGAGCGCGATCAGCTCGGCGGCCCGGGACTCGGCGACGGCCCACCGCTCCGGGTCGAGCCGCCTCGTCACCCCCGCCGAGGCATTGGGCAAGAGCCCGTTGGGCACCATCGCGATGCGCGCGCCCGCCAATGCGGCGAGCAGATACCCTGGCTCCCAACACAAGGGGGGCTGGCCGCAGCGGCCGGCGGCGGCGGGCCGGGGCTGCGGGGATCGAGCCGAATCGGTGGAATGCGGGAGGCAGGCGGGCCAAAACCCTATGCGCGCGACGGAGCGGTCCGGCCGCTGGCGGGCTGGGCAGCGGCGGCGGGGTTGGGGTCGGGAGGGGGCGCAGCAATGGGGAGTGGCCGGCGTGGTGGAGGACGTGCCCTGCCGCGCGGGTCGGCGTTGGTCTCGGCTTGAAGCAAGGTAGGATTGTGCACCGAGACAATACAGTGCTACACTGCTACCACTCCCCGTGCTACGTTAAAAAAGTAATTTTAAATGTCTTAAAAAGTTAAAAACATGTGAGTGCACAAAATATGTGTCTCCAACCTTCAAAACTTTCAGCTTAAAATTCGAAAAGAGCATTGAGAAATAAAAAATATAAATCTAGCATGAGTAGTGTCATTAGTGTCACAAAGACAGAAGTCAAAAACGGCACTATTCATGTTAGATTTATAATTTTTCGTTTCTCAACTCTCCATTCAAATTTGGATATTAAATTTTAAAGGTTGTAGACATATATTTTGTGAATACTCACACTTTTTCGTATTTTTTGTGAAATTTAAAATTGTTTTTTAAATATGTGGTACAACTAGATATTTCCTTCTTCTCATGCATTGTGGTTACGGGTGGGCAGAAAAACAAAATGCCGAAAAGACCGAAAGCGAAATGTTAGAGACCGAAAAGACCGATCATAAATTTGGGTCACAAATTTCAAACTTTAATTTAAAAATATTCATGGGGATTCAAAGGGATTGGGTGAAGTGAAAGATTTCACCAAATCCCATCCCATACCCAATCCACTTGGGATACACTACCAGTAAACAAGGCCTCATTGTACTCTTTTTAGAGCATCTCCACCGACACCTCCAAATGGCCCCACAAAAGGCCCACTGGGAGTCCGGACCAAAAAATCGTCAACAGCGGCACCGAGCCGATTTCTGTCTGGCACCCCGAGAGGGCCTCCAAACTTGGGGGGCCTGTTCGGCGGTGCCGGACATGCCCTCTGACAGGTGGGGGGCCCTCGCCATGGATATAACGTGGGCAGGCGTGAGTTATGGCGTCGTGCAGGATGTCTGTCCGCCCGCGTTAATGGCGCAAATCGACGGCAGTTTCGAACGTGAAGCGACAGGGTGGGTGGTGGTGCACGCTTGGGACACACATGGCATTAATGGTGCCAGTCGACGTGACGGTTCACTAGCCACGCGGCCGGTGTTGCGGATTCCCCACGCGTCGTATTTACGCCGGTCGCACCGCCCCCTCTCGACGATAAAAGCTAGCGTCGTCGCCGTGCACATCACTCTCCTCGCACGCCCTCGCCCTCACTCTCGTTGCTCGCCCTCACATACATGGCGAACAACGACGAGACCGGCTCCGTGTACCGTGGCAGCGCACCGTCAACTCCGACGATGCCTGGGAGCTCCATAGCTACGGGCTCCTCGCCCCTCCCGACGGCCGCCTACCCAACGGGTGGTGCGTGGGGGCCGGTGGCCTCCCCGTGCCGCCACTGCCGAGACGGCGGAACAGATCTGCCGCTCCATCACCCGCCTCCGCAGCTGGATGACGCGGGAGGAGCGGCGCCTCCCCGAGAACGACGACGCCCAACACAACTGGGGCCTCTCGTCTCATTCTTCTCCTTGCTTACTTTTCAGGGTAGTCTCGGCTAATTCGGCTATTAAGCTAAGCTTTTGACTCGATTGTTTCGAGCGCGACCCGCGATCATCGCCACCGTCGGAGGCGCAAGTGGGAGGGAACCACCCTCTACGTGAGGAGGTGGTCACCTCTTTTTTTCGTTTCGGAATCTCGTCGTGGTCACCTAATCGGACCCGAACGCAAATTCCCATCACAATCGGACCACTATCCGATTCAAGGCCCAAACCCCAAGTCGTGGGCTTATAAGCCCAGCCACCATAGGAGCCACGTACACACCCACGCCGTTAACTCGACGGACCCAAGCGATTTCGCACTTCCCCTCTTCCTCCGCCTCCGCCAAACCGCAGGCTACCTAGGGTTTCGTCCCCGACGCCGAGCGCTCGCCATGGACTCCGCCGCCCGCAAGAGATCCCGGCCGGAGTCCGCCAACGGCGCCGCCGCCGGAGGGAAGCGCTCCAGAGGTACCGCCCCGCGCTCCCCTTCTCTCCCGCCCCGCACATGCTTTCCATATATCGTTGTTGCGTTCCCGTACCGTCGTGTAGTCCGTGCCGCTGGATCTGCAAGCTCGACGCTCTCTAGGGCTTTTTATTCCGCGAGCGTGGACCGAGGGAGGGTGCCGTGCCGTACTGCCGTTAGCCCTAGTAAGATTCAGCTGCATCTCGCCTGACGCAATTCATGTGAGGAAGCATTCATGCTGCAGTGGGTAGTGCTGGCGGCTGGCCGAACCGTAGGGTAATTGTAATAATTATAGCGAATACATCAGCTGTCCTCTTCGCACCGGTACAGCTGCAAGGCAGTAGTTTAATGCAATGGAGTGGAGTTAAGATTCACCTACGTCTGGCCTGACGGTTTTCATGATGTCATAATGAAATACTCCCAGTACAGAAAAGAAAAACAGCTTGGGTGCTTGACAACAGAACTCTGAAACAACACAGTCTAAGAGCAGGCAGTAAAGTACTAAAAGGATGATCTAGATGAGGTTTCTTTGAAAAGAAGGAAAGAACATGTGTGAAAGCTGATGGTGATGGGAATCAAATTTCAAAAGGCATATCACCTGCTTTTGATCAAAATCGAATTGGAGGACTCTCCATTGCAAGCAAAGAAACATGTAAACACGTGTTAATTATCATTCATTAAATGATCTATTTGAGCGTAACCATGGCTATTTTCTGCAGGAAAAATACCAGTGAATATCATCTTTATCTTATCTAAAATTATGTTCATTCATCACGTCTATTCGACACAAACTGTATATGTTTACTTGATTAGAAGATCAACAAGGCAACTTCTAACTAGTGGAAAAATGTAATTAATTTTATGCAACAGAATCGGAGTCACAACAAACTGGTCTATCAAGCAAATCCAAGCCTTGCACCAAGTTTTTCAGGTTCAAATCTTAACCCATCCAAAATAACATAGAATGGTACCTTCTAATTTTCACTATGTATTACAGTTAAGAATTAATTCTCCCCTGCATATTTAATTTTTTTGTGCCGAAGCTCTGTGTTCTTACAAATTGTAATTCATGCAACTGCCCTTTTGCCAAATAATCCTGGCAGGTATATTCACTATTTTCTGTCATAATGTTCTACTCCTTCTGTCCCAATATATAAGACGTTTCGGCAAGCTGTTTTAGCTGCCAAAACGTCTTATATATTGGGACAGAGGGAGTGATAAAATAAGATACATACCATGACCTGAATCCACAGTTATTTCATGTTTTTGTCCTCCAGCGTATAATAGAAGAGTGAGTTTTTCTCCTTTCGTAATGAAAGCATCCATATAAGCACATAGAGACTGCATGTTTGATTTGCAATATTGTGTTTCATGTCGATCTTGGTTGCTTCTTGCACTTGCCAATGGTCTGGACTTTTTGGAACTTTCATTTCATGAAATGATTTGGTTTGGTTCTGTTCTCATGCAAATTCTGAAAGAGTTTTGGTCTCATGCAAAAATTAGCTCACTGGGAATTGCCTAACAGGATTTGTGCAACTTCTTGACTGTGTTTTTGTTAATACCTAAATTTAGGCCCATTGGCATAAACGTCGATCAACTTCTGCATTTGACAACACTAGTATCTCGTTTTGAAAAATAATTACGTCTGAAATGTTTAAAATGGTTCATCCAGTTCTCATATAACTATACTTTTGTATCTGTAAATTTTTATTGCAATATCAGTACATGACCTGTAATCTTTTGAATGATGCAGCACTGTTGGGTGCCCCTTTGGCGAGGGCTGTCACTTTCTGCACTTCGTCCCTGGCGGATACCAGGCAGTATCAAAATCACACAACTTAGGCCATGCTGTGTCTGCACCATCAAGAGCTCCCGTGGACCATACTCCTAATTCTCATCAAGCTTCTGGGAAAACGCGTATGTGCACCAAGTACAACACTGCAGAAGGCTGCAAGTTTGGTGACAAGTGCCATTTCGCCCATGGTGAGAGGGAGCTCGCCAGGCCTCCATCCTACATGTCCCACGAAAGTCCTTATGCTCCTCCCATGGGTGGTCGATACGGAGGTCGACACGAACCACCTCCACCAGCTTCGATGGCTCCCCAAACCGGAAGCTTTGGCGCATCAGCTACTGCCAAGGTCAGTGTCGACGCCGCTCTTGCTGGAGGCATAATCGGGAAGGGTGGGGTCAACACGAAGCAGATCTGCCGAGTCACAGGGGTTAAGCTCTCGATACGTGACCACGAATCAGACCCGAACCTGAAGAACATTGAGCTGGAAGGCAACTTCGACCAGATAAAGCAGGCCAGCGACATGGTGCGCGAGCTCATTGCCAGCATCAGCGCAAGCATGCCATCGAAAGCCCCTGCCAGCGCCGCGGCTCCCGCTGCACGATCTGGTGGCCCTGGTGGCAGGAGCAACTACAAGACCAAGATATGCGAGAACTTCCTCAAGGGCACCTGCACGTTCGGCGACCGCTGCCACTTTGCCCACGGCGAGAACGAGCAGCGGAAGGGTGCCGCTGTCTAAGCACGGGGTTCTCATTCTCCATTGGCTTACTGTGACTATTCTCTCTGCTGCTCTAGGTGATTAGCCTGTTGTATTGCAATTTTATGGATTGTGTTTTAGATTCATCTTTCGAAAGAACACTCTTCCACATCTGTGATCCCAGTGTAGTTAGTCACCTTTTAAGTTTCCCACTTTTGCTTTTTTGTTACCCAGCTCCGTTTTCCTTTTGAAATGGTTATCAGCTGTGCTGGGTTCACTAGGTTGTTCTTGGTATGGTTTGCAACATACGAGTAATACTATCGCCAAACTCACAGTGGTTGTCGGTGACACGTGGGACCTTGGTTAGCAGAGGAAGGAGTATGTCAATGGAATGTGGGCCCAAGGTTACTACATCCAAAATACAAGTCCCTACTGTTTGTTTTGCTCTAAATCAAACTTTCCTAAGTTTCAGAAGTATACAGAAATACTATAACATCTACAATACCAAACCTTATGAAGTTGGTCAAATTTAAGACAGTTTTGATTTGGGACTTGTAGGGTGAGAATAGTTCATTTCATTGACATGTGGGACCCTGGTACACATGTGATGGTCCTAGACAGCAGCTTCCAGCAACTAGCTGCATCCCCTAAAAAAAAAAAACTCACTGCAGCGAGACAGCAACGACGACATCTCGAGCTCTTCTCCTCCTATCGGCTCACCTCCGGCAAACTCGCCTCGTCCGGCATGGCCACCGCCGCCGCAGCCACGACGCTCGCCCCCGCCTCCCCTCCGCTGCTGTCGGCCCTCCGCGGCCTCCGTGGAGGCCGGCTGCACCTCTCCCCACGCCGCGCCGCCGCGTGCCGCTGCAGGGCCACGGCGCAGACGTTCCAGGGAGGCCCCGCCGCCAGCTACGCCCGCGAGATGGAGCGCCTCTCCGCCAAGGAGTCCCTCCTCCTCGCCGTGAGCCCTCTCCCCTGTTCCTCTTCCTTACCCGTGTGCTCGTCCATACGAACCGTATCCACTACCAGGCGTTTGGATTAGCTTCTCAACTTGCTAAATTGTGCACAGCCACCATCAGTTTTCCATAATTGCTGATTTGATCGATAAGCGCCTCAATTCTGCAGAAGCAACCAAACCAAGTACATAAATGTGATAGGTGTAACCGAGTGTCCACGGTTGAGTTGTGCATTCACAGTTTGAGCCAATGCTCTTATTGGTTGATGGCTTGATGCTGAGCTTCAGGTCGATTTCTCAACCATGGCATGTAAAATCCTACCCATTTCAGTTCAGAGATGCAGGAGGCTTCGAATCCTTGGTCAGCGGCAAGACCACGGAGATGCAGAAGATCGACGTCAACGAGCGCATCGTCGGCCTCGAACGCCTCAACCCCACTCCTCGACCCACAACGTAAGTCTTGTATCCAAAGAAACATACCACATGCGTCGTGGCTTTATCTGAATAGCTTTCACAATGGCACAGAAGTTTAAATGGTGGCCCCATCAATATAATTTCTAAAAAAAAGGATTGGTGCAATCCTCAACAAAGGAACCATCACTAGAAATAAGTGCAACATTTCTATCATGTGGACAATTTCATTGATCGTTACTTGTTAACATGTTCCGTTTTTCAGATCGCCCTATCTGGAAGGTCGTTGGAACTTTGAATGGTTTGGCGATAACAGTCCAGGAGCATTTGCAGCCCGGCTTTTGTTCGAGTATGCCATTTAAATTGGATTTCTCCTTACTTCATTATCATTAGAACGAGTTACATAGTTTGTTAAAATTATCTTTACACCGTGTGTTGCAAATACATAAATGTCTACATTAATTTTTCTCAGACAAAAATATGTATCACATAGCAAGTATGCTGCTTTTGTAGGAGGTCGCCTACAAGTGTCGCTCACTTTACGGGGATTGATGTGGTGATCAGGGATGGCTACTCCAAAGTTTCATCGAACATCAAGTTATTTAATACGGTAATTTCACAAGAAGTGTTCAGTCGCCTACAATTACTCTGCGTTTTTCGTATATATTTACAACCTCCTCATTATGTTTGTGCTATTTATATACCTGCCTGCAACATGCATAGATTATTCTTTTCTTCAAATAAAGTCATGGTCTGTGTCTCCATTCATCAGCAGTAGCTCTGTAATCTTGCAAGATCCCAAGATCATACTAACCCATTACCGGCAGACATTGATCTGTCTTATTCAAGAGATTTATATCTGTATATGGCTATGTTGACTTCTGCTTTTCCACTCATGATCTCACAATTTTCTGCTGTTTGGTGTATGCAGATACAAAACAGATTCGTACTGACTACTCAACTGTCCGTCGAGGGGCCTATAAGGATGAAAGAGGAATACATTGAGGGATATTTGGAGACCCCCAAAATCAGTGAGGAAACACTACCTGAACAACTGAAGGGCTTTCTTGGACAAACTGCAGGAGCTCTACAACAACTTCCTGCTCCTATAAGGGATGCTGTTTCGGAGGGGGTTAAGTTACCTCTTAGTAAGTACATATGGCTTGAGTTATAGTTTTCTCATTACAACAATATGTTACTGATTTAGAATAGTAGTATCATTGTAGCAATTATATAAATTAGTGAGTGCATCACTTTTCCAGTTTTTCTAGAACATATTACCCATTCAGACAAGGCAACAGCAAGATTTGTTACTGGCCTTTAGTTGCTAAATAATTCCTGCTTGCTTTTAATTTTGTAATCATTGAATTCTTTGCCAGACGTATTAGACTGTTGGAATGTTGTTTCTTCGTCCCTTGGTAAACTCGACTTTCAACAATAACTAGTGAGGAATGCTTCCATTATTTTAGGGCACCATCTCAGGATGGTTCAGTATAGTTATGCTATTTTCCAATCAGAGATGCCATGAATATGTAGTAACTGAAGTGCATGTTACATGGATTTACAAGTTATTTCACATTCCTCCTTTTCTGTTACAGACGGGATGTTCCAGCGCTTATTCATGATTTCTTACCTGGACGAAGAAATATTGGTATGCTTATCCCACAGTTACAGCAAACAACAATATCATATCGTGATAACATGCATTTTGTGCACATTACACTGACCACTTGCCATCCATCTTCAAAATAATAATTTCCCTTTAGTGTTGTCTAAATGCCCCTTGATGAGGGGACTGCAGTAGTTTGAACTTCCACAAAATCTGGAGTCAGTAAGTTTATAGCTAGATTACGCGCTTGAGTTGCATTGTATGTCTAGTTCTTATATTTTGAGTCACATGTTGAAGTGTTGAACTCACCTACTGAAATGTACCTGGTTCTTCTTTTAGAAACAAAACCTGGTTCTATACTTAGTTCATAAACACATTGATTCCAGAGAAAATAAAAGCTGATGACAGACTGGCTTGGGAATGCTGCACAGGCTTATCATCATTCTTTGTACACGGTTCAAATTGAGGTTCTTAATCCTCTGAACCAAGCGCTGGCTTGGTGGCTTGTGCTCTGAGTGTGGAGCCAGCCCCCCGGGTTCGAGACCCAGCTTCGACATACTCGACGAAAAGTTGAGACTCGCTGAGGAATACTCGAGCACCGGGTGTCTCACCTACCTACCAACGTATAGCCAGGGGAGGGATCATTCCCCCGTTGGCAACGTTTTTTTTAATCCTCTGAAGTACCAGTTCATGACCAGAACAAAAATGCACATACTTGTCAGTGTTTTGGTTCAGAAAAATCATGCATGGATGCCAGCTTTACGGCATATATTAGCATCAATTGCAGTTTAAGACACTGATAACCTAATCAGCCTGCCAACTCAATTTACACAGTAGTTCCCTTTTGATGTTACTCGGAGCCATCAGTATCCACCAAATTTCTGGGGAGATAACTTTTTGCCCTGAATCCTCTGTTTTAGACGAGTCAATTTGACCATGTTTCATACGTACAGAATGGACGGTCCCTTTCTAACATTTTGTAAGTTTTGCAAAAGTTGCAGCTTCTCATGGTGGTGGTGCTGTCTTCTCTTTCAGATTATCAGAGATGCTGCTGGAGCACCTGATGTCCTTACCAAACTGGAAGGGCCGCAGCCAAATCCAATGGACAGCACTCCAGATGTAGTGATTCCAGAATATCAAAGCTAGAGTTTGGGCACTAACTAGAACATGATGATTAACTTTTCCAGAGATCCTTTTACTGTTTTACCATTTTGCCAGTTTGCACATACACGAAAATTGTAGTGCAGGTTATCAGTCACTTGAGTGTATAAGTTTAAGCTTGGTTTTTGTTGCTGGCTATAATAGATACTGCTATTCTGGAGCTGAGCAATAACACACTGGGCTAGTAACCACTGAAATAAGATGAAAAATTTAGATGTGCAAAATAGGCAGCAAATAGCTCAAACCGTCACCACTGTAAATTTTGCTTGAAATGATTCCAGTACCCAGCTTGCATCACTGCAATGGCGCATAAAAGAAAATGACATTTGTTCTACCTGCCAGTAGCAGCAATGTACATTACCTTCGTCACTATCTCCAACAGAAACATACGGCAGGGGGGCAAAATGTGGCCACAGGCTAAAGGTTTCTAACACGGAATGTTCTGTAAAACTAATCAGAGCATGAATTCCAAGCTAATATAATTTAAGGTTTGTCACGGGAGATCTCCATAGATCGAACCAAACATCATAATCCTAAACACACCAACAGACAGAGACAGAGAGGCTGGGGGCAAAAATTTCAGACTTAACTCTAATCGCATGCAGGCGGAGCGGCTGATGGATCAGATACTAAAGCAGCCGTCCTCCTGGAAGGCGCTGAGCAGGAAGTCGTCGAGGCCATGGAAGAAGGCGTCGTACTCGTACGTGTCCCCGAACCCGCGCGCGATCCCTTCTTCCTCCGGCGACGCCGCGGCCTCCTCCCCCTTCACCTCCGCCTTGACGGCCGCCCCGCCGTTCGTGTACCCCACCTCCCGAACGCGCGCGGCGGCACGGGCGTCCTCCTCCACCTCAGCCTTGACGGCGACCGCTGAAGCCGGGGCGACGACGGCGCGGTCGGACGACGAGCCACCGGACGCCTGGGAAGACGACGACCCGAGGCGGCGATCTCTGCGGACGACGACGAAGACGAAGCCCCGTTTCCTCCTCGTCCCCTCGGCTTGCCGGTGAGCCGCTGCACGAGCTCGCGGAACTGCCGCGCGTCCGTCTTGATCACCTTGGGCTCCTCGACGTGCACGATCCTGATCTTCCGCGGCGGCCCCTTGGCGATGGCGCGGGACCACCGTTGCGCGCCCATCCCCGCCGCCAGCGCCGCGCGGGACGGGACCTTCACGGCGGAGCAGTGCGGTGCCATTCTCGAGAGATGCGAGGAAACGGAACGGGAAGACGGTGGCTTAGGAGGAGGCAGTGGCCAGAGGAGGTTTATATAGACCCACCAGGGTCTGGACCGTTGATGCCGTGGGTGCCTCCATCCAACGGCTGGCATAGAGATATATATATTTACTAGGGCTATGTAATTTTGTATATACTGATTTAATACCTATATTTGTAGTACAAAGATATGCCTGAATCTGAGATAACAAAGATATGTCTGAATTTAATTAGATGCCTGCCATTTTTCTCAACATGTGGTCAAGTGAAATTTTCAATTTTTGGAATATCTTTGGAGAACTAACCGTTTGCAAAAATTTAGCACACGTGGAGAATACTCTAAGGTCTTAGGAATGCCTGGATTAGAAGAAAATCTTCTCCAAGTTCTTGAATATATACCTAAACTTCATTGCTGCTTCTGTTTTTTGTCGACAAAATGCTACAATGTGCATCTTCTCTATGGTTCTTCGGATCTTCCTAATAAACTTGGAAGTTCTCCTACTTCCGATTTCTTCTCTGAGAAAAACCTCAGGGTACAGATGAACCTAGAAGCAGCAAATCCGTTCTCAGTACCTACCCCTTCTGAACGGATTGATCCATATCCAAATCAGGCGCCAGAGAATCCATTATTTTAATTTAATTAATTGCTTCGGCTGTAGTATTTCCAATTTGCAAATAGCCTTCCTTTTCTCAACCGTTATACAGTAGCTAGGAAGCCGTTTTTTTGTGTGCTGCCAGAAAAAAATGCACGGCCATGCATGCCGTATGAAATCTTTTTTTAATCTCGTTCCATCTGAAATCAGTGCTGCATATTCGTTGAGATAAGATCCTAAAGGGAAATGTTTTGATTTAGTGCCCAATCTTTTCTTAGCATCGCTTTTAAATGCTCTAGCGAGATACATACTGTATTCTTTTTCTGCCAGGAAATGATTGGCACCTGTTTATTGCTTTCTTGTACCACCCCATGTATAGTATAAGAGGCTTTTTTTTTCAAATGCAAATTCGATGATATAATCTTCATGACACATACTCCCTCAGTCCACGCGAGAGTGTACCTCCATCTTTCTTGAAAACTCAAACTCTTCAAAATTTTGACCGTATTTACATAGAAGTATAACAATATTTATGAAATCAAATAGTTACATGATGAAAATATATTTTACCGCCTTCGTGGAAATACACTCCTTCGTGGACGGAGTGAGTAGCATATGATATTATTGGTCAAGAGGGTCAGTTTTTTCCAGTGTAGAGAAGACTAGTACTACTCCCTCTGTTTTTATTTATTTCGCGTTCTAGGTTTAGTCAAAATCTCAGTCTTCGGTGGCCTTAGGGCCTTGGAGGCGTGGCAGATCACGGCCTCTCGCCGGCGGGAGGGTTTCCGTCCTTTGTTTAGTTTTTTCAGTGTCTTCTTCTCGCTCCAGTGGTGTGCCTAGCGCCAGCGGAGCTAGGGCGCATGGAGGTGTGTGCCCGGCGGATCTCGTGGGATCCAGTCCGTTTTCGTGTTCGTCCGTGTGGTTATAGGTTTGGCTCTTTCGATCTACGGTTGTCATCAGTAGCGATGGTTACTGCTCTGTTGCGATGTTCCCTCGGCGCCTTAGCACGACGACTTCCCGTCTGTCTACTACGACAAGCTTTACCCGACTCCGGTGAGGGAGGGGTGAGGACGGCGGCGCGCCTTCGGCTCGCTTCAGTGTTTGTAGTCGTCGCTATCTTTGTAATTTTTATTACTTGTGGAATTCTTTATACCTTTGTTGATGATCAATAAATTGGTTGGCATTTTTGTAAAAAAATCAAACTTTGTCAAGTTTGACTAAGAATATAGTAAAAATATTAGCATCCATAATACCAAATGCATATAATATGAAAATATATTTTATGATGATTCTAAAACTATAGATTATATATTTTATATGCTGATATTTTTTCTAAATATTTGATCAAACTTGGCAAAATCTGAGTCCGAGTAAACTTAGAACGGAAAGTAAATAAAAACGGAGAGAGTAATAGTCAATGTCATAAACGAGGTGACAAGGACACCTATAGATGATGATGGAAAAACTTTTGGGCAATCAATTTAAATGCAAGTGTACCCTGATTTTTCCGGACACAAATAACTCTAGGCAAGTGTGCACTAATGTCTGATGTGTGCATGGTTCCCGGACCTTTCAATCCCTTGAAAAGTTGAAACATGTAAACGACTAAGCCTAGCTTGTTAACTTGTTAATACGATCAGCGTATGGTTGACTTCTTTTTTTATCTTCTATATTAAAAAGAAAACAATACGGTTGACTTCACTTGGGTAACTCATAACTGGGTTGGTCCACGATCGAACCAGAGTAGGCGAGCAACCTCTACATATCCAAAGAAGACGCCAGACATACCCACTTGACTTTGTGCATGCTGCTGTTTTGGCAAGACAAATCGCAGAACCACCATGCACCTTGTGTGAATAATTAATCATAATTCACACTGCATATGGGAATTAATTAATTAATTTATAAGCAGGTCATCTTGAACGCACGATGCTTCGCACGCTTTCATACTCTGCTGGTAGCTACAGCTTCGATGTGATGCCGCAATTAACGACCTCGTTTTTCTTCTCTGTCACTAGCTAATCGGTTTCCTACGTTGTCCCTCTGCCAACGGCATCGATCGGGTAGCTGTGAGTCGCGGTGACGGGGTCCGCCGTGCATATATGCAACTGGGCGCGGCGCTTATGTTAGCTATCAATATTAATTCTCGCGGTTATGGACTAAATTATGATGATAGCGTGAGTCGTCGAGGTGCGATGGGACAGGTTTGCTGGATAAGACGTACGGTGGTAATCTGGTCGGCAAACCCGGGAGCCGGACTTGTCGTCGTAGGAAGCTTGGTTTGGTCGTTAGTGAAACGCACCAGAGGCATGAAAATGAAGGATTGGTCACTAAGTTGGAAAAGCTTAAAACTGGGTCACGAATTTGTGGATTAGCCAATTTTTGGTCACTCCGTCACGACGGACGTCGCTGACGTGGCGGACTGGTTTTTTTACAAATATCCCCTTAGAATTTTGTTTCTTCCAATTATTAGGTCCTTTTTCGATTTATTGTTTCCTTCTTACAAATACTCCAAATGAACCGGTGCGGCGCGTGCAGCAGCTCCGCCACGCTCGCCTCCCGCCGGGACAAGCAGGGACCGGTCGAGCCGAGGCTCGCGGGAGAGGCCACCGCCGGTGCGGACCATCTCCACGAGGCTATTGGGCAAGACAATGAACTCACGTTCTCCTGCTTCCTCTACCGAACGAGGGACGCGAGGCGCCTCGCCTACAGGTCCCTGTCCGAGGCGAGCAAGAGTGCACGGGGCGAGCTCGGAGAGTGGGGTGTGGGGGTTGCGGCGTCATGGCCGACCGCGGATGGACGCGAGGAGCAGAGGACCTGGACGGCGCCGAGAACATCTGCGTCTGCAGCCACGACACAAGCAGCTTCAGGGCGGAGGGGTCGGGGCTGGGGCGACCTAGGAGCCGGTGGGCGGCCTGGGATCCGAGCGACGGTGAAGCCGAGCAACGACGGCATGGAGGTGGCCTGTGGGCTTGCGCGGTGCTTGCCGCCGTGACCTAGAGGATGGAGCTGGGTCGGCATCGGTGGTGCGGGGTTATTTGCAAAAAGGAAAATAATCGAAAAGGACCTAGCCATTGGAAGAAATAAAATTTGAAGGGGGTATTTGTAAAAATTCAGTCCGCCACGTCAGCGATTTAATGTTCGTCGTGACGGAATGACCAAAGATGGGCTAATCCACAACTTCGTGACCCAATTTTGAGCTTTTCCAACTTGGTGACAAATCCTTCCTTTTCGCGCAACTTCGTGACCTCTGGTGTAATCATTGGAGCTAATCCGTTTGGGCCTTTGGGGGTGTAGCTAGCTAGGTCGGGGGCACGGCACGGCCGGCCGACCTCGTTTTGATTCCAAGAGCTGCTGTTGACGAGGGGTAGTGCAGTGCATGCTTGACTAGTTTAATTTGCTTCCAAAGTACAAAGTAGAATATAATTCAAGATTGTTTTTTAGGGTTAGTGAGAAGGAAAACCAGAACGACGAGTAGTGCATCTGTGCATGTGTGATCTCCGTGCTGCAGCTCCAGCTGGCAGGCAGAGTCCCTAGCGATCGAGAGACCGGCGGGGGTCACGCGGTCGGAGAGCGGAGCAGGTGATGGGAGGCGCAGGCGCTCTCGATCGACTCGGCTGGCCGCCCGGTAGAAGGTGATGCAAGCCGTCCTGCCGGGCCGTTGCGAGGCGGCCATGCCTTTTCGTGTGACGGACTGACGGCGCACGCCGCACGGTGGTCAGCTCGGGCCGTGCACCCAGCCCTGCCTGGACGTGGGGTCGCGGTGACGCCGGCACGAGCTAGCGTGCGTGCGGGGAAGGAGAGGCGGTAGTACGAGGTGGTTGGTTGGGCTTCCGGCGCGGCTCCAACCTCGTGCTCCGGTATCCCATGCGCATCAGTGTTGTGTACCTGCATGCGGAATCGTGTGAGGATCGATCGAGCCGAGCCGCGGGGTCGTACGTGTCCAGTGACGGGCTGCGTCTGTTTGGGTCTCGCTTTCGGCCTAAGCCCGACGTGAACCAGACATCGAGCAGCGGGCCAACAAACCGGGCCTTTCGCCTACAGTCGGACTGTACCTCTTGGCGGGAGCCCCTAGTCTTCGACCTGGTCGCATTAACCTCCGCCCGCACCCACACGTACTGGGCTGCGGCCCACGATCCCCTCCAACCTTTCTTCTTCCTCCAGCACCTCCGCCTCCTTCGATCCACTCATGGCTGCTGCTCGCCCCCGCCGCCACCACCGGCCAGACCCGCATGCCCCCGCCACCCGCGCTCGGCGCCGCTACCGCGCCGCCTCCACGCCCCGCCCTGCTCAAACCGTGGCCTCCACCGGTCCACCGCCACCCCCGGCTTCCCTCTAACCCCGCCCCCAACACACCTTCTCCGGCGCCGGCCACCCCGCACCTGCACCCCCCTAGTTAAGTTGCTCCCTCGCCTCCATCTGCGCCGCCGCGGCGAGCCACGTCGTCGCCGGCTACGGCGAGGTCCATTCCTCGCCTGGCCGGCGACGTCGCGGCCAGCCGCGCCGTCCCCGTCGGCGGCAAGGTCGGCTCCCTCACCTCCGGCCGCGCCTCCCTTCTTCTTTCCCATCTCTGGCCGTGCCTCCCTTCTTTCTCATCTCTGGCCGCCTCCCTTCTTCTTCCTCGCTAGGAGTAATTGGGTCAGGCCCATGTCTTCCAAGGGGTGTGCGGAGGTTGGTAAGCATCGACCTGGTCATCAACTAGGGTCTGCCCTTCTTGGCCCAGTCGACACTCAGATTATAAAGTATTTGAAGTTGATTTTTTACATGTTTATGGAATACACAATTGGTTACATATGGCATTTTTTTACCAGTTTTCTTAAATCGCCAGGATCGATCACTGGAGTTTGTGAGCACAAAATCTCCACTCCTGATTTAGTACAATCTTACAAAATCAACTATGGATTTAACGGATTATATTGTACAAAGATCAATTATTTAGTGAATTGGTAAATGAATTAAACATCAAAATTTTGGTTTCGCATACCCTTTGGTATCCAACGTCCGCGACGGTTACCAATCCCCGCCTGCCTACGCCCGACCGAGCTAGTGGATCACTTGCACACCAAGGTGTAGGACCACTACATATGCTCCTCCCGTTCGCCACTGTGCGACTTATCTTCGACTTATGGTAATCGTCGACGGGGCGCGACGCGATGAGTCTTTAGGAGGAATTGATGGCGACATGTCAGTGTGAGATGCATCCGGACGAGCGCACACTATATGCCATGGTGATCAGGACGTATTGCAAGCGGGAGCGCACAACCCTCGCGCTAAGGCTGTTAGAAAAATCTGTTTTTCACGCACTTTTTTGAAATGCCTCAAGTCCTTTTTAAGACACTTTTGAGAATGTCACAAAATACTTTTGAAGACACTCTTTAAAAGTGCCTTAAAATCTAGTTTTAATTACTTTTGGTAATAATAGTAATATAATTCACAATGCAAAATTTTAGATGAATTCAAATAATATCAGTTACAAAGCACAATTGTTGATGAATTCAATATATTCAACGCACGATATAGGAGATGCACGGCGAAGACTGACGACAAAATCAAGCAATCAATCGCTCCGTTCATCCTTTTCTCTTGGCTTTTCTCTTTTCCTAGCTACCTAATGCGCATGCGCTAAGCAGGAATAGTCTTTTCTAATCACGTGCCCAACTCGTCTTCGCATGCATGTAAGACAAAAGAGCGAGCCGCCATTGGTGTTGGCGGCAGGGTCCACACTCTCCGTTTCCTGTCCCTACCCAAATTGGATTTCTGTTCAGCCGGCGTGCCGCCTCTACCTGTTGTGGCAGGCCACACGCGGCGCTTGTCGGACCTGCCACCACGGTAGTTTTGGCAATTATATTCGGTGGTGGTCTTTTTCGCCGCACGCAAATGATCTTTTTTGTCAAAAATTCTACATCACCAATTTCTATGGATTAGATCTGTTACAACAAGTACATTAGTCATTCTTATTAGCTTTTTTATATTAAACTCTTTTACTTTTTACAGAAAACTTGCTTATTTTGCCACAAAATATATGCCATATTTCTTGTGTACATTTTAATACAATAGTTTTATACTTTCAAATCTCTTCTGCTATTTTTGAAGTGAATAAGAAATAATGATGTCAATGTCAACTCTAAGATACATCAACATCAAGATTCTTACAAGTACACATGAACAAAAAGTGAGAAATAATTTTTACTAGTGGAATTAATTAAGCATTATAATGTTGCGACACCTTTTTTATTGGAGATATTATGATACTTATCCTTTTTTTGTACCATGATAATATTTATCACTGCATATGTTGTTTTGTGAGCTAAACTAAAGACCTATTTTCTACGGTCATTTAGTTATACAATTTAAACAAATCCTTTTCCTTAAATCTTACCAAATTTGAAAAATTAAATTCATGGAAATATAACGTGTGCCACTTAAGGTATTAAAATGGTTTTTATACGTTTTACTATATGTAGTGTCATCTATATATCTAAGTATCCTTTAACAATATTCTAGGGCACGGTATAACAGTACAAATCTCCTGATAGAAAACATACTAGAGCACAAGTTCGTCAAACTTATGAGTGACTCGATTAGACCTTTTTCAACTTGGAACACTAACATTCAATTAAACTTGAATGGCGGGGAGGGAGAGAACCTAGAATTTGCAAAAAAAAGAACACACCAGAAATTACAATGAATGCCGAATTTAGAAAAAGTATAGCAGATGCCTCCTTGACCATTTCCATGCTAATTTTTTTTTAATAATACATTTATTTAATTAAATTCGAAAAATATAACGGAAAACTACGAAATTACAGGAATAATACGGCCTCGGCTAGATTTGGGCCGACAGGACCTCGTCGGCCAGAGTTGGGCCGACAGGACCTCGTCGGCTGAACTCCAGCCGACTCCCACATCGGCTTAACTTCAGTCCATATTGCGGCGTGATACAAAACACACCACGACCTATGCTCCGAACTAGGACCCGAACTACCAGACATCGTTCCTATCCGACTGAGGAAATAGCCATGCAAAGCAGTCGGCTGGAGTTAAGCCGACGAGGTCCTGTCGGCCCAACTCTGGCCGACGAGGTCCTGTCGGCCCAAATCTAGCCGAGGCCGTATTATTCCTGTAATTTCGTAGTTTTCCGTTATATTTTTCAATTTTAATTAAATAAATGTATTATTAAAAAAAATTAGCCATTTCCATCATGCCCTCTCAACACTTCCAATGGGGTCCACCGGTAAAAAAAAAGGTTATCGCTCGTGAACTAGGTAGTTACTGTTTTTTGTGGCGCTATTACGCAATAGTGGTAGCTCTTTGCGAAAACAGTCGCATTGTGGTTGTGTTTTGAAACCCTAGCCTTAAATATAGTGGTTTTTTCAGTTTTCTCTAGAAACATTGTGCGGCTTGGATGACTATGAGTATGAGATCCTTTGTAGCTACAATCTATCAGGGATAGAACCCAAAAAAGATAACAATCCTATTGATGAAAAAGTAGCATTTGAACCGGGTGCATATGCTCTGCTCTCTCTCTCTCTCCCGCAGAGCACAACAGGATCCCATCTTGATCCCGCGCGCTCTCTTTTGCGCCGCCGCGGCAACGCTACTCTCCAGCGCCGCCGCCTCCGTGCTCTCTCTCTCTTGCGCTGCCGCGGACAGCGCGCGCTCCATCCTGCGCCTCCCTTCCTCCGCCGCCCCACGACACCGCCGCCGCCCTCCTGCGCTCTGGCCCTCTGCGCCGCCCTCCTGCGTCTCCCTTCCTCCGGTGGCCGATTATGCCGCCTCCCGCCCGCCATGGACGAGGGCGAGCTCGATTTCGACCCTCTCCAACGCATCCTGTCCGCCATGGACGAAGGGAGCTCAACTCCGACTCTCTCTCTTGGCGGGTACCCGCCGGGTCCCGCAAACCCGGCGGCTGGCGGGTATGGTGGAACTTTGTACCCGCTGGCGGGTATGGGGGCGGGTGGCGGGTGCGGGGAGGAGGGCGGGTGCGGGTATGGGGGTGCCAAACCCGGCCGGTGCCATCCGGAGTGCTGGTCGGTAGGTGTGCGCCTGAGCCTAGTGTCGTCAAATATCTCTGTCACTTCGTTTCTTGTTTTTTTTTGAACAATGCTTGACTTCGTTTTCTAGTAGGCGCGTATGGTGCTGGTCGGTACGTACAGTGTTCTGAAGAAAGATCCATGCGCTTCAAAAAAAACGTTGACGACCGCGAGCTTGCGTGCAACAAGATTACAAGACGCCCCGAAACTAGAAATTTGAAAACAGTATTTGTGTTTTTATAAATTTCAAGGAACTCTACTCTGTCCCCGCAAAAAAAAAGGAACTCTACTCTGTACTGTCGTCTTTTTTTCGAAATGGACTTGTGTACTCTCGTTCAGTGCAACTTTACACGTCACGTGTAAAATCTGGAAACCTCTAAAGAAAAATCCCATCCGAGCATCGCCCTCCGATCACCATCCGACGCGTACGTCTCCCGTCTCCGTTTGAGATTACCCCGATCGAACCGCCATAGCCTATAGGAAAATTTCGATCTGTTTTCCCACGTCGCGCTTGTTTCCCGATCGATCCGGTCGTGCGCTCTTAATTTCCTTCCTTTTTCCACAACGGCCGGAAGCTTCCGGGATACGGTAGCCGTTGACGCGCATGCATGCATGCATCCAAAGTTCCAAACCTTGCGCGGTAAGAAACCGCGCGCGCCACGATCGACGAACGAACCGACCCCGACCACGTCACGCCACCTCCTTCCGCTTCGGTCTCTCTCCCGCTCCTATATAATCCCGCCTCTTCTGCTCGATCGGCGTCAGCGTCACAGTTTGAAAGTTCCAGAGCGCGCACAAGTTTCGCCATGGACGCCGCCACCTCGGTAGACGCTGGTTTCGACTTCGACGGCGACCTGAGTTTCCTGGACGGGCTCGAGTGCTTCGACCTGGACCTCCTCCCGGCCGAGTTCTTTCTCGCCGGGCCGCCAGGCAAGGACGGTGGTCTCGGTCTGGATTCGGGTTCTCCTAATGATGACGGCGGGAGAGAGAGCTCGCCGGATTCTGTGGTGACAGACGACGGGGCGCCGTCTTCGTCGGGAGATCGCGACGAGGGTGGCGAGATGTCTTCGTCGGGAGATCGCGACGAGGGCGGCGAGATGTCGGACTACGTGGGCGAGCTGGAGAGGTTCCTCATGGAGGACGACCACGATGACGAGCCCGGTGGACGGACGGTGGAGGTCCTGAATGAGGAGGAGGAAGAGCTTGCTACCGACGACGACTACTTCTTCGGCGGTTACTTTGGCGCGGACGACGGCTGCGCCGAGCTGGCACCCGGTGCCGAGACGATGGGAGCGGAGGAGGAGCTTTCCGCCGACGATTACTTCTTGGATGACTATTATTTTGCAGACAATGGCTGCGCCGAGCCGGGGGCCGGTGCCGCCGTCGAGGATGTCACGGCGGGGGCGAAGGAGGAGGAGGAGGAGCTTGCCGCCGACGAGTACTTCTTCGGCGACTACTATGTTACGGACGACGGCGGTTGTGCCGAGCCGGCGGCCGGTGCCGCTGTGGTGGATCCGGCGCTTCCGATTTTGGAGGAAGAGGAGGAAGAAGATTTTGCTGCTCGCGAGGATGAAGCGACCTCGAGAAAACGAGCAAGGTACGAATGAATTGAATCGATTTCGTTCATTCATTCAGTGCTAATTGCAAAAATAATAATCTTAGGGTACGATGTTAATTAGAGATGCTAATGCAAATGCAGAAATTGAACAATATGTACATATATAAGTAGCAGTACTGTTAAAAACGATGTGGAAATTTGTCCAAGTTTATTTTTCTCGATGTCTGTTCTTGTTTCATAAATCTCGAGAACTATTTGCCAGGGATATTTTCATCCTACCGTTTACTAGAAGAGGTTGCTTGATTGAAACTGTCAATGTGCATCTACTTTTGCTCTTGGATTGCATGATGTATAGTCGAACCGAATTTGATTATATCTGCTTTTTTTGAGAATCAATTTGATTATATCTGCTGATAATTGCATCCAGCATCAATCCCCTGAGGCAGAGGAGGTGTGCCGCCTCGGTGCCACACGATGCAGAGCTCGTGTTGACTAGGAGGGGGAGCCGCCGCCTTGGCCACCATCGGCTGCTATGCGGCAGTGCATGGCTCTCGACTTGATCATCGTTTCGATCGGCTGGGAGAAACCAAATCGGGCTCTCGCCTCCTCATGGTGCCATGCCGACCTCAGGTATTCAAACCGGTAGGTGCAAAGTTCCGAATAATACGGCACTTCCGTTTTCTTTATGATTCTGGTCTACTTTTCAGCTAGCCTGACCAGGCAAGCCAACGGTCTACAGAGACCTTGTTGGTCCAAGGCGGTTGGCCAAAGCCAAGGACACCACCACAACACCACGTAAGCGAATCCGTCAAAAAACGTGAGAGAACAATGAGAAATCCCCTTTTCATAAGTCTAACAACACAAATTTGACATCAAACTCTTGAACATGTTGCTTTTAAGATTGTTCTATAAAAAATCAGGAATCCATACCGGAGAAGAATATGGTGAATCGTTGAGCCGTCTTGAACAACTAGATATTTGCCATGGAATAATCCAACACCCTGATTGGAGGTAAACGTTCTGGCTCAGATTCAGCCTATCACAAGGTTAGACAAATTAATCCTCATCCGCACTTATTACAAATGGATTAGTTCTTAAACTTAGTAAACAAACATGATTTTACGTGTCCGGACTAATCATTTTCATAGTACACATAGATTTCTAGTACATAACTTTGGTAGAGTGCCTAAGAGTGTATAAATCTAGCTAATAACTTGGCAGAGGTTTCTAGAGTAAATATTAGTCAAGTGAAACTCAATAGAGAATTCCAGATTGCGTCATATGAAATTTGACTTTTGACATCGCCTTAAATCCCTCTAAAAAATCATGTACGGTGATCCCCAAATCATTTTATTTTCGGCAAGGATAAAAAACCTTCCCCTCTCACTTCGATCACTCTCTTTTTTTCCCCAACCAAATCCGCTGTTCGCGTGAGCGCCATGTCACCCTGGACGCATCGCAAGCGCTGCCGCCCTTCGGCCGCGATCACACGCACCAGCAGCCATCGCCGGCGACGCGCGGTCTTCACCGATGCCGCCGCCGCCAACTCGGAATGCCCCGACGCGTCATCTTCCTGGGAGTCGCTTCCCGCAGACCTGGTCCATCTGATCGGGTGGCGGCTGCGGGAGACCGGCGACCTGCTCGACTACGTCCGCCTCCGCGCCGTCTGCCCCGAATGGTGCTCCGTCACCGTATCCCCGCGCTCGGGCCGACTTCAATTCAAGGGTATTCAGTTGAATACCCAATTTTTTTGAACAAAAACTATGTTCATACAGTATATAATACGCATATATATGAAAAATATGGAAAAACGGGAGTGAACAGCGTATTCAGCCCACATCCGTCCTCCATCCTCGTGGCCCAACTATCTAGGAGGCCCAATTGGCTCGATCGCTCGGCCTCTCGCACGTTGCTCTGGCTACTCACGATTGTCACGTATTTCCCAAATCCCAAATCGGTCGTTCTTTTTTTTGTACAAGGGGTGGGGTCAAAAGACCCCAGTGCTGCATTTTTATAAATCCACGTGGCAGGTACAAATTACAGAAAGGCCATTTTCGTCTATTGCCCTGAAAGACCTACAATTCGAAGAAAGGACCCTCGCTTTTACAAAAAACACCCTAGAGCTACAAAATAAAAAGCAATCAAGCCCCCGAGTGCCTCTGCCACACCTCGCCGGCGATCTCCAGGCGGCGACGCCGAGATCATCAGAGCTCATGACGCTCGGACTCTCCCTTCCAGCGAGCAATCGCAGCCACCAGCAGACTTGACGCAGCCGGGGACGAACCACTTGGCAGCGGCGAGCCGCCGAGCACTGGCGCTGGATCGAGAAGGCCTCCACAGAGGAGGTTGAACTTCGGCCATCTTCTTGGCCATGGATCGCGGCAGTGAGCAAGACCACCACGTGTGGAGCTCTTGGACGCAGCAAAGTCCACTCCGCCGAAGTCGAAGAAGAGCAGCAGCAGTACCTCTTTCTCCCTTTGCCGCCACGGCTAGCCAGAGAAAGAGACCAGCACCACATCTCTTGATCTGCAGAGTAGAGGATACGGCAAGCGAAATTATTGAAAAGGCTTGGATCATATCGATCCCTGCAACAGATCCACCATGGATCTGAAGTGCAGTGAAGAAGAGATCCAGCTCCGGCGTCGCTGCGAGTCATCAGAGCACAGCCAGGAAGAAAGAAGAAGGAGAAAGACATGCAGTCCAGTAAAAGAGGAATGTGCAGCTTCCCCGGCCTCACATGCGCCACCGCCTGCCACCGGCGAAGCACAGCTCGACGGAGAAAGCCACGGCGCCCTGAATCTGGCTGCAAAGATCCAAGAACCTACCCTCAATCGGCACGAAGCCACACACAAAAGAAACTAAACCTAGGCAGCTAATATGTACAGCCCGCGCTGCGCATCCTCTTCCACACCAGCCGGCAGCGCCGCCGGAGAGGAGAAAGGAGCGAGCCAGGGACGAGCGGAGGAGACGGCGGCTGACTCTCAAGAAAAGGGGTGGGAGCAGAGCGAAAGGGGAAGAGAGTTCTTTTCACTAGTGGGCGAACTTGTGATCACCCTGGCAACGAGCCCTAACCAAGACGACGCCGACGCCCAACGGCGAAATCCCAGCGCCGACGCAACAGGCCGCACTCGTCCTCGACTCCTAGTCCGTCCGCCGCGGCAAGGCTGCGCTTCTCCGAGCCTCGCCGATATAATTCAGAATTTGTCCGAAATTCAAAAGAACTAATTGGTGTTTTTGTTTTTCAGATTGCATAGGTTGATTTGGTCTAAAATATAAAGAGAAAGAATTATCCAGTTGTTGACTAGAAGATTTTCTTGGAAAGAGCCACTGCAAAGAAGTGGCAAACTGAACGGACACGGCGATTTGGGACACGGGTGCAGCTGCACCCGCTGCCCCAAAAAAAAATTTCCAAATGTCAAAAAATTCAAAAAAAAAAATTTGCATGTAGTCCAACACATTTCAAGTCAGAACAAAAATTGGCATGGTGAAAAAACTTTTTTAGCAACCTGTACAAAAAAGACAAAATTCGGACCGAATTTTGTCTTTTTTGTACAGGTTGCTAAAAAAGTTTTTTCACCTTGCCAATTTTTGTGCGAACACATCACGCTGTAATCTACATCCGGATTTTTTTTTCGGAATTTTTTGACATTCTGAAAAAAAATTAAAAATAAATTACATAGTGGGATCATCTAGACCCATGAGCCGTTATGAATATCCGCAAACTGAAAAGCCTATAATTTGTAAGATTTCCAACCATTTTGCTGTTTTATGTCTATATATTTCAGATGTTGTTTCTTTGATATGTTGAACAACCGATACTTATAAGTTGAACAATTTCAAGTTACGATCCGTTTCCACGACTCTGATATTATGCTCAAATTGTGTAATATCTCCTATACATTATACAGTTATAAATATATGATGCTATATTCAACTATACATGCAAAAAAGGCTTTAGATTGTCAAAAATAAAAAAATTAGGCCCTATAAAGATGGCAATTTTACCCACGGGTACGGGTACCCGTGGGTACCGTACCCGCATGGGTAGGGTATGGGCATAGTTTTATACCCATTGATTACACGGGTATGGGTATGGTATTGCTCTACCCGCCCCATACCCTACCCATTGCCATCCTTAGTCTTAAAATCCTGGGCCTGCCACTGCGCCCGCCCCGAGACAGGTCCGCCCCCGCCGGCACCACCCGGGCAACACCCGGTGGCGCCCGCCGGCGGCGGCGGGAGGGGAGGAAGAGGAGGGGAGAGACGGGAGCGGAGGAGGGCACGCCGTCCCGGTCGCCCACTCGGGGAGGCGACGGGGACGAGGTCTTCATTTGTGACATATTTTCACCCCCATTGTCCACGGCATGTTATTATTTCTGTGGATTGCTAGCGAATTCGAGCTTGCTTGTTTCGTATATTGCTGTTGGATATCATATACAGTTCCATCGAATTTGATTATGCCTGTTGATCATGGTATCCAGAAGCATCCATCCCATGAGGCAGAGGTGGTGCGGCGCCTCGGTGCCCAGCGGAGCAGAGCTCGTGTTGACGAGGAGGCGGCGTTGCATCTCGGTGGAATTACACGGGTGCCGCCGCCTTGGCCACCATCGGCTGCCATGGCTCTCGACTTGATCGCCGTTTCGATCGGCTGGGAGTAACCAAATCTGCTCTCGTCTCCTCATGGTACCGTGCCGACCTCAGGTAGGAGCAAAGTTCAGAGGAACGCGGCATCTCCGTTTTCTTAACGATTTTAGTTTAATTTTCTGCTGTCCTGACCAGGCAAGCCTACGGTCTAGAGACCTTGTTGGTCCAAAGCCGTTGGCCAAAGCCAAGGGCACCACCTCAACACCAGGTAAGCGAATCCGTCAAAAAAACGTGAGAGAACAATGAGAAATCCCCTTTTTTCATAAGTCTAACAAGACAAATTTGACATCAAACTCTAGATGCACAAGTTTCTCAATACTAGCTCTAACATTGAACTACAAAGGAGCAGCCTCTAGAGCGGCTCCACGTGAGGTTACTTGGGTCAAACCTACACATGGTTCTTATAAGCTGAATGTTGATGTCTGTTTCTTTCCAAATGGTACTGGAGGTTCGGGTGCAGTGGTTTGAAATCATAGGGGAGATGTAGTAGCTGGGGCTGGTTGTGTGCTTGATCATCTCCTTAATGCCACAACAGCAGAGGCAGCTGCTCTGCTTAAGGGTTTATCCCTCATCGAAAATATTGGATGCACCCCGGTGATAGTGGAATCCGACTCTTTGGAATTAGTTGAAGCAATGAATGGAAATTCTGAAATTTGGAGCCCTTATTCAGCTATCTTAATGGACTGCTTTCAGATTGTTCAAAGGATTGGTGGAGTGAAGATCCAACATTGTCCGAGAGAAGCTAATAGCTCACAAAATAGCTAGATTTGTTTTTGATTCAAATGTTGATCTTTTTTGGGATGGTGATCCCCCTAGTTTTATTGTTCCTGATGTAATGAACGATGTATCAGTGTTTGGTTGAGGCGGCAAGTTTCTGACGCACTCTTTTCCCTGGCAGGGTACCTATGGGGACTGGTAGGGTTTTTAATGGGGCGGCTTCTGACCTAATATAGTGGTTTAAAATTCAAAAAGAAAATTGACATCAAACTCTTGAACATGTTGCTTTTAGATTGTCAAAATAAATAAATCAGGAATCCATATTGGAGAGTGAATCGATGAGGCGTCTTGAACAACAAGATATTTGCCATGGAGGAATCCAACACCTTGGTTGGCGGTAAACGTTCTGCCTCAGAATTCATATTAGGCGTCCAACCACTTCTGAATATCTGGATACCCCTGCTTGGTTAGTTGTGGATTCGAGCTCGATGTTGAACTGTCCTCGGGTACACTTGCTTCCTCGTACCAAAGTGGAGCTCGATGGTGGCGCGGTACGCCCTTTCTCCTCCTCACAACGTCCCCGGGGGCGAGCGCGACTCCGGCTGTCATCCGGCCGCAGCCCGTAGGTATGATGTTTGAAACAGAAACACTGACTTACCTTCAAGATTTCAAGTACGCAACAGTTCGCGTCAAAAAAAAGTACGCAACAGTTTTGCATTCAATACAACATATGGGACATACCGCTAAGAAAGTGCACCCACTTATGTAATTCAGATTCAGCCTATCACAAGGTTAGACAAATTAATCCTCATCCGCACTGACGAAGAGAGCTCTCCAGAAACCTAGCCGCCGCCACCTCCTCCTCCTCCACCACCGTAGATCGGTTCTCCCTCCTCCAGCCGGCCTTGCCGGCATCGGGAGGGACAGGGAACCCGATCTATGAGTGGAGCTTTTAATAATAGTAGTCTTTCAACAGATTGGTTAGGGTTTTGATAGCCGTCTCTTTATCAATGGAGATGGCATCGTCTACAATAAGCAATCCTCCGGGTTTCGTTCGGCGGCAAGATCTTCTTCCTAACGTCAATGGTGGTTTTGAAAGGTTAAGTTTGTCTAGGTATGGTTCTTCAGATCTTGCTTCGCCAGATCGATTTTGGACTGTTTCTCATGGCTCCTGCGAGAAGGATTGTCCTCGCAATATCTGTCCCGACTGCTACGTCCTCGACAATGGTGATTCGTACTATCGGCTCCCGGCGACGTCGACCAGGCTGTTCGGTTTTTTCCCTGGAATATAGGCGTTGGTACTCTTGCCGATGTTGGTTGATTAATTTAATGGCTAGGTTCGTGCACCTAACCTTGACATTGCGGCTCAAAATTAAAAGTATGGGAGAACCTTCGTTGGTATTCACCGGTGTGTGGTTTTATATCTTTGTCGTTCGACGGCTGCCTTCAGAAAAGTACAAGATCGTGTCTTGAAAGAAAAAAGAGTTTGAAGATTTTGAAGATTTGCTCGTTTCTTTTAGACTTTATTTTGTAATCGATGTAGTCAGCTCATGTATCTCTACCATCTAATATTTGATCATATAATATATCGTGGTTTAATTGTCAAAAAAAAATCCTCATCAGCCGCTGAACTTTGCTCTTGCGACTGTGTCTCTTTATCCAATTTCCTTGTCTTCTCAACTTAATTTTTGCCTGTTGGCTCCAAGCCGCGTTTTTGTTTCTGAACTCTGAAACAAAGACAGAAAAAAGGCGAAGAGCTAATTTGTGCGAAAAAGCCTAATTTGTGCTGAAACTTGAAGCCATGATCAGACACCAGTATTGTTTTTAGATTCTACCAGTTCCCTTCACCGTTTGGTGTGTATATTGCTTAAACTCCCACGAGTACACAAATAGCGCATGTATTATTGTTTAATTTCGGCCATTTGATACTTATTTGGGCAAAATCAATCTAGTCCATGAATCCATGTGTGTGTGTTTGATACTCATTTTCATTCAAGGGTTTGGCATTGAATTGGTCCTAATGCCAAATATCATAGGATATTCAAGTACATTCTCATCTTCATGTGGATGCTTGCGAATGTATGTATGGCCCCATCTTCCAACAACCGATGATCCATATAAAGGATTCTATAGGGCAGGTTGTTTAGGGCAAGCAGTTTAGGGGAGGGCCAAAAGGTGTATTTTCCCATTGGCAATTACGTAAACCAGTGTGCTTGTTGAAGCCAGTTCATAAATGGGCGATGTATGTGCTGTCCCAATTGCCTACTGATGGTACATATACTCTTATAAAAGTCCAGTTACAAACAATATTTGTCGTTGGTGTCTCCCTTGATTCCAAGCTCTAAATATACAAACATCCAAACACTAGAATTGACATTTGGCCTCAGTATCAATATCCCATGATATTTGGCATTGGGACCAATTCAATGCCAAACCCTTGAATGTCTATATCCGCACAGACCCTAACAGAATGATTTAAATCAAATTAAAAAAGGCTGGAGTGGGTGGTCATAAGAGAGCATAATTTACCATGAATTAGTGGGGTATTTTTCATTACAAAAGGAAGAAACATACCAAGAATTGGATTTTATAGTAAATGTTCTCGATACAAGATACTATATAAATGTATGTATAAGATATCGACATGTGTCAATAATCAAAAGGTGTAGATAGGGCACCTTTGACCCAATGGATCTACGCTAAGAACCAAGCTAGCTACATATTAAGAGAAGTAATAGGAGCTACCAAGTACAAAAGCTCGAATATGACCATGAGAGTACCATAGTAGACCAATGCACTAGACAGTATTCTATGTAGATATACACATGCACTCGTCTTCTCGTACACACATGTAAAGCTAGATTATTTTGAGCAAACATTTTCCTACCTTAACTCTTATTAAAATCAGTCCTATAGAAATATTTACATTGCTGCAAACATAATTCACAACACGATGAAAAAATTAATTCATGTTCATTTTGGGTCGAAAATTGGCCATTGCTAGATTTTTGCGAAAGGAGGGAATTGCTAGATATGGTAATAGAACAGATTACATAACCTCTAACTCATTCTAACATCTCCGTCACTATAATCAGTACTATTGGATTTGCATCTACTTGCCCATGACTTATGAAACATAGTCACCAGTAGAGTCATATACTAGTCCAAGCATATGTGTCCCCATAACCTTATCAATTAGGGACCATTATTATGCAATTGGATAGTTTCACAACCAAATCAAGTAACTGATAACACATATCGCTTTTGATGTTGATGGAAAATAGTAATAACTTAAGATTGTGTTGGGAAATATCATCATCACATGTTTGTCTCTTGGGTATATTTTCAACATTTTTGCAATAGCGTGTTGATCTGTCATTCTGCTCATGAATGTTGTTCATCACCACTCGGGTTGAGATGACCCAAAAGGCAAAGTTGGTCGAATCAACGAGACATTCAACTTTCATATTGATGATCTTTTGAGATCTTATTGTGGACTCACCTTAGTATCCCAAATTGACTGCCATTTTTTTCCTGTTTTGTTCCCAAATTAGTGACAATGAAGGATGAATCTCATGTGATTTAAGTTCCACCTAAAACCCTAAAAAAAACACACAAAGAAACAAACAAACTAAACATAGTAGTTCATGGGATAGTCTGTGGTAAATCTCAAGAATGTCAAGGTTAAATTCAAAGAAAAGAGTTGGTTTCATGTTCGAAAAAATCATCAATCTGTCGGAAAAAGAAGCAACTACAATGTTTTCTATCTAATAAATTTAGATAATAATACTACTATTATGAATAAAGTTTTAATGGAACTCTGTTATGTCCTACATGGTACGCACGGTCCGTTGTAGCTTGGCGTATATACTGTGTGATATAGCAAGGTTTTTGCCAACAAAAAATACTACTGGATACCAGGTGAAGCCGATGGTGTGCCGCCATTGGGAGATCATGATGCCTGATCGATGTCGGCATACTGAAGGATATATAGCCTGCCATGGACAAGATACTTTCGATTCTTGCAAACTAGTGGTTGGTGCGTCAACATTGACCAGCTCTGAGCCTGTTGTCTCAACTACAAATCAGGTAGCCGCAAGCAAAAAGAGAATTGCAATTTATTTGTCAATTTCTGAAGTTTTACCACGATGGGAATGGATAGTGGATAAGTTATACTAGTGTCTTTCAATATTTTATTTACAGTATCATTTTTAATTTCAATTCTAATTTACACTAATTCAATAAGTAGTAGATTTTTGCATTACATTTGTTTTTACAGAGGATTCCCATGGCAAAGATTGGTCCACCCTACTCTCCTCTTCGCCGCTCAGTTCGTCGTTTACTATCAGGCAACACGACGACCTCTCAGCTCCGAATCTGAACGCCGTCATGCTGCTCGCCTTCGCGGTGGCACTGCTCTTAGTCTCCTTCATGCACAGCGATGACCATGGGCACGACCGCACAGGCGAAGCCTCTTAAGATTATGGCTTTCTTCTCCATCCTGGTATGCGATGCATTGGGCTGCTTCCTTCCTGTGTTGGGCTGGAATGTGACTTGTCGTATTTTTCTTAGTCAAGCCTTTCGCGCCGGGGGTCATCCTCGCGAGAAGGTTCATCCACATCATTTCCGGCATGTTAGAGAACCTCACGGCTTAGTATGAGTAAAAAAATTATAACTTATTTATACTAAACGTTTTTATTTTTTCATAGCTCATATCATCATTGAAGTTCTGATGTTTCCTTGGTGTGCATCATTTTGTAAATCATGCTAAATAATTTTTCTCATGTATAATTAGCAAAACATTGCAGAACACAATATTAAGGTACCAGCCACACCGTTCAAATAAATGTCATTACAAGCAATTTTTATTTACCTTAGGATGTTTAAGAAACTCACTTATTACAAATGGATTAGTTCTTAAACTTAGTAAACAAACATGATTTTACGTGTCCGGACTTATCATTTTCATAGTACACATAGATTTCTAGTACATAACTTTGGTAGAGTGCCTAAGAGTGTATAAATCTAGCTAATAACTTGGCAGAGGTTTCTAGAGTAAATATTAGTCAAGTGAAACTCAATAGAGAATTCCAGATTGCGTCATATGAAATTTGACTTTTGACATCGCCTTAAATCCCTCTAAAAAATCATGTACGGTGATCCCCAAATCATTTTATTTTCGGCAAGGATAAAAAACCTTCCCCTCTCACTTCGATCACTCTTTTTTTTTTCCCAACCGAATTCGCTGTTCGCGTGAGCGCCATGTCACCCTGGACGCATCGCAAGCGCCGCCGCCCTTCGGCCGTGATCACACGCACCAGCAGCCATCGCCGGCGACGCGCGGTCTTCACCAATACCGCCGCCGCCAACTCGGAATGCCCCGACGCGTCATCTTCCTGGGAGTCGCTTCCCGCAGACCTGGTCCATCTGATCGGGTGGCGGGAGACCGGTTTTATGACGTTGGTATAAGGGCTCCAAGTTTTAGTTTCGCCCCGGGTCTCTAAAATCTCAAGACTGGCCCTGGCGCCGGTGGATGATGCTCCCCGAGTGTCACGGTCTCCGCTTCCTCAACCTCTCCACCGGCGCCATCGACTGCGTCCGGCTCCCGATCTTCAGCAACCACTGCATCCTCGACTCTGTCGACGGGATCCTCCTGCTGCAGCGTGACAAGGACACCGCCGTCCGCCTCCCCACCCCTTCACCGGCGACATTGCGGAGCTCCCGCCGCTCGCGACCCTCAGGACGGGGGAACTGTGGCTAATGGGTTGGTGTTTTTTCAGGACCGTCGGTGCTACCGCCTTCAGTGTGGGCGGAGACGGAGTAGTCACTGCCATGATTGCGCTTCACCGGCTAGGCCGCATAGCCTATGCCACCAGCATCGACCAGCAGTGGAAGCTCTCCACATGGACCATCGGAAACCATTCGAGACCAATCTCATTCCATGGCAAAATATACTTCTTAGATTTTGACACTATTTTCAGTGAGCTCAAGATTTTCGAGATCGACCTGCCCCGGCGCGACAACACAGGCGCTCTGTGTCTGCCCACACCGAAGTTGATTGCCACTTGTCCGGCAGGCAAAATTCATGTTCCTTACCGCCTCGCGGAATGTGACTCGGAGATCTTGGTGATCGGCTGTACAGATAGGAACTCCGCGCACATTCTGGTTTACAAACTAGCTCACATTATGCTAGGCAGGATTGCGCTGATAACGAGCATCGGGGTCAATGCTCTCTTTGTCGAATAACGAGTCCTCAGTGTAAGCAGCAGAGTGCACCCTACCATTGTGGGTGACGCCATTGTAATTCTCCACCCTCATAGGCATTACCTTGGTCAATACCACCTCGCCGATGGGACATGGTTGCCAGCAGCAGATGGATCTCTCAAAGAGGACAATGGTGGTGTACCGAGTCCTTGTAGCCTCATCTACCATATCTTCACCTGTTGCCGCCGTTCTACTTGGTGAGTGAGTTGTTTCCTTGTTGTCACTTAATAATTGCAGTCTCCGTTCTACTCGGTGAGCTAATTATGATTACCCTATTATTGTAGGAACAAAGGGGCACTTCTTTTTCAGGGTAAACGACGACCTTGTTGGAAGGTGAAGAGAAAGTGGCGAGACGGGGTGAGTACATATGGCATGCGATACCTTTATGCATTTTTTTAGTGTACTGATGATCCATTACTCGGCCTTCTTATAGCCACAGCTAACAATTAAGTTGCTATGAACCCTGTTTGTATTTACAGCTGGTGGCAATTGGCTATTTTCTCTAGGAATGTTGAACAAACAGTTTGTTTACGAACCTATTGTCATTTGAAACATATGCTAATGCGACCACCATATCACGCAATCAGCTTTTGCTTAGGCAACCAGATCAGCCTGAAAATTTCCCATAACCATTTTACAGAAAAAAGTAGGACAGGCTCTTACTGCGTTGCATTGAGCATAATCGGGCCAAAATTAAAACTGTGAAGAGGTATTAGAACCCCATATGGCATAAATGAAACTCAATTTGAATTGTCAATTGAGAGTTTTGTCGTCCTTCTTGAATATCTAAACTACTACTGTAGTAGCTAGGCTGAGATCTGCTTTGAAACGCTCAAGTCAGGAACTCCTAATAGGGGTCATGTTGTCGAATAACTTGTTGATTCTCTGCTTCCAAATGCATCAGGCATGAGCAGGCGTGGAAGCATCGAAGGAAAAGGGCCGCTGAAATTTCTGTTTCTTCTGGTGTATCACTCTATCATGCCAAGTTGTAGCTGCCAGACATTGCCCAGCATGTGTTTCAGAAGACACACTCAGAGAACAAGCGCCTCGACGTCTCCTGTGTTACTATACTAGGCTGGCATCACAAACATTCAGAGAATTACCAGTGTTGAAACATCTTCGTATTTGTTGGGTAGAATCTTGTTAGAAAAGATAAACTGCAAGTGATTTTGCCGGTTCTTATATTGTCGGGGAGTCAAATACATATTGCTCACTGACACAATTCCATGTCTAGATAATTTTGTTGTGCGTGTGTTCTCCTGTTCCATCATTTCATCCTATCGACTTACTAGTTCGCAGTCACTTATTTGATATCTGTTCTAAATGAATCATGTACCATGGGAGGTGGTTCCACGCAATAAGGAGATGATTCTTAACTATCGACTCTATCATCATTTTGTTTTCTCATGGCAGTGGCAAGTCTACATTATATTGCCAGTTCTGTATACTCTCAAATATTAGACAACGATACTGTCAGATTAGTGCATGCCACTAGTTTAGCTGTTTGGTAATTTGCGCCTGAACTACGCTAACCAACCAAGAGCCGGCCCACGGTATATATTTGAGCAGGATTTCGAACATTCACTACATTGTTGGTTGCTCCTGACTTTTTACCAGACATGGCCTACTAATTTCCGACTTGCGTAAAAGTGCATTACGCAGAAGCTTACAACACTTTGCAGCCATTTCATCATCGATGCTAACACAGTAACACTCGTAATCTCTGCTAAGATGGCCAAAAAATCAAAGGGATTTACTCCTAAGAACTGATCCTTCCTCCTATGAATGTGTACTAATCTCTTTGTACAAACAGGCGCCGCCGCCATAATATAATAGGTAACTATACAATTGGTGTGCAACCGGATCATTTCTGTCAGATGGCCATTCGAGGACTATTTCGGTGTGGTGAGTACTCAGTAACACCGACAGCCTCTGGAAATGGCGCAAGAACACAAAACCAGGGGGGTTCAGGGCAAGTCATCAGCGGTGATATATTACACTCAGGTTGTCAACCGAGTGTCTCTTGATATCCTCTCTTCCTGTATTTCCTCCAGTTCATCACCCTCGCTCCGCTTACCTGCTTGCTCCTTCCAGTAAGAAATCAACTTCTTCAACCGCATGATTTCTTTCGGGGCAACATGCTTGCTCGTGTCATTGACAATGCAGCGCACTCGTGAAGCATACCTGCAAGGCAACAAACAATGCTAGTGAACAGCTGCGTGCAGAAAATACAGGAGCAAAACAAGAAAACTTTTCAGACAAAAAACATTCAGAGGTATGCAGAGCAAGGGTGTCCGTACATTAGTGAGTTGTAAGTCTCCTCCAAGTTCGACTCTGCCGGTGAAACATTCACAAACATTAATGTTTTTGCATTGCCTCCAAGCGAATCACTCATAAGCATTGTCAACTTATGGTTCCGGTAAGGTATATGTTGTCCATCAGAAGATAAAGCGCCAATGACATCAGCCAATGCAGAAAGAGATTTATTGATGCTTTGTGCTTCCTTTAATTGTTTTCCTGCTGAGCCAGACTTTTTCACCCTCTCAGAACCAGCAAGGTCCACGAAGCTTAGCTGTCATACAAAGAACGCTGTTGATGTTAGTAATCTATTGAGAAAAAATAAATTAGCATCTTGTAACGCTACATTTTCTAGTTGATTAATCATAACAAATGAAGCAAGATAAACCTTATGAAAACATGGCTTGCTTATGAGCTAGACCAAGTAGGCAAGTACGTCAAGAGATCACATCTTCAGAAGGAAATAAAACAGCCAGCACAGTGGTTGGACAATCTTATGCCAGTAGACAATTTAAGGTAGACCAACAGAACACTAGAACCTTTTTTGGGGAAATGATAGATCAAACAAAAACAAGCTAGTTACTAGACTAAACCCAAATTTCGATTATGTGAACTTTTCAAGTTCATCATATCTTACCTTTCCTCTTGAATAAGACTGAGTTTGGAGATTAGTACTTTCAATAATGATTGAAAGGACTAAATGAGATCTTGAGCTCTCATCATTCATATTTGTTCCAGCAGTGTGTCTTCTCTCAGAACCTCTTGTGATTATATCGCTCAATTCTTCAAAACTTGAAATGTTCACAACTGTAACATTTTCAACAGTAACAACACCCTAGAAATAAAAGCATAAGTTAAGTAGCTCCACAGAAATATAACGTATCTGCTGTTCATGAAAGAAAGTAAGAAACGCTTCCACATGTTAATAAACGGAAGTGACTCCAGTACTCCACACTCTGCACTTCCCAACAAAATTGTGCAAGTGGAGATGATGAGTTTTCCCCAACCAATACTACTCTCCAACCATAGTTATTAAAATTATACAGCTTTATTATGGAGGTATAACAAATTAGTCACCATTAGATAAATGTTAAGAGTAGTATATTATTTAAAAGTGACAAAATTATCTGCTCGTACATCAACTATAAAAGTAAACAGATGTAGCTTAGGATCTACAGAAGGTGTTGCTCAAAAGCGCACAAGAAAAGTTAACAGGAAATTTTGTAACTTGTCTTATTGAAGAGCCACGGGACAAGATGTAAAATATGGAAGAATTATAGGATGAGTGGCTGACCATTAACTCTAGGGAACTGTGAAAAAACTGAAGTTAAATGCATACGAGGAAGAAGCTTTTATACCTTGGAGTCCTTTTTTATTTCTAATTTTTGTCGAGTAGCATTTTTGGGCAACAACAGGTCCACAAGATTATCTTGGTAAAGTTCCACCATATATGCCTGGGAGTTGTATGATACGCATCAGTGATTATATTCAATGAAGCAAAAAATGCCAACTAAAAAACTGGTATGCTTCCCAATTCATGTAATAATAAACACTGTATTGCCAATAACAATACAAAACACTTCATCAACATTATAAAAAAAATATAGATTAGTCCGTAGAGAATAGATGTCTATCATGCCATGTGAAATCACTCAATGCACATGAAAAATATTCCTTACCTTCAAGGAAAATGAATATTTGTTGCCATCACGCTTTATCACCCTAAAAAGTTCTGACGTGGCCCTTGGAGTAAGACCAGGATTGTTATCTGAACCATATATAGTAAAAGTCTTCCCAGAACCAGTTTGGCCATAAGCAAATATACAACATTATATCCATCGACAGCTGATTGTACTAGGTACTGCAGCACATTCAACAAAAGCATATGAAAACCAGCGGTTTATAATCTCAGGAACACAATCTATATCACAACAGTTAAATGACAATTTATATGTTACCTTCGTGTCCTCGAATACATCTTCTTGAGTAGTGTATGCGTCAAAAACACGGTCATATATATGTTGCTTTGACTTGTCATCTTTCCACGGATGTGCAATTGTAAATTCATCAGGACTGCATACAATATTTTTGTCCTTGAAAGAAAGCTCCTTGTCGTTTAGAGGACGCAAGCGACAAAATACTCTTATTTTTCCTTTCATATCTGTGAATAATTGTAACTCAATTCATAATCAAGTTATTGGCAAAATACCCTAGTAGAGTGTGAATAGTGTATTTTACCTTCAATTGTGTTATAGTAACGTTTTCGCAAAACCTGTTCTTGCTTATAAAGACTTTCAAGCTCAACTAACTGTGCTCCTTGCCTTTTAAGAATCTCAACGGTCTGTTGGTTCTTTCTGTCAACGTCCTGAAACGTTGCAAAACGGAACTATGTGAGTTTATACAGAACCGAAGAAACGCTGAATTTAGCTATTATGCCTTACACATACCGCTTTGAACTCTCTTAACTCATCAAGCTCTTTGAGAGTATTTTGCAACGCATCCACCTCGGCATTTCTCGAGGCAAGAGTTGATTCAGCAACATTTAAGGAGTGTGTTGTACTTTCCAATTTTTGCTCCAGTTTAGCTGTATGATCTTTTAACTTACGACATTCACCCTCGTAAGTCCGTTCCATTGTACTTTTCTGCGTAGTTAAAGTCATTTTTTCAGAAATATGAAGAGAGTAAAGTATCCCCTGTGAAAAAACAGAACAGGAAAAAGGAAATGTTTGATGATTAACAAAAAACCTCTTCACTTTTTGCTCTTTCAAGCCTTTGAATCTTCTGTTCTAGCATATTCCTTTCCATCATCAACTTCTTTGAAATTTCTTTTGATGCATCAAGCTCTTTTTGACATGATTTCAACTTCTCCTCGAGCTTAGTTAACATCTTTTCAAACACGAGTAAGTTAATGAACCATGAAATCTTAGGAAATATAAGTTTTGCCACAGAAGTTATAAGCCATCCTGCAAAACTCAACTCGTAGATTTAGATGATTGTTTAAAAATACCTCAATGCTATTGTTGACGCTGCCTACGGTTGTCAAAGTATCTCTTTCACATTGGTTTCCAGATACTTCTGATTTAGAGTTGTTCTCTTGGCCCTGACCACCTGTTAATCTGGTCTCCAATCTACTTTTCTCCACCAATGCAACCTAATAAAATAGCAAGTTAGATGATTCAAGCATTTAACTATGCAAATTGTATATCACCAATTCACCATACCTGCAAAGAAGAATCCTTTTCGTCACATAGAGATTTTAGCTTATCCCGCTCGCTTGTTACTTCTTTAATGATATGTCGTTCAGATTGTAAGGTATCTCTTAGCCCTTCCAATTCTTCTTGCATCTCTCTTTCTTGTTTTGTCTTCCTTTGTAACTCTTCCCGCAACTAACAATGCAAAAGGACAATCATGTACTTAGATGGCTAACAATGTACAAGATAGTGACATATTTTCCAATATAACGTCGACAATAGTTAGATTGTGAAAGCATCACCTAACTATTACTGGAATTTTCAGTCCTTAACTCTTTATGAAAGAAGTCATGAACACAGAATGTTTATTAATTACATGCATGGTATATAATCCTTTTGACCTACTGGTCGTTCGTTATAATTTGCAATCCAATTGCAGGGAAATGATTTGGATTTTTACGTTAGACTAACACAGAATATTCTAGTATGCTAACATCATTTACTAGGTAATGGGCCATTTCTCACGAAGTTCTAAACTCTAAGCACCATGTGGCACCATTAGTGTTTCTTTATGAACAAAATAACTCACCTGGTCTGCTTTCTTTTGAGACTCATCAACTTCTTTTGACAGTTCTTGGACACGTTTGTCATACATTTCACATTTGGTGTCTTCTCTGCTTGAGAAACATCATTTTGAGAAACTGTGCTAGTAGCGGAGCCAGAGCGCGCTTTTGAATATCTGCGGAGCATCACATCATTTATATGTGTTTGAAGAGCTACACATATTTCTTCACCCTAAAAATACAAGCACTTGGTTATTTTGGCCCAGTAAAAACATGGCTATTTGACAGCTTTATATGATATAACAAGATGACATAAATGCTGATGTACTATCTCTGAGGCCTAAAAATAACCTGCTTAGTTTCAAATTGAAAGATATGAAGAACACCAGCAACTCGCATCTTAAAGAAAACAGCAGTATTGCTGCTCCCGAATTGCATTATGTCTCTCAACTCTGCAGAATGTAGGTATTCCTTAGGAACCGGACGGAAAAAGTGAACCTGCGTTAAAGCAGAATTACAAGATCAGCTTCAATTAGTAGTAGAACAAATATACTATTTTTATCATATGATAAGGCATCCTACCCCTCGTTTGTTAATTCCCAAAATGATTCTTCCAGGTAAAAGTCCTATTGGATCATCAATTTTCCGAACGCTGAAGAAAACTGAATTGCCGTATGGAAGAGTCCTTAAGATTCTGAGAAACTGGTTCCTTGCATCATCTTTTGACAAGTGTTCCTGGATGCAACAGCGAAGTACTTAGGTGATTGAGGTATCACATGTGCTTGCTAATGTAAATTCAGATCGTAAAATTTACTATTTTGTCAGCACGTCCATCAAAACTAATTCCTTGACAAAACCTCAGACTAACTAAAATTTAAAACAATGTCACTTTCTTACATGTTAGTAAGATGTGTGATGCATCTACAAATACAGTCGATGTTATAATCAATGCAGAACATGGAGGTCAATAAGAAAATGTGTTGAAAATCAAGTAAACAACAACAAATTGTATGATATGTAATGCATCGAAGGTTGCTACGTAATAGCATAAAGTTGCACAGCTAGATGAATACCATTAACTGATAGCGTGAGATGATGTCGAGCTCCCAGTCTCGCTTTGCTCTAGTAATTGCAACTTGTCTAGGTAGAAACCTCTCTAGAAGAGATATCCATTCGCTAGCAAGAACAAAAATGGCATCTCAGGAAAGAGATAGGATGAATTATTATTAAGAAAGTACTAAATTGACAAGCAAAATAAGAGATCAGGCAGAGCCTTATGAATTACGTACACACAGGACTCGGGATTGTCAATGAATCCAATCTCAACCAATATTTGCAGAGCAGTGAGTTGTGCAGCATCATCCCTGCCTACTGGGTAGTTCCCTAAAATATAATCATGTTGTAACTGCAGAAGAAGGATATTAATTAGTGCTATGTGAAGCATGGCCTAAGAACAGTAAGCACTTCAACTGACTACGCAAATCAGTACCTGGACATATGATAGCTGACGAACATCGGATCAGTCACAGCCTCATCAGACTCACGAAAGAGGCGTTTCTTAAATACGAGCTTGCAGTGCAAAATTTCTCCTTTATTGCGATCCTTGGCTGACTTGAATTCAGATAGCAAGTCACCAATATATTTGTTATCGTCTAATCCAATGTATTCCTCTGCATGACAGAAATAAGGAAATGCAACTATTATGTGAGAAACTTCCATTCGTTCATATATTTCCTTCAACCCCACTATATCAAACGCACATGCACTATGTTAGACTGAAGGGGGAGGCATGCGAGTTCTGAGTGAAAAGAAATACCGTTGCCAACTTCTGAAGACTTTGATCCATTAACAATCTTTCGGCATTCAAAAAGACTGAAACTGGAATACACTGAAAGTTTGATAATGCCAGCAAGTTCCTGCAATAATAGCATATTTCGTTTACTTAGTCAACTTCAAGTAAATAAAAAGACACTGGTCAAACAAATTTAAACAAAAAAGTATAACAAGAGAACACATAGAGTACTCTGACACTATACTGGGTTGTGATAGTATGGTTGAATATCCACTATTTGGTCGACTAGATCTAATGAACTGAAGCCAAAGTAATGTTGTACCCAATGATAACAAAGTCTATTAATATTAGAGTTCATAATATCAGGGAAATAGGTAAATAAGCAGCAGGTCCTATGTATGACACAGAGCAAAAAGTGCCAACACCTTCGCAAAGTTGAGTAGTGTGCATTCATCTTTTGGAACTATGGGAACTGAAGAAGGTGCCTGTGACTTGTGACTACTAACTCCCCTGAGTGTTCAATGGTGACAAAAGCAGTCAAAACCTCATTTTAGAACTGATCAAGATTCATTTTGACGCACTACCTACAGCCTTATATGGTAGTTAAGCTCGGTCATGAGGTATCTGAAATTCCAAACAGAGGAACTCTTCAGAGTGTGATACCCACCCAGTAGCAATGAGCTACATAGTAGATAGTACAAGTGAACCCAACCATAGATGCTGTAGCGGAGGTTCTTTTAAACTATTGTTGAATGGTTCTGGCCAAATGCACGTTTGATCTATGAATGGACGACTGTATTGAACAAATCCTTGTGTATAGTATAGCACCTTTATGAATATATTTGAAAGAAAATAGTCAAAGGCTACAAAAGTAACAAAACTGAAAAACAATTCAATGAACCACCCTTTGTACATAAGAGGTAAGTCTGTAAGTTATGACTATCCAGGCCAATTACTTGGTTAATATCATCGTTGTTATACCAAAAGTAACAACTTAAATCGCAATTGCATACACACCAAGCAGTGCTCCAGATCTGACTAGGTATCCAAACCACCATCAGTTTAAGAGAAATGTGGATACCTCAACAGCATCAGCAACAGTTGTTGCCATGTCGTAGGTGATCTCTTCAAATGTTTCATCCAAGAAAAATACAATTGTTGTAAGCTTCCGGCTGGTTAAAAGAGCTTCTATCTCCTCCCGTGCAGGAATTGTAACCCGTGGCCCTGCCTTAACCGAACGTTTTAATGCATTCAGTGTGTTCAATGCTAGAACTCGAACATCAGAATCAGTTGTGGCTCCATGAGCAATATAGTGAACATACTCAGACAAGTATGCCCCAATATCTTTGCTTGGTGGCATGGAAGATGCGCATAAATACATTAGCTCCCAAGCTCTTATCAACCAACTCCTGTAAGAATAACAAAATTGTGATTCCAAAAGTAAGTCTGAAATCAACAGGTGCTTGTTATACATGAGAAGCCCATTACTTACCGATCGGATTGTTACGTGTTTGTTTTGAAATCTGTGCAAACAGCTCATCTCGAAGTTCAGAACGCTTCAAAGTATGCTTATAGAGCTTTGCAACAAGTTCGATTCTCTCTTCCAAACTTATTATTGCGGGTGAATCAATGCCCATGTACTTTAATATGACATGGAATAATTTGATTGAGCGGCTTACAAGGTCGTTAGTTACTTTCAGTAACGAAGTTGGAATAGGATCCTGCCAAAGAGAACAAAGAAGCATTAAATAAATAAAACAAAATGGCATCATATAATTTCATGGTGATCTTATAGTTCTGCATATGATAATACGAACGGAATAAGAGAATGCTCAGAAATCAGACTGCAGCCAAATAATCTCACAGGGAATGGAGTTCGATAATATTACCTTTTGGAAGCACAACATATCTTCCAAAGTGAACTTCTCACGAACTTGCGAGCCCACAGATTTCTTAATAAAAAAACCACGCTTTCCAGATGATTGGATCTGTTTTTGCATTGCTTTGAGAAATCCTCCACCTGTTATATTTGAGAAATAATTTAACATGGGACAAAGTGACTATTGGAACCATATTAGCTTACTAACTGATGCAGAAAAATTGAAATTAATAGACCTGATCATACTGAAATGTTTCGGTGCGTGCACCTATAGAGTGATTAACAATAATTGCCCAGTGACAAAAATACGAGACATGCAGAGGTACCCAACTAAATAAGGATAACTGTTACTATCAATTTGAATGGAGATAGCAGGACTACGTAGCGACCAACTTCATTGAAGAGAGAACAAAATTCTAGCCGTCCCACACATCAATAGAACAATGTGTTATGTGTTCATGGTAGAGTCAACATTCGTAAACCGGCATAGGCACCACGTACAGTAGCTACCAACCATCATTGGGTAAGCTAGAATCAAGGAGACGCATACCTGGAACCTATCAATCAGCGGGATTGCTCCAGCAAGCTCCGGGGTATGGACATGGACAAAGTCGACGGAGTACTGAAAAAAAAGTATCCAGAGATTAAATATCGCGAACATGTCATCAGGTAACGAGAAGGAGCATGCAAAATGTGACCCAGAAGACAGAATACTAACACTATTTCCAGTTCGAAACAACCATTAAACTGGTACCTAAAGCATTTAACAAGCAGGGAGGTAGGCCAGGATTACGCAAGGCAACAAGCATAACACAATTATAGCGACAACTAACCTAAATAAACTTTTCCTCAACTTTCCACCAAGCGGGGAAAGTTTTCGGTTATCGAACAACACTAGAAAATTCAAAATATGTGACCAACTGACGTTAGCAGCAACACGAAATCTACTCTGGTCGCTAGGCTAAAGTCTAAACTCGAAGCAGCGGTATAAAGTATATATTTCCGTCGAAACGAGGTGGCTACGTAAGACGGCTGAGGATCGAGGCTGGGTCGGGGGGTACTCACGGCGGCGCGAAGTTGTAGCCGTCGCTGTCGTAGCCCTCGCCGTTGACGCTGGCGGCCGCGGAGGCGTGCAGCGGCGTGGCGGCGGTGGAGGCGGTCCCGCCGAGCTGCGCAGCGGGGCCCACGCCGCCGGCCGCCATCTCGCTTCTTGGTCCGCCGACCTCCGCAGCTAGGCAGGAGGGGCGGTCGCTATCTGTTACGCCTCAACCTCAACTCCCATCCACTAAGCAGCGCGCGGAGCAACGGAGCCAGGCAGCCAGTCAGATCCAGCGGCGCGGGAAATGGCGTCGACCCCAAGCTCCAGCGCTCCGCTACGCGGAGGTGGGGAGAGATAGTGCGCGCCGGCGCCTAGGAGCGAACGACGAGCAGGATGACAGATGGAGCAGATCCCCGCAATGCGTGCGACCGGCGGCGGTATAACTAGGCGCGGGCGGCGGCACGCGGTGGGGGGTGGGGGACCGGGTCGCCGCCTCGTCCGGCTGCGGCCGGCAGGGCGAGATCCGAGGAGGTGCGGGCGGAGAGGAGAGGGGCTCACGAGGAGGAGAGGGGAGGGAGTAGTAGTGGCGAGGACGATGGAGGATTAAAGAAATCACGCGGAGAAGGAGACGGAGGCTTTTTGCTGGTTTTGGCAGCCGCGCTAGCGAGCGAGGGAATTTACTGCCCCCTCTCATTTCGCGTTTTCATTTTCGCGCTGTGCCGTGCCGTGCGGGGGCGGAATTTAAGAATTCGAATTTAGTACTATTTTTTATGGTAATACGATTCTCATTGATAAATAAAATACGAGATACAAAGTACGTATACATCGATCTAACATATCAGGAGAGATAGGATAAACCTATGTGACAAACCAATGCCTATCCATTTTTTTCGGCACCACCAAGAAAAAAATAGACAAATCACCTCTTCACCTGAGCTCGACGTGGCTCCATCGCTGATCACCAGTTTTTCGGACCTCCAAAATAGTTTGCCATAGGACAAACCATTGCCGTTGAAAGAATCAGACCGGGGCAGCACGACCCCGGACACACCATCAAACTTCAGCACTGGCACCCCCGCACGACGACGTCGGAGTAGGGAACCAAAACTGTCAGCCTCCAACCACGAACCCAGCACAAGGTGCACCATCTTTCAGCTGTCACCAGTGCAGACCACCGTCTGCACGTACTACTGGACGAAACCTCTCTGATCCACCATGGCGCCGGAGACAACGCCGCAGCAACGGGGACAGAATAGGAGGAAAAACCCATCTGATGGAGTCGCCGCCGCCGCCTCGCCGACACCATCCATGAACCCTACAGCCACCGATCTGAAAGATCGGCAAGCACACAATGTCACCAATTCCGAGACGCCACCATGAAGTACAACACCGGTGTGGGAATAGAGTTGAGGCAGATTTATTTGCCCGGGCATCACTCCCACCACCCCAACGACGCACCATGCCAGAACCTTTCTAACCCTAACTACCATGCAAAAACAGAGAAAACGGGGTCCCCCTCCCTCCTGCCGCCGGAGCGGCAAGCGGAAGGAGCGGGGCTCAGCTCTTTCACCGGTGGAGATCGGGGAAAAAGGGCGTCGCCTCCTAGTCGCCTCTTGCGGCGGCGGCGGCTAGGTTAGGGACAAAAACAAAAACAATTCGAATTTAGTACTAAATTTTTCTAGTGGATCAAAATTGGTACTAGTACTAATAGGTAGAAAATGGTCCAGTATTCTATTTAATCCCGACTAAGATAATCGCTCCACATGCAAAGTGAAGACGCATCTTTTTCTCCATGCCATATCTCTTAATTTTTTGCTGGCAACCGGGTTGCATCCATTTTGATCTTATAATCGTTGACAATGTCTATGCAACTTTATTTTCATCTTTTTTGTTCAATTATATCTTCTCTTTTTCTATCCTCTTTTTTTCAATCTTCTTCATTGTCTACTCCGTCTTCTGGTTTGTGTACTGAGTTAGCTCTGACTTTTTTTATCTTCTTTTTTCTCATGGATTGTGAAGTTCAAACCTTTCAAAATATGTATTTTGCCTTGAAGACAGTGATTCAACTCGGTTTTCACGCCCCTAACATTGCAATTACATATTGAATCCCAGATAATAACAATGCATAAACCAATCAATTCCAATTGCATAATCTTGGTCTGACTCAAAATTGGAGCAAACCTTACAAATCATAGAGCCTCGGAATCAGAGGAGGTGTTGTTCCCGTTACCCAAGAGGGAAACCTTATCGAACAGTTGGACATTCAGGAAAGCATTAGTGAGTCACATAAGGGGCGAGGGCGGAAATAGGGCCTTCGCGGAACTCCTCTGCTCGAAATCTGGTCGGGAAAGGTGAGTCGGGAGTGTGCACAACGGTGGGAGGGGGTGCAGGAGGACTAAAATGAGTCTGAAATGGCGGCGAATCTAGTTAAGTGGCAGCGGAACTACGCAAAGGAGAGTGCGGTAGGAAGAAAGAGAGTCGGGCAGGTAGTTGGTCTGATTTAGGTGATTTGAAGTGGGTCTGACATGACGGAAGGCTAACATGGCGAGCGTGTGCGGACGTGTCCAGGCAGCCCTCATACCCGACTTGCATATGGGCTAGGTACCAGGGGTGTTGGACACCGCATACATTTATGTTAGATATAGGCGCATGTTCGGTAGGGATCTATCTGTGTCGTGTTCGGTCCGTCTGTTCGTATGTTGGAGATGATCTAACTCCAAATGTAGCAACTATCTGCCACTTGCGTATTTTTTTTTGGCAAAATCTAGCCTTGACCGAAACTAATAACCAGATTTGTCTCCTAGCCGAAACTATTTCCAAATCTAACCCCGAGAGATCGGTGCCAAAGAGAATGTGGCCGAAATCATGTAGATCGACGCCAAAACATTTTGACACCCAGATGCTCCAAGGGTCGGTGCAAGCTCCTTGGGGCCGACCTCTGTTCGACGCTGGATTTGGTTGGCGCCGTCATGCACGAATTCGGTTTCATCCTATTTGACGCGAACTCAGGGGTCATATTTAAAATTCGAATGTGGGCTAGATCTAGTACTATTAGTTTCGGCTAAGCTGACAACAACAAAAAAAACGCAAGCTGACGAGCATGCAGTATCCGTTTATCATACGAAATGCACCGTATCCTTGTCTTGCCGGCCGGTTAAACTTGGTTTGTTGTGCCGCTAGCTAGTGCTATGCTATCCAGCCTACAGCTGAAGGCGACGCGCGGGGACGTGAACGTGCCTTTTGGCAGAACGTCGTGCTCTGGCTACTGGTGAGTCCAACAAATGCTCCAACTAACCATAACCTCCTCTAAACCTACTTTTTGCTCGAGCTCCTCTAACTGTAAACACTCTTAACTTTGTCCGTCCTGATTAAGCAATAAGCATGAGCAGCTAGCTAGTGAGCTATACGCAAAATTTGTACGGTTGCTGCAGCGTAAAGCTTTCAGCTCACCACTGAGCCATAAATTGGAAGAATAGTGCTCGTCAAACATTTTAAGCTCTTAAAAAGAATCTGTTTCTTACCTCTTAGATCTGGATGTGCATTTGTGACAACAATTGCCCCATTTAATAAAAAGAGGAATATTCATCTGAAAAACTTTGGACCCAATTTTACCATTTAAGCATTTTTGCCCGTTTAGTTAAATATGACTGGCATGTTAGATCGATGTGAACCGACAATAATGTGAAATCTCTTAGGCCTTGTTTACTCCTCGGATATTTCTGGGGTTGGGAAGTTTGGTGATTAGAGGGGATTTGGTGAATCCCTCCCTTTCACCCAATCCCCACATTTTCTCTCAAATACACTTCCCAAAAATACACTAGCATGACCTAGAGTTTTCAATCTAGACAAAAATGAAGTGTTTGGTGGGAGATATTTGGGGATTATCCCTTACAAAACCGGACTAGTAAACGATCTATTGGGGATTTTTTGGGATTTTTGGGATCCGGGATAATCCCCTCCGATCTCCTAAAATACACTACAACTAAACAAGTCCTTAGGGTGTCCTCATGATTAATTCCAGCCTTTATCTTCTCTATATCAGTTATATTCCTCCGTGTCCTCCTAATATTGTTGAGCATCGGTCATCACCTCTACATATTGCTCATGTTTTTCGGGGACAAAGTTTTCTTCACGAGGTAATTTGAACGAATTTTCACTGGATGAGATAACTGGTGTCATGAATGAATAAGTAGGAGGTAAAAAAGCGAAATTCACTCAAAAAAAGAACAGGGCAATTCTTTAGGGCGATAATAACTTGAAACGTATCATGTGCATCCGGATCCGGACAAGCTTTTCCCGTGCGAACGTACGCACATACATACACCGTTCCGCCTGTCCTGCGCGCGGTCCCATTATTTATGCTGAGCTAAAAATTCCGAGGTCCAGACGAGCAGCGCGGCGTCCGTATGAATATGTAGATGTAGGTGTCACAGTAGCAGCAACAGCAGCACGGGGCGGCGCATTGTTCTGCCGCTGTACGTACATATACTGATATACGTACGTACTGAAACGGGGTACCCCTACACGTGAAACGCCAAACAATAGTGGTCCCAGCATGCACGGCCAACCAGCTAGAGATTGTTCCATTTCCAAATGGGAAAAGCCTATATATCATCCGGTGATCTTTACTCTCGCGTCCTCCCCTCATATGACCGACGCGTGTCACGCGGACCTACGGTTGCAGGTGGACGCAGGTTTCCACAGGCCCGCTTCGGCCGCGCCGCACCAAAGTACTAAACGGCCTTGCGGACATGTGACAAATAATATACAGGCCTCGTGGACAAGTCCTGCTACATCCTGCTCGGCCCGCATAGCCTGCTATACGCCCGCCTCACCCCCGTCCCCGGCCTAACCCATCCAGCCCGATCTCCTCCGGTGATGCGGCGCCGGCGCCGCGACTCGCCGACCGCCGCCGCCTCACCCCCGTCCCCGGCCCCGGCGCCGCTCGTACTCCACCCCGAGCGCCCGATGCCGGACGGTCACTGCCCGGCGCCGGCGCCGCCGACGTCCCCGTCCTCCGTCGACATGGAGAAGCAGCCGAGCCTGGAGTCCACGGCCACGGGGGAGGGACTGCACGGTGCCTCCGCCTCAAGCCCCCCACGCTCCGACCAACCCGCCAATGCGCCTACTCCTCCTGCAGCAGCTCCGGCTCCCGCATCGGTGAGTTCCTCTGCTTGTAAAAAAGTTGCAATCGAGTTCTTCCTGTGCTGCTACACGGAAGTTTGATTCCACAAATAGAGAGCATGTACTACCTGTTCAGGATCTGGCATTCAATGTCAATTGTACCGAATTTTCATTGTTCAGGATGAGCTATTGGGGGTGATGGGCAAGGTGAAGGAGGAGCTATCCGGGGCAACGGGGAAGGAGGAGCTGTCCGGGACGGCGGGGAAGGAGGAGGAAGAGCAGCCGGTTGGAGATCAGGACATGGTATTTTCCACACGTACCATCTTTGTCTAGTTGTAGGCAATGTGAAATATTTCATGCAAATTGTATTTACACATTACTGCTAGTATTGTTATAATGTTCTCACTGTACTATTTGTTTTTTGCCATGGGAAGGAGGAAGGAGAGCAGCTGGATGTAGTCTCTGATATGTCTTCTTCTTTGAGGTGGCATGCCTCCTACTCCACGCTGTTACTCCGACGTCGGAAGAGGCTGCACAAGGGCACAATCCTCCTCCTAACAAAGGTGAACCACGTCCGCCTTCTCGACGCCGATGGAATAGTCATTGACGCCCGAATCCTCGAAGAAGGGGAGTCGATATATCCGGGATTGATATTTGAAATCATTTGCTTCGAAGTTGAAGTTGGTGAGTGCATTGAGGATGAGGCTGTTGTTGCACCCGGCCAGGTTACTAGATTATTTCATCTCATATGTTGTAGAAAGTTAAGAAATGTGGAGCATTTAGAAGACCTGAATATAACTTTTCTTTGTGAATGTTTCTGTAGCAGCCACCCTCAAAGAGGTACACTACCAAACAAGAGAGGAGGGATGAAAAGAAGAGGAAGTGGAAGAAGCTCGAGGAGATAAGGAAGGAGTCCGATGAAGAGGAACGGGAGACCCACCTACCGGTCAGCGCAGAGAAAATTGATGGTGACTTGCTAAGCGGTGCAGATGAGAGAGGTGCTAATAAGGAAAAACAACCATCCTCTAAGAGGTACACTACTCCCTCTATTTTCTGTTCATGACTTTGTTAATGTTTATCTTTATTTTCTTGACGTCTCCTGCTTGTTGGGTGTAGAACCAAAGTTGAGAGGAGGGATGAGAAAAGGAGGAAGAGATTGCAGGATGCAGACATGAGGAAGGATGAGAAAAGGAGGAAGAGGTTGAAGAGACTCGATGAGGTTAATCTGATTGCCAAAATGTGAACTTCTATCTTTGTAGGCGTCTTTTGCTTGATTGCTGATGTGTGGCTCTAATTTTTTAGCAGCCAATGAGATCACTGGGAGTAAAAATGGTAAGATCTCCGATAGACATGTTTGCGAGAATGAGGTCACTAAGAAATGAAATGTCCCCTCAAGCGAGGAAGTCAGTACCGATTGTTACAACACATTTCCCATCCCCGATGGCTCCATCTTCAAGATCAACCCTTTCACGCGGTAAGGCTGAATTCACTCCATCCTTGCAATGAATATAGGTACTGCCACCAAGTTCTTCATTTGTTATCAAACTGACACCAAGTTCTTGCAATGAATATAGGCACTGCCCGAAAACAACGCAAATTGAAGTCCAAAATTTGGAAAGAGTGGTTCCGATATACAAACAGGGGAAGCTTGTAGAAGGACAGTGCAAGCATTGTAATGATATCTTTGCTGCCTCACGTAGTTCAGGCACTAACCACATCCATAGACATTTGAGAACATGCAAGACAAGAACTAGAATGCACGAGCTAGTGGCAAAAATGTCTGCCTCCGCGTCATCGCCTCAAGTTGCTGATTTAGGTAAATGGGAATTCAGTCAAGAAAAATCAAGGAGGGAGCTTGCAAACATGGTTGCTCTACATGAGTTCCCGTTCTCAATTGTGGAGTACAATGGATTCCAGAAATTTGTCAAGTCCTTGAATCATTTGTTTAAATTGGTTTCTAGAACAACAGTAAAAGAGGATGTCATGGAAGCTTTCAGAGAGCAAAGATCAGCTTTACGAGAAGAATTGAAGAACTGTGGTTCCCGAGTCTCATTAACCGCTGATATGTGGACGTCAAACCAAAGGCTGGGATATTTGTGCGTCACATGCCACTTCATCGACAAATCATGGAAGATTCAAAAAAGAATTATCAGATTTTCTATCATGGAGACACCGCATGACGGTGTGCAGATGTACAATGTAATGCTGAAGAGTATTCAGTATTGGAACATCGAAGATAAAATCTGCAGCGTCACACTAGATAATGCATCGGTCAACGGTTCAATGATGGATAATTTGAGAAAATTTTGGACAAGAAACACTTGTTAATTTGTGGAGGTGCAATCTTCCATATCCGCTGTGCAGCTCATGTATTGAATCTCATTGTGCAAGATGGTTTGCGTGTAATGGAAGGGGTCATTGATAACATCAGGGAAAGTGTAAAGTACATCAGGAACTCTGAAGCCCGAGAGAAACTGTTTGAGGATGTAGTTGAGAAGCTTGGTATGAAGTGTAACAAGAAGCCCACGTTGGATGTTTCATCCCGGTGGAACACAACATATTTGATGATTGATTCATCTTTGCCCTACAAAGAAGCATTTGTCGAGTTGGAAAAACAAGATAGGCAGTTCATATACGCGCCTTTGAAAGATGAGTGGGATATGGTTGAAGCAATCCGAAAGTTATTGGAGACTTTTTGGGTAGCAACGAAGGTGGTGTCAGATTCGAGCTATCCAACATCTAACCGATATTTCCATGAAATATGGAATGTCAAACTGCTATTGAAGAAACATGCCAAGAGCAAAAACAAAGTCATTGGACCTATGGTATCCGAAATGCAGAATTTTTTTGACAAGTATTGGAAGGAGTCCTATTTAGCAAATTGCATCCCTGTTATTTTGGATCCAAGGTACAAGTATGGCTTTGTTGAGTTTCGACTCAAGCAAGCATATGGTAATGATGTGGGAGAACATCTAAAAAAGGTGGATCAGGTCATCAAGGATCTCTTCGAGGAATACTCTCGTGAAATGGGAGACTCTGTTGCTGCTAGTTTGGATGAAGAATTTGATGTGGATATGAAGTTGGAAGCTGATAATCCGCTAGCTGATTGGGAAGCGCATCTGAAAGTGCAAAAGAAACAAGTAACAACTGAGCTTGATAGGTACTTGAGTGAAGACCTCTTCCCCCAAAAAAAAGATTTTGACATTTTGAGTTGGTGGAAAATGCATGCTCCAAAATATCCAGTTCTATCTTGCATTGCTCGTGACGTTCTAGCTGTTCAAGCATCAAATGTAGCATCTGAGTCGGCTTTTAGCACTGGAGGGAGAGTTGTTAGTGATTATAGGAGCAGGTTGACAAGTGACACTGTTGAGGCTTTAATTTGCTTGCAGGATTGGCTACGAGCAGCTGGTGAGTTTCATAATATTTCCTATCTCTGGTAAAAAATCAACTTTGCTATTCAATGATGAATTTTCAATTTTGTAGACTCTTCATGCTTAAAAACAACAACCCCCACAGCTCTTAACGATGAACACTGCCAGGTAACTCCTACCGCTGAAGTAAATGATTTGCTGGCTTTCTAATAATATTATGATGTGCACCTCTGCTATTATTCGTATTACTATTTGCACATATGTCAATCTTATGATCAGGTCTTGCTCTTTATTATTTTTTCAGGTTCTTGCGGTAATTCCAGAAAATGAAAATGTGGAGAGTACTTTTAGTACAGACCTCTTATAAAGGAGGAGCCAAACTGCCAACGGAAATTTAGGTTAGTAACCACTTGCTTTCAATGTTAGTCTTTCAATTTTCCTAACTTCTGAATAAACAGCAGCTACCTAATCATTAGTTCAGTTGGTTCTGAAAATTTCGGAGAAAATTTCATACTGTTACTTGGAGTTCTAATCTTTCATGACTTGCAAAGTAATGCTCTGCCTTCCTCTCTCTGTTCAGTACTGTGAGATCAGCATGGAGCGACATGACTACTTCCTGCTGGTAACGACGGCGACCTGCACAACTTCTTCATGTCGTCGCCTTATTCTTTGAGAGCTGCTACATGAATGCTTTTGATAATACCGGCCTTATTCTTCAGAGAGAAACGCCACATCATTGTGCTATTAAATTTGTGTACTTTAATCCCTAGTGTAATATTCATGTGTTACTGCTCACATGTGTTACTGTTTGTGTGGGAGGTTTTTAGAAGATTTTCTGTGCAAAATAATCAAATTACTGTCCGTTTTTATCAATACTATTGCCTGCACATCGCCGTTTGACACATCAGAGCGGGCAGTCCTGCAAAGCCCACGATTCCTGCAAGACCCACTTCGTGTTGGTTGGTGGGCAACTGCTTATCCTGCCCAGTCAGCTAGCGGATATGGTGGAATTGTCCTGCATAGTCTGCAGACGGCCCACTTACATCCTGACGCGGACCCCACCCACGATGCGTCTCCCTCCTCGTTGCTCGTCATCCCTATCCCCTCGCGGCGTTCGTCTACAGAGGAAAAAAGCAGTCCGACCGCTCCCCACACTCCCCCTCCCTTTCCGCGCCGTGAGCCACACCGGATTCGGTTCTTAGTTTAGTTCTATTTTGATTCTTTTAAACAAGAATCCAATAAACTATAATTGAGTTAGTGGAAAAAAGGAGAGAGAGGAAAGTGGTAAATGAAGCCACCAAATCCTGCCGCCCTCAACCTCCTTTCCTCTATCCCTCCATCCCTCCTCCCTCCATGGATCTCCCTGATCGAACCCAGTCCGCTCCGATCCCCAATCCCGTCCTCTCTCCGCACATCCGCGTCAATTTTCCACCGTCCGACCCTTGCCGCCGCTGCCTCTAGCTCGTGACGGAGCTCACCGCCGTCGGGTCTCGCAACTGGCTGGCGCCGTCCTGTCCGCTCCTCTCCGGGCGCCTGGCTGGTGCTAGGATGGCGGCACGGCGGCGCCTGGATGGTACCATGGAGGCACGGAGTTGCTGCCAGCGCTCGGTGGCGCCACCGCCAGCGCACAGGCGTGGTGCAGCGGTGCTACCATGGTGGCACCGCGGTGCTGCAAAGGCGACACGGCGGAGCTGCAAAGGCGACATGGCGTCGGGCGTTGCTCCCATCGGAGTCGGACCGTGCTCCCATAGGCCAGCGGAGGTGCTGCCATAGAGGAGCGGCGGTGCTCGCGTAGGTCACCGGAGGTGCTGCCATGGAGTATCGGCGGTGCTGCCATGGGGACGGCGGTGCTACCTCCTGTCGGTGGCGGTGCTTCCGAAGGTCAGCGGCGGTGCTGCCATCCGTCGGCGGCGGTGTTATCATCCGGGTGATCCAGCGGAGGTGCTGCCATGGAGGAGCTGCGGTGCTCCCGTAGGTCACCGGAGGTGCTGCCATGGGGACGGCGGTGCTTCCGAAGGTCAGCGGTGGTGCTGCCGTGGGGGCGGCGGTGCTTCTGAAAGTCAGGGCGGTGCTGCTATGGAGGAGCGGTGGTGCTCGCGGGGGAAGTTAGTGGTGGTGCTGCCGTGGGGCGGCGGTGCTGCCTTCCATCAGCGACGGTGCTCCCGTAGCCGGTGGTGCTGCCATGGAGGAGCGGCGGTGCTCGCGGAAGTCAGCGGCGGCGGTGTGACGTGGGCGGTGGTGCTACCTTCCGTTAGCGGCGATGCTACCTTCGGTCAAAGGTGATGCTCCCGTAGATCAGCGGCGGTGCTGCCATGGAGGAGCAGCGGTGCTACCGGCCATTGGCGGCGGTGCTACAAGCATTCCGGTGTGGTGCTTTCTCGCTGGAGTTGGGGATGCTACAGTGGGGTGACGAAGCTCCGGCGACGGAGGCGTCTTCTCCGGCAAAGCTGCGGCGGCGTCTTTCTCCGACGACGTCTTCTCCGGCGACGGCGGGGCTCATGGAGCAGAGAGAGGAGACAGGGATGGCGCTTGACTTTTGTGTACCGTGGGAAGTTTTTTGTTTTTTTGTATGCACGAGCGGTTCCATGTGCGTGATGACTGCATGTGCGTGAAGGGCCACTGAACACGTGTCAACAGGAGGACCCGGTGATCTTTAGGAAAGATCAGCAGGGTGACGCTCAGCACGCTCCTTCCAAATGCGCTGGATCCTCTCCATTTGGATCCTAGCTAGCAGCAGTAAGAAAACCACTGTTAAGCACTTAATCTGAACCGTACGTGAGAGAAAGAAAATAATCCTCCGTACGCAAAATCATGTTACGAGATTGTACGGAAAAGCCATTAGCACGGGATCATCCATCATTCCGGCACGTAATCGCGCGTGCTTCTGCCGTACCCTTTTGTTCCATTGCACACGAGGTCGGTCACGAGCACCTCGGCTAGGATATTGAAGAAAAAGGTACGAGACGACGGCGAGATCTATCACACTCCTTTTTGTTTAATTCTGTTCGCTTGTCTCAGTCCTTTTGGAATATATAATCGGAGGTAGGCCTTCCACGTGAAAAGCCCGGGCGAGAGCGAGGAGACCTATCCTGCATTGAGAGCGAAAGCCACCGCGCAACGACGATGATGCTCCACATAAGAGTCGTTTTCCGCCAAAAGAAAATACAAACTGCAAGGAGAACTAGTTCCAAGTCAGCATCTCGCTGTGGTGATCGATCTACAGCTTTTGGGTCGCGTCGCAGAACGGGCCGGCCTTAGGTAGGGTAGATACCAAGTCAAGACAGCTCAGGCAGGGGCTCACTTCAAGTTTTGCCAAGGCATGCAGCTCTACTCACACCGGTAGGCTTGCTAGCTGGACAAGACAACCGCTCGCACCGATGGTCTGGTTAGGATTATTACTATGATACTACCCAAGTTTTAATTACGATCAGGTGCTTGCACTTGCTAATTGTCTTGACAAATAAAAACGCATATGCGTCGCTTTTGCAGTGTTACAAAAATTGCTACGACGCTGAGCTTGTTTACACCAGCGGTGGATGTTCAGCATGTAGCCCCCAAATGGAAGGGTGGCATGCATTTGACACCGGATATGGCGTCGACAGGGACTGACGGACGGACATGAAATGCAGAAAATGACGTTGCGCGTGCCACGAGTTCCATGAGAGTACTGCCCACCCCGAACCAGGGAGTTGAAGCCAAGATGCGCCAATAGCGACACTGCATCCGAGCTTGGGATTGGACGGATGGTTTAATCTGCACAGAATTTCCTCCTTCTGCCTTTTTTTCCTTCTTTTGTTTAAGTTGGGCAGAGGCCAGCCGACAACTGGTGGGCGTCACTTATCTCGCCGTGGCTCCACTCCAGGCTCATCAGGTCTCGACTCAATGGCTCCAGGCACGGGCGGCATCGGGAAGCTGCCACTGGCAGGCAAAGAGGCAGAGACGGGCAAACAGTTCCCACGCTCCCCTGCGTTGCGTCACTACTTTCAGAGGAAAACCTACACTAGTCTACACAGCACAGCACTGGAGCAGAGGACAGCGCTGCTCGACGCAGCAGGCATTCTGGCCCTGTACTGCTGCAGCCATGGCGCCGGACCGCGTGAGTGTTTTCCGCCTAGCAATGCAGGCGAATGGTGTCAGGAATTTACATTGGATCCACCCGGGGACTAATTCTGTTTCGCTACCTGGTACTACCGAAAAGGTTGTAATAATCCACAAGAGAGGCATCACCGACTGTGACCAACAAAGAGTGCCAAGGCCTGAACCTGAAGGATCTCCAGGTTAAAAAAACGCGGAGGTTAGACACATACTGTAGGATGCAATTCGTCTTTCAAGGCTGACAGACATATGAAGGAGTATCATCTAGGCACCATCCATCCATTCATGCCTTGGTACAAAAAATATGGCAAACGCGTCAACACAACGACGAATGGAGTAGCTAGCTGTTTGGAATTCCGTACATGCCTGTTAAAAAATAGAAATATACTCAAAATCTGACACACTGGACTCTTATGTCCGTCTGCACCGCCGCTTTCTATAGTTCATTCAGGCAGGTGCGCTGTCCACCGACAACACCCCCCCTATCCCGTTTGTATCGCGTCTGAAACTAGCTGATGAAGCTATGTCCTAACCAATTCAACAGGTTCAGAAGAAGAAAAAAAATGATCAATGCTGCTTCGAGTTCAGAAGCGTCTTCCTCAACGTCTCCATCGCGGACCGGATCTTATCCGACATCTTCTGGTAAAGCCATCGCTGCGCTGCCTCGTCTAGTCCCTCTGGCGCGATGGTTGGCCAGCCCTTCCTTTCGAAGGATTCGTCTTGGGGTATCCGTTGCTGCTTCCTGCTTTAAGCTTGGCAGATCAAACTCTACCGGTTCTCCTACGATCATCTGTATCTCCTTGCCGCACAGAGGCAGTGGTGGACGGCGCCCAAAGAATGATTTCTCTGGCATGACCTATAATCAAGCAGGGACATGTTAAAATAAACACCAACGAATTCTTCAATGCAGTGCAAACTCTGCAAAAATTGATGGTATCTCAGAGACACAAAGATTTCCATGTACCTTTTCAAAACCAGTGTGAATAATAGGCAAAACTATTGGAGTTACAGGTGCTCGGACAATAAGACTAGCAGTTCCCCACTTCAATCGTCTGATTGGTTGGTGATCCTGGGCTACTTTTCCTTCAGGGAATGAATGCAACTGTTTGAATATGTCATGACCAAATTTACAATCAATTAAGGGCCAGTGTTTGTAAACGTAAGCACACCATCTATAAATGACAGAATAACTGATGCTGAAGTGGAGAAGTCCATACCCAGCCTCCAGTGCTAAGCACTTCAAGGGCTTCATTCATATGGTCTTGATAAATTCCAGCCCCTCTTGTGATCGGCACACATTTCCCTGCGCATACATCATTTGTCGATTACAAGATTGTCAAATTATGTGATGCATAGCGATACCAACGCTGCTTTGCAACAAAACCCTAAAATGCAAAGATGAGAAAAATACAAGAATAAAGATGACAAAACACAAACTGAACATCTAAAATAGCAAATGAACTAGAGATCAGATGACATAAATGTTAGACAGCTCATCATTGTTTATTTGTTACTATCACAACATGGCAAGTATCATGTCATGTCATTTGATATGAGGTACTCAAAAACAGAAAAGCAATTTAATGGTAAGTATCTACTTATAAGGCAATGTGAAATACAGAACAAGTGAGCAGGGAGAGCAACATTACATAATGCCTGGAAAAGATTGATTTTTTTAATAAACTCTCTAAAGCTAGTCTTCGTAGCGCGTGCGAAAAATCAGGACCTCTTGGTTAATAGAACATCAATGAAGATTGTTAACAGCTCAGTATAAATGATGTGAGTTAGCATCGCAGCAACTCAAAACTATGACGGTTCTTGGCGCTTAAAATAAACATATAGGTGAAAGCGAACGAATCCCCTAGATTACATGGGCTTATTATATGCTTAACTGAAGGATGCCATAAAATGGCTCCAGTAAAGAAACCTTTCTTATCTGGAAATAAACTACAATCTACGCTGGAGTATGCTCCGCAACATAAGTTACAACTAGTGAAACTGATGTTTCAGGAAGATAATTAGTCCTACATTCGACCATACAATTCAGCGCATATATGCAATGTAAATAAAAAAGAAGCACAAGGAGCCTCACCAACTCGAAACATGTAAGACATGAATACATTCCTGAAGCAGATATCCTCAGCTGTCAGCACCCATCTTGCAAGCTTCGCATCTGTAATAGGGAAACCCTTGAATCCCCACATAAAAGGGTCATCTATCCTGTACAAACAAGTACAGGATAACCTCAAGGTTACCAAAACTCCGGGCACACAAGAACCATATACAGCAAACAAGACATGTCTAACTAATTTCTAAATCTCTACCACTGGCTCACCTATACGTGACACATATACTACTCCCTCCGTTTGGAAAAGGATGTCTTTCATATATCCAAATTCGGATGTATGTGTACACTAAAACATGCCTACATACATCCGAATCTAGACAAATCCAAGACATCCTTTTCCGGACGGAGGGAGTACAATACAACACATCAATAAATTTGATAGATCTGTCTTGCCCATTGCATACACAATTTATGGAAAATTACTGTTTAATCAAATATGAATAGTAATAATATACAATAAGTTTATGTGGCATGTATTCATAAGAAAAGTGAGTAGCATGAACGCTTCTACAATGTGCCATGCTAAGAATGTTCTTTAACTAAAATTTCAACACTTTGTATAGTTAAAACCCATCATGTGGACACGTACTGAGGACCGATGCGTGTCCGAAACTCCAAATTATGTATGCACACAATGTGGACACAGTGTGTTCTAGAAACCCACTACATGATGTTAACCACTGAACCCCAATGAAGACAGACACGATGGAATACGTGACTAAAGCTAATTAATTGAAGGATCCGATTTGCAGGTTACAGACCCAAGAATGGCACAGGTTTCTCAACCAGGTTGCTCTCACAAGGACAGATCAGAAGTACTCAGTAGAAACACGGCACCGCCGATCTGTCTCCGCCTGAATCTAGTTCGAGGCCACAACCAGCAAGAGCAATACATGGGGTAGCGGGGCGAGTGGGGAAGAGCGAAGGGGAACATACGTGGACATGTGGTTGCTGACGGTGAGGAGCGGCGTGCCGGGGGGCCGCGATTTGACGAGGCGGTGGAGGGCGTCGGCGTTGTGGACGGTGGTGGTGTTGAGCAGCGTCACATACGCCTTGGCGACCGTGCCGATGGCGCCGATCACGGCGGCGCGGGGGACGCCGCCGAGATGCCCCGCGCGGCCCGCCCACCGCAGCGTCCGCGCCGCCGCCGCCGTCGCCGCGTCGGCGGCCGCCTCCATCTTCTGCCCCCTTTCTTTCTTCTCGCGTGTTCTTTTTTTTTCGTTCCTCTCTGCCGTGTAGGCCCAGGCTATGGTCTTGCAACGGTTGGTGTGGTCGCGAGGGAGATTTTCTTGGAAAGTTGGAACTTTGGAAGGAAAAAACGAATTTCAAATCCGTTTTGTCTATGAGTAGGAATCTATAAAGTAATATGAGTATAACTATGAATCTCTTTGATCCTGATTTAGAGTTCTACTCCGTACTTTGTATCTACCTCGAGTGTGCCAAACATATTTGGAAGAGGATATGTGCATTGACCATTGGAATAGGATTTGGACTTGCAACCGGTTGGCGAGGGAGATTTTTCCTTGGCAAGTTGGAAGGAAAGACGAGGAATTCCAAATCCGTTTTGTCTATGAATAAGAGCATTTCCAGTATGTGACCTAAACTTTTTGCCATCGGATACGATTGGACCAAAGCACGCGCCAAGGAATTTTATGGCTGCCTTTGTCAACCTTGAGCGCGGTGATCGGGAATAGGGCGGACTTCACAACGACAGTGCAACAAACATGGGTGATGAACTTTCGTTACCATGGGTTCATGTGGTTGGCAGTCTTTTCGACGTATGGCTACTGACCCACACTGCACAGTCTTCCGAGAGACACGGGGAGGCCTAGATACTCGACTGTGAATTGGACTGCCAAGACCCTCGACTTGGGACGAAAAACTTTTTTCTAGCTCACCTAGCATTTCGCCCCACTAACGGTGATACAGTTAATATACATTCTTTATCTAAAAAAAAAAAACGGTGATACAGTTGGCCCAAAGCATGCCCTGCGGAATTTATGGCTGCCTTTGTCAACCTTGAGTGCGGTGATCAAGAATCGTGGCATGGCCGAGAGGGCAAACTTCACAAGGGTAGTGCAAATTGCAATGGGTGATGAACTTTCCTTTCTATGGGTTTAGGTGGTTGGCATTCTTATCAATGTATGGCTACAGATCCACGTTGTGGGATCTTTCGAGAGGCACAAGGAGGCCTAGATACTTGATCGGGAATTGGGTTATAACTATTGGGAAAGCCTGAAGAATGTCTATCTGGAACCAAGTTGGCGCAGCAAATCAGGGCGATAGAGCTCTTGGCTATATTGGTGACTGAGGTCAGTGACATCTCCAAAGCCGTGAAGGATTGCGGTGAGGTTTGCAACATCCTCTGGCCAGGGATAGGACAATAGTGGCGCCGTCAACATAGGTTTTTCGGAGACTTGTGAATCTGCCAGGCAGGGCGTGAAGAAGGCCGGATTCGGTGGCAAATTATCCTTCTTCGTTTAGTAATCTGATTTATTTACACCAAATACTGCAGTATTGAATACAAAACAAAATTAAGATACTACGACAAAAGATCCAATACACAAGAGAGGTTGTTCTTTTTGACAAGATTAAGAGTGCTATCCGGTCTCCCCTAGAGACAGATGCCTCGATCTCCTCCATGTGGATAGGCTCGAGACCGCTACGATTGCCCTAATACGAGGGGACAACCACGAGTTCTACTTCATCACATGGCCATGTTTGCCTACATCGAGAGAGGCACAAAAAAATCCAAACACCTCTGCACTGTTAAAGATTGTAGGAATTTTACAATAGTTTTGTAGGATTCTACTTCTTAGGACATTTTTCTATGAATCGTCTTTGGATCAAAACAATAATGCTACCGATATTCCTATTAAGTGTATCCCTATGTTTCATACCATAGGAATTTGAAACCTCTTTGTTAGACGTAGTCGGCTTAGGGGTCGAGGCATTGGTCATGTGTTTCTACAATGTTCCATCCTAATGATTATTCCTGCGGTTTTCATGTGCTTTATGATCACCAGTTTTGCACGGGTAAAGCTAGCAGAATTTGCTATTGATGAGTTTCTCAAGGTCCAAATAGTACTCCATTAGTCGAGCAAGGCTTTTGGACCAAAAGAAAAACTCCATTAAGATGAGGGTTATTGAATATAGAATCACAATTATCAGTAAGTGCCTGAAAATAAATCTAGTGTCAATCTCTACTATAAAAGTATGGACTGTCCTATCTCCTGCCCGTCCGTCGTACGTCGTGGCTATTTTGCAAAAAGGCCCCCTGAAAACTCTAGGACTCAACCCGCAGTCCACACTTACCGGTTCGCATCAAACAGGCCACCGAAAACAGAGTCAACTCCTTCACCCATCGTCACCAACCTCCCCCCATCGAACCCTAGCACAGGGTACCGCCGCCGCCGCCGTGGCGCCGCCCCTCCCGTCGAGCTCTCCGCCGCCGGCCACCCGCACGCCCCCGAGCACCCTCTCCTCTCCCGCATCTCTACTATAAAAGTAGGGAGTGTCCTGTCTCCTGACGGATCGTGGCTATTTTGCAAAAAGGCCCCCTGAAAACTCTAGGACTCAACCCGCAGTCCACACTTACCGGTTCGCATCAAACAGGCCACCGAAAACAGAGTCAACTCCTTCACCCATCGTCACCAACCTCCCCCCATCGAACCCTAGCACAGGGTACCGCCGCCGCCGCCGTGGCGCCGCCCCTCCCGTCGAGCTCTCCGCCGCCGGCCACCCGCACGCCTCCGAGCACCCTCTCCTCTCCCGCAAGAAAGCGCTGCCGCCACATCCTTTTATTCCCCAGGCCGGCCGGTACAGGAGACGTGCAGGAATTGCGGCGGGATTGGCGGGAGGGCGGCGCATCGGACGTCGACCCGCTGTCGCTGCGGCTTGACATGCCAGCGTTCTGGGGTTATCGGGAGGGCTGCGGCGGCGGGATTGGCGGGAGGCCGGTGTCGGCGGTGGCGATGGGGATGGATGGATGGAAAGAGGAGGCACCACGTCCGCCCCGCCCCAGGAACTCTCCCTCTGGTCGGGCCGTGAGCAGCACGACGCGCGCGCCGGCGCCGCACGCCACGCCGCAGATTATATAAGCATCTGCCTTGCCTCGGCATCAGACAGCCCCGACGTCTCCCCCCACCCACAGAAGCTCACGCATGAGAAGACCTGGAGTATCTGAAGCTGTGCCACCGCAGGTTTCTCTTCAGCTCGTCCCTGCTGCCCGCCTCGACGAGCTCTTCCAACCGCCGCCTGCTGTGCTGCTCCGGCTCTCCTCTCTAGCGGTTGGCTGCCTTGCAGCTTGATCTAATTGTTTTTATCCCCTCCACAGCTTCCCGCTTGTGAATTTGTGTGAGATCTAACTTACCTAGGTTTTGTGGCTGGAGTAATTTAACTTATTTTTGTACTGGGATCTACGAGGGGGATCTTTGAATCTGGTGTTTTTGCATTTTTGTTTCCATACTTACCTAGGTTTGTTCTTGTGCAGATAGGGATATTGAGCAAGAAGAATCCAAAAAAGAGAAGCTCCTCTGAACCAATGGATTTAAGCAGGAAATCTCATGTGTGTTTACTTGCAATGTGATCATGTCAGGTTAGTACTTTGGAAAAAATGAGCGGTTGACTGTATGGAGTTTATTTTTGTTTCTCTTGTGCAATTTATTCATCATGTTGACTGTATGGAGTTTGGAGAATGGGTATATGCAATTGGAAGCCTATAGCTTCTATTTTTCTGGATTTTTATTGCTGCATAAACAAAGTAAAAGGAAATGTTCTCTGCGTAGTTCATGATTTTATAGGTAGTATAGTTTCGGTACGAACTGGTTGCAGTTTCTGCTATGGCTTCGTTCCCTCACCATCGGCCTTACGAACCTACTAATGTCCTCGTACTTTATTAGCTACTGTGCTAGCTTTGTACCATTGATGCATGCTCTCATGCTGAAATTGTATGTCTGCAGGTTCTTTGAGGTGGACAATGGAAAGAACTGGATGCCTTCTGATCATCAACTCCACGATAAGCTTCTTCAAGGAAAGGGCAATGCCCGGTGCCGAAAACATAGGTATGTAGAAGTAACATGAAAATGGATGGATACACTGGTTTAGTGTGATGCTAACCTGCAGGGTATTAATGAGCTTTAGCTACTTTCATGCATCGTTTCTCTCTGCTCAGTTTGATTGTGGTTACAGTTTCAGGATCCAGACTCAGTTGAACAAAACTTGGATTGGTGCGTCTCTTCGTGTTCCCTTTCCTCTCCTCCTATATTTTCAGATTTATTTGTGAATTGTATTCAGTTCTGCTTCCAATCGTATGGATCTGGAAGTAATGCGAAATCATGTTTTGTTCTGCTGCAAGTGATGTGACTAAAAGATAGGTTGAGGCCAGCGTAACCTTGCACTGCATTGGTCATTGCTTCTATATTACAAGCATATATTATGTACTGCTCGAAAATGAAAAGGGCATATTCAGTGTACGTACATGTGAATTTGTTTGTATCTGATATATTCTTGGTATTTAGGTATGGGAGCTTAAAAATCTATTGTGTGTGCAAGCACTATCTGAGCATATAGGATATAGCTGATGTTACTTCTGTACTTTGTCGGTTGTTTGGAGGTTGATGGTGCTCATGGCAATGGAGGTGGATTCATCGTCAAAGAAGATGAGGGTTACTTGGTTCAGTCCAGGTGCGTGTTATCTTCATCAAGATAGTTTTCTGAATACAATTGGTAACCTGGTGTATGTTTGTCGTCGGATGTATGGGTGATATAAAGATGGCAGATTTTTGATGGGGAAGGGAACTATCTGTCCAAGATATATTTTCATAGGATATCCAAGAATCTTGTTCACACCCTTCTCAGTGTTTAGGCTCGTATACAAATATTGATCTTTCTCATTGGTGCACAGATGCATTTCTGCTTAATAATCTGACTATTTATTGAAAATAACCTAACTGCTAAAATGTATTATTTGTGTAAGAACATGGACCAATTAAATGATTTTGCAGTGAAAGATGAAGAATGGCCTTAAAGTTGCCATCAAATTGCTCTTGTCGGAGTCGAAGCAAGGGACAAGATTTGGCTTGAATGAGTTCCATGAATAGGAGTCTTGACCAATTCGAAAAAGTTTTTGGAAGGGCCGAGGCGGATGATCGACAAGGATATGCTCAGGGACAACTCTATAAGGAGGTATGACATGAACTCTATGATGGCAGCAACTCTGCACTGACATATACTAAGTTACAAAAAGTCCTCTCTGGAGCAAACAAAATCACCATTCGAGTCTACTAATGTTTTCTAATTGTTCTTTTAAGAGAATACATACCAATGAAAATATTGAAGTCTGTCTCTGTACTTCAGGGAACTTATTACGATGTAAAGAGACACATAAAAAAGCTACAAAATAAAAGCATGTGCTCAAGACAAAACAACAATTAAACGGTATTATTTCCAGAAAATATAAAAGAAACTTTGTACTTTGCTATTAGGAGCATTGTTAGCATTTGTTCATGATTATATAAGCAAGCTTCGTACCTGATAGCAGTTCCTTGTTGCAACAATTTAAACCTGACACCGTATTCCTTTTTATTCTCAGATTAGTCGAAGACAGCTATATTAAGAAGAAAGAGAGGTACATCACTATAGAGACATCTCTCAGGCTGAGAACAAGGTACATGACCTTGACAACATTCTGAAAAATAAAAGAAACTCCTTTCATGTGGTATTTTTAATTATGAAGCACACATTTGGGAGGGGGCGTGTATATTCCAAATTCTGTTACATATGTCTCTTTTTAGTTTCGACCATTTTCAGTTTATTAAGACATGTGTCCTGAGTCTGTGAGGAACTCTTATTTTGATCTACCGAAGATTGAGAAAGCACACAAATAATGATTATACGGATGCTATTTGAATGTCGCATCTATATTTTTTTGTTATTTCTTGCATCTATATTTTTTTGTTATTCCATAGAAACTTCGAAGTCATGGCAATGGGAACGATATAGTACAGCTGGAGAAAACATCGACGCACAATAAAGAGTAACATGTTGGAGTAGGTACAGTGGCGGCGTTGTTGGAAGGAGGCGACTAAGCACGTTAGCGGTGAAGAAAGAAATTTGACAGTCCGTAGCAACGCACGGGCATTCAACTAGTTTCATAAAAAAACAGATATTAACAAAGTAATTCTTGCTCAAAGCTTTGTATTAAAGGAACCTAATAAACAATCCATACAAGAACGAAGGGATATTATAGTATAGAAAGTCCTTGTCGCTACATAGTATGTATAGTACATTAGTACTAGACTACTAGTGCTCCAAAATTAAGGAGTATCCGCTAGAAGTTGAGACAAGTAGGGATGGCTCTTATCCAAAAATAAGGAGCGACTCGCGGCTCATTCCCATCCACCGTCTCCGGCTCTTTGCGACCACAAAATTTTAAACAGGGCATCCTGCCAAAAATAGCCTTTTTCGGTGCCAGCCTACGCACTAATTAACTAGCCAATGCTTCGAAAGAAGAAGAAACACGTTACGCCTCCTCCACGGTCGGTTTCCACTCCTCCGGCTTGGGTGGGAATCCGATTTGTGATTGAGTTTTAAGTAAAAGTAAGATTTTTAATAGATTAGGTTAGGGTTTTGGTAGCCGCCTTCTTTATTCCGGCTGCTACGTACTAGACAATGGTGATTCGTCCACTCGACTCCCAGCGACGTCGACCATGCTGTTCGGTAGCTATTCCCTGAAATACTGGTGTTGATACTCTTGTCGATATTGGTTGATCACTTTAATTATTGCGTGCGTGCACGTAGGCTTGGCATTACGGCTCAAAATTAAAATAGGTGAACCCTCATTGGTATTTACATATACAACTTTGTGGTTTGATATCTATGTCATGTTTCTATGGATACTTTCAGAAAAATACAAAATTGTGTCATGAAAGAAGAAAGAGTTTGAATATCTCGAATATTTGCTAATTTCTTTTAGACTTTTTTTTGTAATCGCTGTAGTCAGCTCATGTAACCATCTACTTTTCGCTCATATAAATATATCATCGTATTGATTGTCAAAAAAAAAACTAGCCAATGCTTCCATGCAGAGCAGCAGCTTCCGGTATGTGTTCTACAATCATCTGTCTTTGCTCAAAGCTTTGTATTAACAGAACCTAATAAAGGAGTGACGGGGCTCATTCCCGTCCACCGTCTCCGCTGCTGCACATTATATAAACATGGCGTCCTGCCAAAAATTGCCTTTTTCGGCGCCAGACAATGCTTCCATTCAGAGCAGCAGCACCACTCAGAGGATTCTCGAATCCAGTCTCCAGGAGCCCCTCCTGGACAGGCACCAGAAAACATGAGCGGATACCACTTGCTCCCAAGATTCCAATTTCCCCGTAAGATAATGCCTGTCGTCCTATGAGAAATACCAGTTGCACCGCACGCATAACGTAAGCAGCAGGACAATCAGACCCATCCTTTTCCGACCCTGATCCTGCATGGATTATATTAATCGAATCATTGCCAGAAACAAGTCGTATGAGTAAGATATTTCATTAGTGTAATCTAAACAAAAAACCAGTTGCATAACATGACGAAAGGGGTAGGCCTGGATTAGCATCAAGACACTCCAATTGGCTTATGCGGCGGCATGCATGTTCATGTCGTGCGGCTATTCCCAATGCAGGCTCCATGTAGGAACTTCCACTGGACCATAAAAAATACCTCCAAGTGCATGCATGGATGGACCTCTCGCTTGGAGCGAGCTGAGCTGAGCACTGTCCAGGTGAGAAGGATCAGAGGATGCAGAAACTGTACTGCTATACCTGCAGTGGGATGCAAAAAATGGTTTTCTGCTTTACCTTGAATCGAAGAAGCCGCGTATAAGGCTATAAGTAGACACTGCCCCACAGTCCTTGCTAACTTCATATCCTGCTCTGATTCTGGATAGCAAGGTTAAGGTTGGACTCTCGTGCTGCCTGTACAGTAGCCAGTCAACATGTCGGACGACTCAAGGACTGTCCCTCAGGGGAAGCTGCCATCGGATGACCTCCACCCACCGCCAATGCCGGTGATCAACCTGGGCCACCTCATTCTTGATGCGGAGACACGGTCTGGCATGGTGGAAGATATCGCCAAAGCATGCCATGATCGAGGGTACTTCCAGGTATGCTCCTTGAGAACAAATACTGTTTTCTTCCCTTTTACCTTCGCATTTCTCTCCTTGTCCAAACTATGATTGTTAACATTGTTCACTTGTGCACACTGTGCTAGAATGCCGACTGAGCAAGCTGACCTGTAAAGGGGAAAACCGAGAAAACTAAACTAGATTTGTCGTTGCAGTCTTGAAGAAGCATTCCAAAAGAGCTAGGAGGACCTTCTTTGAAATACGCAGATAGCTGTGACAGCATCTTATTTGTTAGTACACGCAGAATATTACGGCAGCAGCAATCTTGCGTATACTTAGGAGTTCGGGCTCTGTAAGATTAGGCATATATAGAGTATAACAGACCACACAGGTGATTGTATGAGGCAATGCCGCTTGTATTGTCTAAAAATAGACGACAAAGAGAAGATCAGTACCATTATGTCGCTTAGTTGCAGGGAAACTGACAAACATCATGAAGCGTAGAAGTTCAATGCCCATTTCGCCCTTCAGTAATTCAATATTCATTGGAATGACACACCTACTGGTTGAAGCTCATTTTAGTACTCACGAATTGTAGATTATTCTCATCCCTTGTCGTATTCTAAAAGTTTTCGTCATGTGCACATTCCTTAAGCATTATCCTTTATGTAAATTATTCTTGATCTGTACATTAATCTTCATTAAATCAATGTGCAAAATTTACTATAAAGTGTCTACACAGTCAATATATAGTTATGTACAAGCATCTAACTCTTCATTATGTGTCAACAGTTGGTCAAAGTTGTAAATCTGCAACCAAGTCTCCTTGTTCAAACTCATTAATGGCTGGTTTCAACTATGACACTATTGTTTTGGCCTTACTGGGGTGTGTTTTCTGACACAGTGACCTTCCAGTAACGGAGATAACAACTCATTCAATCAAAAGGTGCATTTTCTGTATATAGAATACTCAAGCTTCAAGTTTCAAACATAAGCAATGTCAAGGTTCTCAAGGACTGATGAATAAAACATAAATTAAAGGAAAGAAAAAGATTCATCAGAATGTTTCTTCTTGTGATTGAGAAACTGCAGAAGAGGACAACTTAAGCTACTGTCTTTTCCTAGAACTCTTGCTGGACAGTCCACTAACTAGCAGGTGGTAAGGGAACAAAGAAAACTCACTTGTGTATCCAGTCTGTGATGATTCCTCCATTTTGCAGGTTATAAACCATGGGATCAGCCAATCTGTCATGGATGGTGCTGTGGAATCAGCTTCAGATTTCTTCAAACTGCCAAGTGAGATAAAGGAAGAGTTCGCATCAGACGACCTTCGACAGCCGGTTAGATATGACACCAGCTCAAAGGATGGCATTAGTATGTCACGGGCATTCCTAAAGCATTATGCTCATCCCCTCAGTGAATGGATGCAACATTGGCCAGAAAAACCACCAATCTACAGGTAAAGGACCTTCCTACAAAATCTTCTTAAATCTCGAACTACAGAGCTAAATTTGTGTGTCTTAAGAGCTGACATAAGTCCATTATTGTTTGCTGAAAACAGGGAACACATGGGAAATTTTGCTGTTGAAGTAAGGAGGGTGGCTTTGCAACTCATGGAGGCAATAGTTGAAGGCCTAGGATTGGGCAAGGATTACCAGCATGAGAAATTTGATGAAGGATTGCAGCTAATGTCAGTGAATTGCTACCCTAAAGAATCAAAAGGTGATGTGGCGATAGGGCTGGCACCGCATTCTGATTACGGGTTCCTTACCATCTTGCTCACAAGTTGCCGGGGCCTGGAGGTCGTTGACCGGAACAGCAACAGCTGGAAAGTGGTACAGCAACTTCCACATGCATTGCATGTCCACGTAGGAGACCAAATGGAAGTTCTGAGTAATGGTCAAGTAAAGACTGTTGTTCACCGTGTTCTTCTGAATCCTGAAGAAGAAAGGATCTCTATAGCTAGCATCCATGGTTTTGCACTGGATGAGAAGGTCTCCTGTGCCAAAGAGCTGGTGGATGAACAAAATCCCAAAAAGTACAGTGAGAACAGTTTCAACGACTTCCTAGATCATCTCACAAGTAATATGGAGAACAAGGACAGGAACTTTCTTGAGAGCATTAGGATGTGAGGAGCATAATTACTAATTATGGTATAATCTTAACTTGGAAGTCCAAAAGCAGTTACTATGATAAGCTCTACGCTTACAAAGTTCACCTCTATTTGCTTTGAACTACTTATCTGTAATAGTTCCTAAGTATGTATGAGCTGTTTGTTTTCATGTTGTTTTTCCCTTTCATCGTTTTATATTATAATAATGGGTCTGTAATAGGTAAAGAAAAATTTACCATGTAAATTAATCCAGTAAGATATATTGTACTACTGTTAAACCTTCCATGTTACATACTTACATATGAATGCATTTTTTCTTCTTTTTGAAAGAAAACTGTAGGGGAAGCCCCAACCATATGAGCGAACTCTTCCTCACTTCTTTCAGTGTTTTAATTCTAGATGCCACATGAATGGATATATGCAACTCCTGTTATCGACATTCCAGGGCATGCCACTTTAATAGTACCACTCCTGACAAACGTCCATTCTTAGTTTGTCAGTCTCTCCCTTTGTGACACATATAGTTTAGTTGATTTGCAAATTTATGACATTTCTGGAGGGAACTAAATCAAAAGTTCAACGCCGAACAGATCTCAAACACTAGCAAAATTCAATTAGAAGGAGATGGTAACCCACCTGATCCAAGGTCCAAATTATCCTTGCTGAACTTGCACCAATTAACAGGTCACATGGCAATGCAGAATTAAGGTATTGCAATCCGGTTCCTCCGATGTAGAACCTATCTCAGCAGCACATTCAGAGTGCCAAGGGCCCGATTGGAGTGACACCAGGGAATTGTCCGCGACGGCCTATGGTGCCTAAACCCTGCCATCAGAGACCCCCACTTGTTAGATGTTGCCACATAAATCATTGAAGTTAAAGAATTCGAGGACCAGCGATCCACTTGCAAGCATACACACAAAAACAACATTGCACAAGCACGTCCCACCCTCATCCACTTTCCTCCGGACCACCACCTATTTCCTGCTCGAAGTTGGCGGATACGAACGCCGTATCAGCGCCTCCAGAGGTACCCGTCGATGGGGAGGTCGGCACCGGCGGAGGCGAGGGGATCTAATTTTACGGCGGCGGCAGAGGTTGATAAGCGGATGAGGGCGGCGGAGGCGAGGGGAAACAGTCCCAGCCGCTGTTCAGGATGGGAGGCGTCGGGACGTACCAGTACCTGCGGCGAGGTCCCCGGCCCGCGCTCGCCACCGCCGTCGACGGCCTCGAGCCGTTTCAAGCGGCGTGACACTGGAATTGCCTGCGCCGGTAATGCTTCCGATCTTCCCCGACGCACTGGCCCCAACTACTGGCAGGCCTGGAATGGCCCGGAGAGACGGGCTGGGCCTGAATCCAAACTTTCCACGATGGCCGGCCAGGAGGCGCAGGATTACTTTGAGTGATTGTTGTTTTTAATACTCCCTCCACGTTTTGTGAAACTGTTTTATTTTAGCTTGCCAAAACATTTTATAATGTGGGACTGAAAAAGTATAAGATAATCCTTTCTCGGTCTCAATATTTTTTTATCATTTCTGTACGCTTCAAAAACAAAAGCAATCCTTTTATCGTCTAGCATTTTGGTTCGTCCCAAGTGGTGTAGTCCCCGGCGACGTAGTTGCTGGCCGTGACTGAGATCAGTGGTAGGGTTCCATTTGCAAAAGGTGAGGACTTGGTTGTAATTTTGATCTCTCGGAAGATCCTCTATGTAAAATGTACCCGCTCTTGGACCCTTCGAGGCCCTTCCATGTTAGAAAAAAGAAAGACGGGTGCAGCGAGGAAATTTCAGGTTTCTCCTAGTAGCGATAAAAACGAAAGTCATTTGTACTCCCGAGCTCCAGTGCTCCCTTCGTTTTTTAAAAAATAAAACAATATTTAGAAGTTTTAAAATAAATTGACAATAATTCTGGATATAGTCCATGATGTAGCCTCCAAACGTGCAAAGTCACAACACAAGAATTATTTGTATTATGGGTTACACAAAAATGACAAAATCTCAATTTTTTTTGAAGATTTAAAACACTATACTCAGATTTGTACACTTGTCTTTTTTTGTGTAGCTCAAAATACAAAGTATTTCTAATTGAAATTTTGCACGTTTAAAACACAGAGAGCCCTGGAGGTCTGGAGCAAGAAATCTCCACCCCGATAAAAGACGAAACTGTCCGCGGAAAGCGCAGCTCCGGACAGACGCACGGGGGGCAACACGTATGCACCCAGCCCCAGCCGCATTCGCACGCCTCGACACATCCTCGTTAACCGTCTTCTTCCGACGACGAAGCTACAGAACACCCAGCCCCGCCTATAAAATGGGAGGGAGGAACGATACGGAGAGGCCCGGCCCACCGGAGGAATGGAGGATAGACAGACAGAGCACGAGACGCAGGCGGGCGAGGCGTACGTGTGCCGTCGTACTCCAGATCGGCCACCGCAGGAAACTATGGTCAGCCTTACGCCCTTACCATTCTTTTCTTCCGTTTTTTTTTTTTGAGGTTTTAAGGCAGGCGTTCTGCCATTTGATTAGATAGAAAGCAATTCCTTTACAGGAAGGCCTCAAAGGAGGCTAGAAAATAAAAACAAGGAGGCCAAGAAGCCAAAAAAAAAACACGGGACAAAAAGAAGCTACAATCCCCGGTCTCCTGGATCATCCGTGAAGGCAAAGGCCCTATGCTCTATCTCGTTCCGAACAAGGCGCACCACATCCAATACTGGCAGTGCCGTGTTCGTGAACACCCTCCGGTTTCTCTCCTTCACACACCCCATATGATGTATGTGATCACACCGCTAGCCGTCCTCTTTTTCTCGTTTGTGAAGTTCTTGATGAAATGAAGCCACCATCCGTCGAAGTCTCTGTTTGTCGTAGTTGTGTTGTGGGGCACCGGGAGGTCGTTGGACTTGTAACACCGAGTCACGGACCGCCTTGGTGAACGAGCAATCATGGCAAAGGTGTTGCACCGTCTCGGGGTGGATGTGGCAAAGCTTGCAAATGGGGTCATGAGGCCATCCCCGTATAGCAAGGTTATCCGCCGTGCGGATCTTGCCGTGAGCCACAAGCCAAACGAAAAACTTGCACTTGGGCTCAGCATGAGCCCTCCAAATCTTCTTCGTGTCAAAAGGAGCATAGGCACCAAGGAATTGGCACTTGTATGCCGATGCCGCTGTGTAGTTTCCAGATGGTGTCCATTTCCAAATGATCGTGTCCGGTTGCGGAAGAAGCTGCACCTCCCGCATGATGCTCCAAAGCTGAGTGAAGCTCGCAAGGTCTTGGGCGGAGGCGATGTTCTGCAAGGCTCGGATCCAATTCCCACCTTGTACCTCCTTCCTAACCGACCGGTTCTTCCTAGTAGTGATCACGAACAGATTTGGGAACCGAAGCTTGAGAGGGCCTCCGTCTCCCAAGCGTCATGCCAAAAAGAATATTTGGCGCCGTCCCCGAGGGTGATCGTCGTGGATGCCCGAAACAGCGCCATATCCGTTGGCGTGCATGGTAGCCTAGCGCCAAGCCACGGTCTAGTGTCATCCGTCCATGCAAGCCATGCCCAACGTAGGCGCAGCGCCCTGCCAAACTTGTCCAAGTCGGACACTCCCAAGCCACCAAGAGGTAGCGGTTTGCACACTGTTGCCCAGTTGACAAGAGGGTGGCTTGTGGTGTTTGGGTCGGCCGACCCCTTCATCCAAATGAAGCCTCTTCTAAGTTTGTCGATCCGTCGAGCACCCATTTAGGGAGTATGAATATCGTCAAGTAGTAGGTCACCATGGAGGAGAGCACCGATTTGGCTAGGATCACTCTTCCCGCCCTAGTGAAATGCTTCCCTCGCCAACCGGCAAGTCTCGCTCCAATCTTGTCGATGAGTGGCTGAAAATTCACCGCCTTAAGTCGCGCAAAGTGAAGTGGCAGCCCAAGGTACTTGCAAGGAAAGGAGCGTCGTCGCGCCGGGAAGCAAGCCAAGGCCTCCGCGATAGTCGTGTCATCACATCGTATAGGAAACAGCTCGGTCTTGGCGAGATTAGTGCGCAGCCCCGTCGCATCTCCGAATACCTCTAGAATCTTGGAGACCGCGAGGAGGTCCTCCTTGGATGGTCCAACAAAAACAGCGGCATCATCGGCATATAGGGAGACGCGGAATCGAACCGGAGTGTCTCGCAGCGGTTGTAGGGTACCCATCTCGGCTGCACGGCGAAGGATATTCACAGCTGTTCCGGTGGGTGTTCGTTTCTGAATCTTGATTCCCTTCCCGTTATTGCGTAGCATATATAACAGGCAGCCAGTGATCCTCAGCGAGATCGCAGCAGAGCACACACAGGCTTTTGGGAGGGTTCTATTTCTCAGGAATTTTCTTTGTTTATTTTTAGGATTTGAAGAATATTCCTATCGTCTGTTTTGCATGTAATCTCATACCAATATATATTTTTGGTTTCGGCGACAACTATAGGCAAGCACATATATATGCCGTCAAGATATTCTTGTATCTTTATTAGTACTCCCTCCGTCCAAAAATAAGTGTCTCAAGTTTGCTCAAAAGTGGAGGTATCTAGACATGTTTCATATAGATACATCCATTTTTTTTTTTCCAAACTTGAGACATTTATTTTTGTACGGAGGGAGTACAACACATGATTTTCAATTTCCATAGGATTCAACGTGTGATGGCATGCTATTCATAATCTTTTATTTATGTGTTTCAAAATTCCATGAACCAAGCGAAACCCTTGAAGTTGTTATTGAGTTTGTTAGGATTGTAGCTGGGAATGTGTGGAAAAGAAGCCTGAACACTATGAGACTGATGTATTATTTGTTTCATTTCTGAAATAAAATCGGGGCAGAGCTCCTCAATTCGAAAAAAACGAAACTTTTGGAATTTCACGGGAATTTGGGGGATTCTACAATTTTGCATATAGAGCTTGTTTATTTCGTGGGATTAAAAACTATATTTTTTTTCCTACGATCTACTTTGCATGAAGTTCTTTAGGAAACTCATGAAAGCCGTGGCAAACACACACAACCCTTCAAAAGCTTTTTGTGTTTATCTTGAAACACAACCAAATCAATAGGTCGCTGAAAAACTTCCCAGGGATTGTTTGGTCCAAAATAATTCCATTCGTTTTTATTTCTTACGAATCTTTTTCTACCCAAATTGTTTGGTTTGTAGGATTTGAAATAATAAGAATTTTCCTATGGTCAATTTTGCATGTAATTCCGTAGGATTTTTTCTTTGGTCCAATCTCATGACTAATTTTTTTTCTAGGAAAACTATAGCAAACACATAAGCCGTAAAAAATATCTTGGTATCTTTTCTACACCGCAGCCTTTTCAATTTCCATAGGATTCTACGTGTCATAGTATGACATTTGTACTTTTTTATGTGTTTTGAAAACTCTTTGAACCAAATATGCCCTTAGGAATTGACAAATAGGTCGTAGGCCCCGCTATATTAATATAGCAAACAACCGATACAACCAACGAGAAACACGGCTGGGGCGACAGCCAACACGCACCCAAAGAAAGAGGAAAAGAAGAAAGAAAAAACGACATAGGCGGATTGACTAAGCGACGGTGACCCGCAAACGCTGCGCCCTCTCCGAAAAAGTACCACCACGCTCCTAGGCCCGAATCGACGAATACCAAGCAGCACCTTCAAGAAGGAAAGCCACGCTGCTGCCCAGACCAGCGCACTGGTCTTAGGGTTTCCCCCGGCACAGAGGGAAGCGGATGAAGGTCAGCCACGACGCCCTTCAGGAAGGAAAGATGCCACCCAAAGGCGGCACCGCGTCGGTGTCGGACGAGCCGACAAGGATTTCTCCCGAAGGACCCCTTCCACAGCCCCGAACGATCCGTACCACAGAAGCCCCGCGAAGACGAGCTTCGAAACCACCAGACTAGCCGCCCACCAACATGCGCCAAAACGATTCCGAAGCCACCATCGTCGTCGCACCGAAGTAGCCGTCACGGGATCTGCAAGACGGAGGTGAGGAGAAGTAAGAACCAGGGTTAGCAGTATCGCGGCCGTGTGGGAGGGAACAACCTCCACCGCCGAGGGCGGTAGTCGACCGGACGAGGCAGCCGAGCACACCAGTCCCTGTCAGGTCCGGCCGGGCCCAGCGGGCCCGTTAAGCCCCCACGGGGGCACACCAGTCCTAATAGGGTCCGGCCGGGCTCGAAGAGGGCTCGTGAAGCTCGCCGCCACGCTTCAACAGGCCGGCCTGCGTCGCCGCTGCCCCTGCACTCACTCCCTCGCTCCCAACTGCAGAACGCACATCAGAACTAGCCCGCCCGCCCAAACCTAGATGGGCCCGGTGGGCCCAGATCTGGGCCGCAGGGTAGGCCGGCGCCGCCTGTTGTACGCCGTCGCCGCAACATCGCTCCGCCCGCGAGCCTACGGGCGCCGCCGCCGTCACGCAACCCCCGGCCGGAGCCGGACCGCCGCCGCCTCCAAGGAACACCGCCACCGGGCCGCACGAGCCCCGCTTCCAACGAAACCGGCGCGGGAGAGAGAACCGCCGCCGACGACACCACCCGGGCTGCGCCCCGGCAGCCCCTGCCGCGGCGCGACGGGAGAGCGCAGAGAGGGAGGGGACGAGGAGGGGAGAGACGGGAAGGCGCGCGAGAGGAGGAGGGGAGGGGCGGCACGGGCCGGCCGGCGGCGCCGACGCGGAGGCGGCTAGGGGTTCGGTGTGGGAGGAGCTAGGGTTTTCTCTCTTCTTTGCTTTCGACGCGGAGTAGAGTAGCTAGCTCAAGTTCCTATAGGAATTCCATAGGAACTTTGAGGATTTCATTGATTAGGATTTTTTCCCTATAGATCCTTTTATGTTGTAGGATTTAAAATCATAGATATTTTTTCTCCGATCTACTTTGCATGCAATTCTATAGGAACCTCATATAATTTTTTCTTTCTTTTTTTTTTTTTTTTGAAAGGGAGCCGTGTACAAGATCAAGCGAACGAAGAACACACACGCACGAACACAAGTTCTTTCTTTCTTTCCACGACTATGACAAACACATACTCCAATTCATAAACAATTCTTGTATATATCCTGAAACACAATTAAAAGTATTGTATGACATTTCATTCCTGCGTTTTTTAAATATGTCATGTGTGTGTGGGTGGGTGGGTGGGGGGGGGGGGATCCGATATATTGCCACTTTTGAGAGTTTTACAGGGTTCGCGCAATGCGCGAGGATACGAAGTCACGCCACAAAATGTTTTGAAAATCGGAGTTACAAGATTCTTGCGTTTTGAAAATCGGAGTTACAGGATTCTTGCGTTTTGAAAATCTTTTGAACCAAAATGCCCTTCTATTCTTGTGTTTTAGAAATCCGGCGAGTATGACATAGAAGCGTAACCATGTAGTTTCAGATGTCCTATAACCGATTTTAAAAGTTTATAGATTAACATGATCAACTTGGACATATGCAAGTTATCCATTTTTGTGGGTTTGGACACAAGTTATTTCCCTGGAACAAAAAATATCTGAGCAAATTGGATTCCTATAGCTGTATCGAGTCCATGCTGCGCAGTACATCTCATGCGGAACTAAATTGAGATAAAAAGAAATTAACTGATATATAGGACCGCACTGACGAACACATGGTTTAGGACCAAACAACCGGAACAAACTTGCAAGGTTCCTTTGAGCCTCCTTTTGATGGAAGAGACATGCAGCTAGGCTGCATTTCCCCAAAGAAAGAAAAGGGGAAATAAAAGGGAGCCCTGCTAATCACACGTCTATCCAGCTCTGCTGGTACCATATACTCACTTATTTATAGCAGTACAGTATACTAGGTACCTGAGGCATAAATAAAAAGTTTGGTTCTCTAGCAGTAAGCCACAACTAAATAGACACTTATCTGAAGAGTCTCATTCAGCTATGTATGGCTTAATGGAGCTAGCAGAACCAGTGTGTTTTTTTCTGGTTATAGCTCTGTCGATTTTCAGGTTCTCAACGAACCTCCTATAATTCTTCACATTTGTCGGTAGGAAGTCGAGGAAGTCATGGAAGTTGCTCCCCCTGTACATCTTCGGGTGGCGCTCATCGACGAGCTCCTCGGCGCAGTCGACTTTCTCGTCCATCGCAACACCATGGATGCTGGCGATTGAAAACCTCGCTTCATCAGTATTCAGGATTGCCCGGTGCAGAAGTGACTGAAGTCGGCCATTGCTCAGCACCTCGAGGTGGTCACCGAGATGAACATGGAGGGCCCCAGGAATGACCGGGACCGGCGTCCACTGGTCGTCTTGGTGGTGCATCACCTCGAGCCCAGGAGAGCTCTGCAGCAGGATGGTGATGAAACCGTAGTCAGAGTGAGGCGCCAGCCCGACCGTGTCGCCTGCCTGAGTCGATCCCTGCGGGTAGCTGTTCAGAGCCATGAACTCCAATCCTCCTATAAGTTTCTCCTGCAGGTACATTGGTCCCAATCCCAGGCCTTCCACAATGGCCCCCATGAGTTGCACCGATAACCTCTGTATTTCAACGGCGTACTTCCCCATCTTCTTCCTGCCAATTACCATTTGTTCGATCAGAATAATGATTCCTATCTCTAGGACTGTGATAGTGTGAAGGAAATTTTCAGGTTGTTCCTAAGTACCTGTATGTTGCAGGCTGCATTGGCCAAAAGTTGATCCATTCTTCCAGGGGATTGGCATAGTGCTTGAAAAACGACCTGGACTTGCTGATGCCATCCCTCGCGCTCGTGTCGTAACGGATCGGGCTCCGGATGTCGTCGGACGCGAACACCTCCTTGCGCTCGGCGGGCATGCCGAAGAACTCCGAGGCGGCTTCGAGGGCGCCGTCCATGGCAGACTTGCTGACGCCGTGGTTTACCACCTGCAGGGGTTAGTGCACCACAATGATATCAGCATTGTATAGATGCTTTGTCGCTTGCTTTGTATGAAGTTAACTCCGAGTCAGTGTTTCTAGAAATGTTTCAAGAAAAATTAGCTCGATGTCAGGTCAGTTATCAGGCAAGAATAAAATTAGGCGTACGTGTTGCATGCACGTGCACAGGTGCCGTTCGGTTCAGTGTCAAGCGACAGTGTTGTAACGAGGACCAAAGGATGCAGAGTAGTACTAGCAATACATCGACACGAACCTGGAAGCAGCCGCGATCGCGGCACGCCCGCGCAATGTCCTGGACGACGATCGCCCGGGCGGCGGGGTCCTTGTCACCGAGCCGGGCAATGTTGATGACCGGCAATGACGCCGCACGCTGCGGCTGCTGGCGGTGGTGGTGGTGGGTGGCCATGCTGATGCTCCTCGCGAAGAGGCGCCCCAAGACGGCAGCAGGCATATGCCTCTGTCTCCTTCGTCAACCTTGGTAGGTCGGTCGACCGACTGAATGCTCGCTCGTCGCTCTCTGCAGACACTGCTGCCTGTTCCGAGATGATTCCGATGCGTTCCATGTGGATTCCAGGATCGTGACTTTATAGGCTGAATCTCGACGAGCAGTGGCAGCAGAAGAAGCAGAGGAAGGAGAAAGCAACCGGAAGACAGTGATGGTGAGATAACCGTGCGCACTACGATGGATTCTGCTACTGTCCACTGGGCAAAATCAAATTCTCTGCACACAGACTTTAACTCTTTTGACAGCCCAAGACGGCTTTGGGTTTCTCCCTTCGGTTCCGGTCCAGGAGCAGGCCACTAGCGCCCGCACCCTAATTGCGTATGTACGTGCGTACGCCGCGGTGTAGCTACGTCCAGATGAGATGGTCGCGGCTGGCCCCTTTCTGCATGGCAGTGCTCACCAGCTGTGGACATACATGGAGTAGATTTTTTCGATAAAGATACATGGAGTAGATGCGATTCTTTTTCTCGCCCAAGGCCTAGTTGCGCCGGATCGGGTGCGCGTCCTGCTGTATGGAGGTTTACGGTGGATAATGCGGTTTTCTCGTGGTGTCCCGGCTGAAAACCGATCCCGCGGCAAGAGGGGCTACCAAAATGTCGAGGTGGGTTTCCGGTTTTGGCATCGTCGTGAGATGACAAGACAAAGCACCTGTTTTTCCGGATACCTCGTTGCTCTTTTTTTAGGGATATATGCCTACTTTCGACTGACGTAGCCATAGGTAGTGTGAATTGCATTATACGTCCTGCTCATCACCTCATGTCAATGTTTTAACCACTCACGAAAACTAAACAACTCTTCTGGTGAAGAACTGGAATTCTGCTGCTATTGTCTTTCACTTCTACAACTGTTTAGGATTTGCTTTTACAACTCACAACTCCCTCTGTCGAGATTGGTACACAGTTGTGATTGAGAGTGACGTTCTAGATAGGTAATGTTTTATTGATATTCTCGCACCATGTCGAACTATAAATCACGGTAAAATACCGCCCCTACACTTGTGGGTATCACCCGCATACACGGTACAACGCCGATGACCGCAAGAGTTTACGGGAAATGTCTTGACCACATAGGTGGAGTCTTTCATTGCCATAACCACCTCCAGGAAGCCAGGATGGATGGCTTGCCATGCGAAGCACACCGGCACTACGCAGGATGGATTGTTTCCCGTATACGCGGAACAACTTGGCGTGAGGGACATTTCAGCTGTGTCATGATGCCTGCAAGTGCACAGTTTGTTGTAGCTAGTTTCGAAATAAGAGTTATCGAACCACAGTGAGCTGAAGGAATTGGTCTCTGGTTTCTCCTTTGGTTATCAAAAATTGTACCTGCAAGTTAGTTTGATCCAAAGCAATCAAGTGTGTGGAAAAAGGGTTGTTTGTGTTGTTGGTGTTTATCAGAATGTGGGAGACAATGTAAACAGTGACATAGCAAGCAAATGATGATGGTTATGAAAACGGCAATAAGGCTAAAAGCGTTCTCAGAAAGCGTTGGTTCCACACTAGTATGTTCTTAAGAGTGGAGATAGTTTATATCGATCAGTATCAAATTGTTCATGTGGAGGCGGAGTCCCGTAGTAGACATGCCCTGAGTCTATCAGGCATACACGCCCCGCACAACCACTGCTAGCATCGTAAGAGCCTGAGTCAATGGCCCGAGCCTCTAGCAATTAAGGATATAACCCGTGGACTATGGGAGAAGTTTTGTGGCTCTCCGTTATTCCCATTCCAACCCAAGAACAGGAGGTACCCCACCGAAAGTATCTCAACCCATCCTCCAGTTTTGTGTGGGGGCACGGTGACCTCCCAATCCTTGAACTGACACGAACAACCTAATTCGGACCTAAAGGCAAATATAGTGCAGTTGACGTTCGCACGATATACAGAAGTAGACGGTTACTACATGGCAACCGATATTAAACCATATGACTTCTATCTCATTTCATAATAATTATACTAGGGTTTCCCCATCTTCCAAAGAACTAATGAAACTACTCACACATGAAAGCATAAGACATCATCATATTAATGGTATGAAGGTACGGTGAACAATGGTATGAATACAAGTGCAAATCCACAACTACAAGTTTTCGAATTACAACAAGATGGAAGAGGGGATTCGTTGGTGATGACGAAGGAGATAGTGATGGTGATGATGGAGATGGATGCCTTGGCCTTCCGGATCGCAGCGGTGAAGATGATGGCAGTCTCCTGCTGGTTCCCCCTCTGGATCCCTTCCGGAGGTTAGGTTTTCTGGTCTATTTTCGTGGTGGCGGCTGTTGTGCTCGTCTGATTGGAAATGCGAGGCCACATGGTTAAAGTACTGGACGAGGCCGACCTCCTGGCAGTCAGTACAGTCGCACGGTACGATCGGGAATGACAGTACCGTGACTCGTTATCTCCTCTGTAACTTCCACTTCGTTTTCTTGTCCTTCTTCTTTATTTCTGGTGAATTGTTTTCCCACATGGAAGACTTTAAATGCTCCTAATCAGCATATTTCATTCCATACTTGGTAAAAATACCATATATGAAATTACTCTTCCTGCGTACATAGACATAAAAGTGCGCGCTGGCGCGATAAAATGCAGAAATCCCTATCTCTATGATACGTCCATTTTGCATCACTATTTTGTATCATAATCTACTCTTACTTACTGATGTATTTCACATTTTATTACAATAATTATGATATTTTATCTTATTTTGCATGTTTTACAATTACACGGAATTTATCTGTCGGAGTCAGGATTCTGCTGAAAAGAGCACCGTCGGGAGGGGATACGCCGGAAGCCCCAAAAATCAATAGAAAAATATAGGAATTATTTCCTCATCAAATCAGGCAGGAGGCCAGAAGACCTCGAGGAGGGGTGCCACGAGGCCACCCGGCGGCCTAGGGGCGCAACCCACCCCCTGGCCGTGTCGTGGGCCCACCTGGTCCACCTCCGGTGCTCCCCTTCGGTGATATACTCCCTCTTGACCTAAAAAATCACGGGGATGAACTTCGCATAATTTTTTCGCCGCCTCTACGGGGCGGAAAACAGAGAGAAAGAAAAGCTCTCCGGCAGGGAGAAATCTGCCGGGGAAATTTCCCTCCGAGAGGGAGAAATCATCGCCATCGCCACCTGTCATCGCTCCAAGCTTCATCGGGATCATCATCTTCATCATATCCACCGCCAGCACCATCATCCCCACCGCTCCACTTCGTTCCGCTGTAACATCTAGGGTTGTACTTGTTTAGTTTATTGGAGATACTCTCCCGGTATTGATTACCCTTCGTGGATTGATGCTTTTGAGTTGTTTCGGTGAATTAACTTTATGACCAGATTGTTATTACTCATCATATCACCTCTGATCATGATCCATATGATGTCTTGTGAGTAGTTCGTTTAGTTCTTGAGGACATGAGAGAAGTCTTGTGGTTAGTAGTGGAATTATGTTGATGAGTATTTAATATTTGATATTTAAGTTGTGGTGTTATTCTTCTAGTGGTGTCATGTGAACGTCGACTACATGATACTTCACCTTTATAGGCCAAGGGGAATGCATTGTGTATTTAGTTTACCTATTGTGGGGTTGCCGGAGCGACAGAAACCTAAACCCCCATTGGTAAATTAATGCATGAGGGAGCGTAGGATCCCAGAGCTTAAAGCTGTGGTTAGAGTTATCTTAATTACTTCCTTGCAGTGCGGAATCCTGTAAGGGGTGTAATCACGAGTGTGTATTTATCCAAGTACGGGTAGTGCACTAGCATAGGTTCACCCACACAACACTTATCAAAACTTTAAATATGAGTTAACGGTATGAAGCGAAAGCACTTGACATCTCTCCCGTGTGTCCTCGTGAACTTTTGGTAATCATAAGTGAAACAACCGGCTTGTCCTTTGTGCTAAAAAGGATTGGGCCATGATTGCGTGGATCACACGTTCGCTGGGAGACCCCAAGAGGAAGGTATGATGCAGTATAGAAGCAGTTTTCCCTCAGTATGAAACCAAGGTTTAATCGAACCAGTAGGAGCAAGAAATCGCTTCGGAAGGTTGTTGGTGGCGGAATATGGCACGCGCAGCACCAGGGAATCGGCGCCAACGTGGAATCTGCACACAACACAATCAAACTACTTTGCCCCAACGAAACAGTGAGGTTGTCAATCTCACCGGCTTGCTGAAAACAAAGGATTAAACGTATGGTGTGGAAAACAGTAGTAAATTGCAGAGAATGAAAAGGAACAGTGTTTGCAGTTGGTTGTATTATCAGTGTAAAAGAATGGACCGGGGTCCACAGTTCACTAGTGGTGTCTCTCCATAAAGATAACTAACATGCTGGGTGAACAAATTACAGCTGGGCAATTGACAAAATATTGAGCGCATGACAATGCATATATATGACATGATGATTACTATGATATTCATGTGGGCATTACGACAAAATACATAGACCGTTATCCAACAGTCTATGACTAATAATCCACCGCCAGGTTGTCATACCGAGTTCCCCGTTGGTATTAAGTTGCAAGCAACGGATAATTGCATTAAGTAATGTGCGTAAAGTAAACAAATGCATTAGACCTAACGGCGTACCCTTAAGCTAAGCATCGGTTATTTTATCCCTAGTGGCAACAGCACATCCACAATCTTAGAAGTTATTGTCACTCTCCCAGATTACCGGAGGCATGAACCCACTATCTAGCATAAATACTCACTCTTGGAGTTACAAGCATCTACTTGGCCAAAGCATCTACTAGTAACGGAAAGCATGCAAGATCATAAATAACATATAAGATAGATTGATAATCAACTTGACATAGTATTCAATATTCATCGGATCCCAGCAAACACAACATGTAGCATTACAATAAGATGATCTTGATCATGATAGGCAGCTCACAAGATCTAAACATGATAGCATAAAGTGGAGAGACAACCATCTAGCTACTGCCATGGACCCGTAGTCCAAGGATGAACTACTCACGCATCACTCCGGAGGCAGGCATGGTGATGTAGAGCCCTCCGGTGATGATTCCCCTCTCCGGCAGGGTGCCGGGAAGAGCTTCTGAACCCTCCCGAGCTAGGGTTGACGGCGGCGGCGTCTCTGGAACTTTTCGTGGATAATGGCTCGGGTATTAGGGTTTTCGCGTCGGGAGGAATAAATAGGCGAAAGGGCGGCGGCTGCGGAGCCACGAGGGCCCCACACCACCCCACGGCGCGGCAGGGGGGCCCGCGCGGCCCCATGGTGTGGGCGCCACGTGGCTCCCCTCCGTGTCTCCTCTGGACTCCGTCTTCGTGTTGGAAAAATAGGAGGTTCTGTCCAAGTTTCGTCCAATTCCGAGAATATTTCCAGACTAGCTTTTCTGGAATACAAAAACAGCAGAAAACAGGAACTGGCACTGTGGCATCTTGTTAATAGGTTAGTCCCAGAAAATGCATAAAAATGCTATGAAGTGTATATAAAACATGTAACAATTGGTATAATATCAACATGGAACATCAGAAATTATAGATACGTTTGAGACGTATCAAGCATCCCCAAGCTTAGTTCTACTCGTCCTCGAGTAGGTAAAACGATAAAAACAAAATAATTTCTGAGGTGACATGCTACAATCATAATCTTGATCAAATAATATTGTAAAGCACATGTTATGAATGAAGTGATCCAGGTCAATGGTCTATAGTTTGCTAGCAAGTAGATAATGAGCAAACAACTGAATCATATAAGCAAAAACTTTTCATGAATAGTACTTTCGAGACAAGCATCAAGAGTTTTGCATAAGAGTTAACTCATAAAGCAATAGATTCTAAGTAAAAGGTATTTAACCAACACAAAGGAAGATTTAAGTTTCAGCAATTGCTTTCAACTTTCAACATATATATCTCATGGATATTTGTCAACACAAAGCATATAATAAGTGCAATATACAGCATATAAAAATTGTTGCACCAAAGTTGACACTAGTGTTTGCTTCTAAGATAGAAAGAAGTAGGTAAACTGACTCAACATAAAAGTAAAAGAAAGGCCCTTCGCAGAGGGAAGCAGGGATTAAATCATGTGCTAGAGCTTTTTAAGTTTTTGAAATCATATAGAGAGTAAAAATAAGTTTTGAGAGGTGTTTGTTAATTGTCAACGAATCAGAAAATGGAAAGTACAATATGACCCCTGCCAACCAGACTTTTAAGAGCGGCTCCCATGAAGGACGTTATTTCTACCAGCAAGGCAGATCATCCCTCTTTCTCTTTTGTTTACACATGCAGATATTTCACTGTTTGTCATTGCTTGACTGATAAATCAGGGCAAAAATGTGAAGAGAATTAAGCGGTTAAAGTTGTAATTAATTGGGACTGGGCACCCCATTTGCCAGCTCTTTTTGCAAAATTAATGGATAAGCGGATGTATATGCCGCTAGTCCGGTGGTAAAGTCTGTTTGACAGTTGACATAAAGACATCCACCCCGTCCTCATGAGCTTGGTAAACATTGACACAAAATAGGAGTAATAAAGTTTGAATAGTTTAAAGGTAGCACATGAAAAATTTACTTGGAATGGCAAGAAATACCACATATAGGTAGTTATGGTGGACACAGATGGCATGGATTTGGCTCAAGGTTTTGGATGCACGAGAAGCATTCCCTCTCAGTACAGAGTTTAGGCTAGCAAGGTTATTTGAAGCAAACACAGGATATCAACCGACACAGCAAGACTTATATGAAAACATATTGCAAGCATTATAAGACTCTACACTGTCTTCCTTGTTAACCAAACCCTTTTACTAGAAAATATCTAGACCTTAGAGATACCAATCATGCAAACCAAATTTCAACGAGCTTTACGGTAGTTCTTCATTAATAGGTTTTAACTACATGATACAAAAGCTTAAACATGAACTACTTGATAACTCAAAACAATTGACAAGTATCAAATTATCCAATACAATGATCTACAAGAATATGTAAGCTTTTTCCATTATACCATCTACCACATGCAACATTTTCTGTTCCAACCAAACACCAATCAATTTATTTCAACATAAACTCTCCAAACAATTATAAGTGAAGCAAGAGAGTACTTTCTTTAAAAGAACTAACAGCTCTGAATAAGAGATGCATGAAAAACAGGAGCTAAAAGCATAGCAATAGCTAGACAAGAATACTCAACAAGTATAAGTGAAGAATAGGAGTATTCATATGAAAAAGCGGAGCGTGTCTCTCTCCCAATCAAGAATGCTGGGGTCCAATCAAGTTGACCATAAGAAAAATAAAATACTGAAAATAAAAGCACACAGACGCTCCAAGTAAAGCACATATGATGTGAAAGAATTAAAATATAGTTTCACTAGAGATGACCTGATAAGTTGCTGATGAAGAAGGGGATGCCTTGGGCATCCCCAAGCTTAGACGCTTGAGTCTTCTTGAAATATGCTGGGGTGATCCATGGGAGCATCCCCAAGCTTAAGCTCTTCACTCTTCTTGATCACATTATATCATCCTTCTCTCTTGACCCTTGAAAACTTCCGCCACACCAAACTCAAAGTAATTCTCATTAGAGGGTTAGTGCACAATCAAAAACTCACATGTTCTATAAGGACACAAACATGACCGTTACTTTTAACATTAGCTACTGCCACTGATGTTATGTGAAGCTCTTCACCCTAAAAAAGAATTCCACTCAACACTAGTAAAAGAGAGAATGCGAAAAATAAAAGACAGAATCTGTCTAAACAGAACAGTCCGCAAAGACGAATTTTTTCGAGGCACTTACGTTGCTCAGATCGAAAAACTTTAAACTAACGAAAGATGCGTACATATCTGAGGATCACGCACAAAAAATTTCAGATTTAAATAATTTTTCTGTGATTTTACAGAATTAAAACGGTGAACAGCAGAAATCTGTTCCTGCGCAGAAATCCAAATCTAGCATCATCTTCCTATTAGAGGCAATACTTGGCACAACAATGCGATAAAATAAAGATACAAAGGAATTGTTACAGAAGTAAACAACTCCTTGACTCAAAAAAAAAAAAATTGCAGAAATAAAATAATGGGTTGTCTCCCATAAGCGCTTTTCTTTAACGCCTTTCAGCTAGGCGCAGAAAGTAAGAATCAAGTGTTTCCAAGTGATGAAGCATCAACAGAATAATTTGCTCTAACAATAGAATCAAAAGGTAACTTCATCTTCTTTCTAGGGAAGTGTTCCATACCTTTCTTGAGTGGGAATTGATATTTAATATTCCCCTCTCTCATATCAATAATAGCACCAACAGTTCTAAGAAAAGGTCTTCCCAAAACAATAGGACAAGAAGCATTGCATTCAATATCCAAAACAACAAAATCAACGGGGACAAGGTTATTGTTAACCATTATAAAAACATCATCAACTCTCCCCAAAGGTTTCTTTATAGTATTATCAGCAAGGTGAACATCCAAATAACAGTGTTCCAAAGGTGCTAAATCAAGCATATCATAGAGTTTCTTAGGCATAACAGAAATACTAGCACCAAGATCACATAAAGCATTGCAATCAAAATCATTCAACTTCATTTTAATGATGGGCTCCCAACCATCTTCTAACTTCCTAGGGATAGAAGCTTCATGTTTTAATTTCTCTTCCCTAACTTGCATGAGAGCATTAGTAATATGTTTAGTAAAAGCCATGTTTATAGCACTAGCATTAGGACTTCTAGCTAGCTTTTGCAAGAACTTAATTACTTCAGAAATATTGCAACCATCAAAATCAAAATCATTATTATCAAAAGTAATAGGACCATTGTCTCCCACATCTCGAAAAATTTCAGCACTTTTATCAGGAACAGTTTCAGTGTTTTCAGGCAATTTTAAACGTTTTGCAACAGAAGTAGAGACATTGCCAACACCAATTACTTTACCATTGATAGTAGGAGGTTTGTTAACACTTGAGTTTACAGCATTTTCAGTAGTAGTAATAGTATAAACTCTAGCAATACTATTCTTTTTAGCAATTTCATCCTCTCTTGCCCACCTAGCATGTAAATCAGCTAACATCCTCACATTATTATCAATTTTAACTTGTATAGCATTGAGAGTTTTGCTCTCTTTAACATCATGAGGCATAGTTTTAATTTTTAACAAATCAACATCAAGAGCAAGACTATCAACTTTAGAGGCAAGAACATCATTTTCCCAAACTTTTCCTCAACAGATTTATTGAAAGCAGTTTGTGTACTAATAAAATCCTTAAGCATGACTTCAAGATCAGAGGGTACACTCTTATTATTGTTGTAGGAATTACCATAAGAATTAACATAACCATTGCCACTATTAAAAGGATAGGGCTTATAATTGTTATTACCAAAATTATTCCTATAAGCATTGTTGTTGAAATTATTTTTAATGAAGTTCACATCAACATGCTCTTCTTGAGCAACCAAAGAAGCTAAAGGAACATTATTTGGATCAACATGCATCTTTCCATTTGTAAGCATAGACATAATAGTATCAATCTTATCACTCAAGAAGGGTTTCTTCAACAGAATTTACCTTCTTACCTTGTGGAGCTCTTTCGGTGTGCCATTCAGAATAATTTATCATCATATCATCAAGAAGCTTTGTTGCAGCACCCAAAGTGATGGACATAAAGGTACCTCCAGAGGCCGAATCCAATAGGTTTCTTGAAGAAAAATTTAGTCCTGCATAAAAGGTTTGGATGATCATCCAAGCAGTCAGTCCATGGGTGGGACAATTCTTTACCAATGATTTCATTCTCTCCCAAGCTTGAGCAACATGCTCATTATCAAATTGTTTGAAATTCATAATGCTACTTCTCAAAGATATAATTTAGCAGGAGGATAGTATTTTCCTATGAAAGCATTTTTGCATTTAGTCCATGAATCAATACTATTTCTAGTCAAAGATAGCAACCATTCTTTAGCACGTCCTCTCAAAGAGAAAGGAAAAAGTTTCAGTTTAATAATATCACCATCTACATCCTTATACTTTTGCATCTCACAAAGTTCAACAAAATTATTAAGGTGAGCAGCAGCATCATCAGTACTAACACCAGAGAATTGCTCTTTCATAACAAGATTTAAAAGTGCAGGTTTAATTTCATAGAATTCTGCGTTAGAAGCAGGTGGAGCAATAGGTGTACTAATGAAATCATTGTTGTTCGTGCTAGTGAAATCACACAACTTAGTGTTCTCAGGGGTACTCATTTTAGCAAAATTAAAACAAAACAGAAAGATAACAACTTGAAAATAAAAGTAACTAATTTTTTTGTGTTTTTGATAAATAAAGCAAACAAGACTAAATAAAAATAAACTAAGCAAGACAATAACAAAGTAAAGAGATTGGAAGCGTGAAACTCCCCTTGCAGAAATCCTCTTGCTTCCCAATATGGCGTCAGAAAATATGGCGTGTGGAAGGAAGGCAAGGAGATTGCTGAACCGAAGTGCTTCTGCTCCCCGGCAACGGCGCCAGAAAATATGCTTGATTGCGTGGATCACACGTTCGCTGGGAGACCCCAAGAGGAAGGTATGATGCAGTATAGAAGCAGTTTTCCCTCAGTATGAAACCAAGGTTTAATCGAACCAGTAGGAGCAAGAAATCGCTTCGGAAGGTTGTTGGTGGCGGAATATGGCACGCGCAGCACCAGGGAATCCGGCGCCAACGTGGAATCTGCACACAACACAATCAAACTACTTTGCCCCAACGAAACAGTGAGGTTGTCAATCTCACCGGCTTGCTGAAAACAAAGGATTAAACGTATGGTGTGGAAAACAGTAGTAAATTGCAGAGAATGAAAAGGAACAGTGTTTGCAGTTGGTTGTATTATCAGTGTAAAAGAATGGACCGGGGTCCACAGTTCACTAGTGGTGTCTCTCCATAACAGATAACTAACATGCTGGGTGAACAAATTACAGCTGGGCAATTGACAAAATATTGAGCGCATAACAATGCATATATATGACATGATGATTACTATGATATTCATGTGGGCATTACGACAAAATACATAGACCGTTATCCAACAAAGTCTATGACTAATAATCCACCGCCAGGTTGTCATACCGAGTTCCCCGTTGGTATTAAGTTGCAAGCAACGGATAATTGCATTAAGTAATGTGCGTAAAGTAAACAAATGCATTAGACCTAACGGCGTACCCTTAAGCTAAGCATCGGTTATTTTATCCCTAGTGGCAACAGCACATCCACAATCTTAGAAGTTATTGTCACTCTCCCAGATTACCGGAGGCATGAACCCACTATCTAGCATAAATACTCACTCTTGGAGTTACAAGCATCTACTTGGCCAAAGCATCTACTAGTAACGGAAAGCATGCAAGATCATAAATAACATATAAGATAGATTGATAATCAACTTGACATAGTATTCAATATTCATCGGATCCCAGCAAACACAACATGTAGCATTACAATAAGATGATCTTGATCATGATAGGCAGCTCACAAGATCTAAACATGATAGCATAAAGTGGAGAGACAACCATCTAGCTACTGCCATGGACCCGTAGTCCAAGGATGAACTACTCACGCATCACTCCGGAGGCAGGCATGGTGATGTAGAGCCCTCCGGTGATGATTCCCCTCTCCGGCAGGGTGCCGGGAAGAGCTTCTGAACCCTCCCGAGCTAGGGTTGACGGCGGCGGCGTCTCTGGAACTTTTCGTGGATAATGGCTCGGGTATCTAGGGTTTTCGCGTCGGGAGGAATAAATAGGCGAAAGGGCGGCGGCTGCGGAGCCACGAGGGCCCCACACCACCCACGGCACGGCAGGGGGGCGCGGCCCCATGGTGTGGCGCCACGTGGCTCCCCTCCGTGTCTCCTCTGGACTCCGTCTTCGTGTTGGAAAAATAGGAGGTTCTGTCCAAGTTTCGTCCAATTCCGAGAATATTTCCAGACTAGCTTTTCTGGAATACAAAAACAGCAGAAAACAGGAACTGGCACTGTGGCATCTTGTTAATAGGTTAGTCCCAGAAAATGCATAAAAATGCTATGAAGTGTATATAAAACATGTAACAGTCGGTATAATATCAACATGGAACATCAGAAATTATAGATACGTTTGAGACGTATCAGGCCACTTGTTGCAACTATTGCTGCTCTCTTTTATTTACCTGTACTTTATTTACTCGCATTTACTTTCTCGTACTTTATATCAAAAACCACAAAAAACTTGTCTGCTAGCATTTACAGTGAAACCTTGCTTGAAACAGCTTGTCAGCATCTTCTGCTCCTCGTTGGGATCGACACTCCTATTTATCGAAAGTACTACGATAGATTCCCTATACTTGTGGGTCATCACTCTACGTTGTAATAAAGTAAATAAAAACACTATATGAAGTGGACGCATCACGTTCTTTCCCGCTACCGCGCCACCGCCATCGTCGAACTCTTCGCCCCCGCAAAATCCGCCGTCGCCTCTCCTCCCGGACCCTTCCATGGAGTTTCCCAACCCTTTGCCAGTCGGTTTCGGTGTCACGCCCCCCCCCCCCCAATCGGTGTCTCCCATCGCTCTGCCACCGGCCTCCGGGCTTCCATTCACGCCGCTTGCTGCCCCCACTGCAGCCGCCACCGTTGCCGCCGTCCAGGACTAAATAGAAGCGGCAGGGCGCCCATTTGTTGCAAGGTGCCCCTTCAACAGGGAAACCTACCGCGGTGGCTACGCCGATTCCGTCTCGAGGCCGGGCAAAGGCAGCGGCAACAACAACGAAGAAGGCGAAAAAGACTACAACTCGAGGAGCGCCGTCGGCTGCCCCCACTCCGCCTGCTGGCCCAACTCCCCCATACGTTCCGCCCGCCGGCAAGCACAATATGTTTGACAATACGTTAGATAGGTATCAGTCTCGCCCCCTTTCCGAATAATGTCATCAATCATAGCTTAATTGTGCTCTATTTTGTTGAGTATTTTGAACTTGCATTCGGTTCCTACTTCCTACGTGCATATTTTAGAGGATAATTCAGTCAATATTCATTGTGCGCCACGTTCGGCATTTAACACCGACAAGGGGGTGAGGATGATGATTATTGCGAATAGATTGAGGAGGAGGTGTTTGATGCATCTCAACCGACACTACAGAAGATACCATTGAATGACACCGAACTTGAGGATAAAATTTTGATCAAGGCATGGGAGTCTGTTTCACTTGATTTCATCGCAGGCAATGATCAAACCGGCAAGAACTATTGGCAATGAATCGAGGACAAGTTTCATCATCTCATGCCGAATGGTGTGACATCTCCTCGCTCATTGAGATCACTCCAAGGTCGGTATGATGTGATCAAGGAAATTTGTAGCCGTTGTAGTTGTTGCTTGGAGCAAATGAGGAATGAACCTCTGAGTTATTGCACCATTGATTATGATGTGAGTTTATTTTGTTTGTGAATTCCTTGTGTGTATGAGTACATTTTGTTTGCAAATGCACCTCACATTGTTTGCATTTAGGATGTAGGATCGCATTGTCCAAGAAAGGTTCAAGAAAATGCCGGCATCCAAAGGCAAAACATTTCTCCTCCATCATTGTTGGAAAATGCTTGAGCATAGTGAGAAATGGAGCTTGCGGTACCAAGAAGCTCCACCGAAGAAGGGTGCTTTCAATTCCTTAGATGACGAAGATGATAGTGACAACCCAAGGGGAAAGAAACAAGGGAAAAATCTGATGAAAGGAAGAAGGGGAAGGAGAGGGAGAAGAAGGTTGTCGAGGCCGCAAGATTGAAAGCCAAGATCGATGAAATGGTGAAGAACAAGGAGTTGGTCGCGGCTCAACAATTGTCGTTGGCCGAGAAGAGGAAACAAGACAAGGAGGCAAGGTGGCTCCAAATTCGGGAGGATGTGAAACGCAAGGAAATGTGCGACGAGCGAAGATTAAAGTTTTAGGAGAAAAAGGTGAAGGCCGACGTCCTTTAGAGGGAACGAAGAACCCGGCTAGAGGAGGAGAAGGTGATGACGGACATGCTTGCCGAGAACGAGGTGATGATGATGAACCCAAGAGATATGGATGAAATTCCAAAGGAGCGGTGGGATATGAGAAAAACGGAAATCATGGAATGCAGAAGGCAACCAGCTCCTGCTCTTGGTGGTGGTGGAAGTGCCCCGGATCATGGTGATGGTGGTGGTGCTTCGGCTAATGGAGATGGTGGTTTTCCAGCTTGATCGAGTGGTTTGATTCAAAACTATTATCAATTTTATGTTATTTGCAAATGGTGAGAGAGACACCCTGGTTTTTAAAATATATTTGCAACTTATTTGGTGTGGTCTGTGTATTGAAACTAAAACTTATTGTTGGGTATGAACTGAAACTTATTGTTCGGCAACAATTTTTGACGTATGGCGGTTTAAGGGATCTGTTCTGCCCAACACCGCGCCATATCTCAAAACTTTGTTTTAAGGTTTACCTTATACATGTTTTACGGTTTCCCATTTTAAGGGATCTTCTCTTAGAGCATCTCCACCGACACCCTCCAAACGACCCCCCAAAGGCCCATTGGGGGCCCGGACGCCAAAAACAGCCACCAACGGCACCCCCCAAAGGGTCGGCCGAGCAAACTCGTGTCCGGCACCCCCGAAAGGGCCCCCAACTTTGGAGGCCCTCTCAGGGGGTGCCGGACACTGCCCGGACATGCCCTCCGATAGGGGTGGCCACCCCGCCATACACACAACGCCCGCGTGCAGGGGTTTAAGGCGCCATGCAGGAGGCCGTTCAGCCCGCGTTAATGGCGTCGCGTTTCCGCAGGCGACGAAGGGACGTGACGGCGAAGCGTATGCCGCACGCGTCCCATTTACCGCGACGACTGCTGAGCGCCCGGCCTTTCCCGGCTTCCCAAGCGCCACCGTGGCGGAGACTTGTTGCCGCCATTAACTCTGACGCGACGCGTGCTCAACCACCCGGCACTTCCGGCCCAGCGCCACCGCTTCCCGCCTCCGTTTCCCGCCTTGACCCTCGACGACTATAAAGAGGCCCCCGTCGTGTAGCCATTTCACCACACCACCACCGACGCTTGCCTTAGCCCACAGCCAACACCGTAGCTCACCGTAGCCCATAGCAACACCATGCCTCGCCGCCTCGCCACCTCATGGGCCACCCTCACCCAGGCAGCACGCCGTGCTCACCCCACGGCGCAGGAGGCAGCCGCCGATGAACCAGCCATCGATTGGGCGGAGGTGGACGACGTGGACGTGGACGAGCAGGAGGAGCAGAAGCCGGAGCAGGAGGTGTCGTACCCCAGGCAGGAGCCGCCGCGGAGCTACACGAGGTGCCGCCGCTGCAGCAGGAGCCGGAGCAGGCGCTGCCGCCGCCGCTGTGGCCAGACCAGGTGGTTGCCGCCAACTCGTTCGAGAGCTGGCGCAACGAGCAGACAAGCCGCCATGTCAGGCTCGGCTACCAGGCGGCTAGCGACGCCGTGGAGGCCGCCATCATCCAAGCCTCCATCGAGAGCGCGGAGCGGAATGCCCGTTGCCGCGCCTTCATGGCCGCCAAGCGGGCGGCGTACGCGCAGCTCAACGCCCAGGCGGTGGCGCCCGAGCAGTAGCAGCTCATCGCCCAGGCGGAGGGCCTGGAGCATGCGTCCTCCCAGCTGCTCGCCGAGCAGGCGGCTCACGAGGAGCTGAACCAGCCTCGGCTGGCGAGGCAGGCGCAGGCGAGGGTTCCGACAGCGGCATAGCGGGAGGACATGCGCCGGGCGGCGAGGGCGCACCGGCAGAAGAGGCATGTGCGCTCGCGCTTATTAGCCCAGAGCCAGAAGGCCGCGCACGACGACGAGGCTGGCCCGAGCGGCGGCGTTTAGTTTAGATTTAGTTGTAACGGTAGTTTACATTTCAATTTGTATCCGTCCTAGTTTAAATTTTAATTTCAATTTGTATCCATGTGAACCAAAATACGCCCGCGAGGTGTTCGACCGCTTGCTCGTCGTTTGGGGGGCGGGCCTTTGGGGTGCGCCGCTGTGGACTGCACCCCACAATTGACCGGACACAACCCAATTAGGCTTCAATTGAGGGTGTCGGACACTCAATTGGTGGGTGCCGATGGAGATGCTCCTAGCCGGCCAGCCCGGCAGGTGAAATGTGATGCACCCCCTCCTGGGTCGGGCTCACCCGCTACCCCACGCCACCCATGTTCCCTCTCTAATTTTTGCTTCCCTCCCAGCGTTTTGGGACGCGATCCAGGTTGGGTTGGGAATCGCAAAAAAGAAAAGAAAAGATTGGGTTGGGTTGGATGAATCTGCCGCCCGCCTGCGGAGCCGACCACGCTCTGGGTGAGGAGGGGCTCCCCGGGTTGCCGAAACGCGCCAAATTTCTCCTTTTCCGGCCATCCATCCACGAGAGACAACGACCACTTCCCGTCCAGCCCGCGGATGCACGCAACAACGTAACCCATGTCGGCATGTGTTTCTGCTTTGGTGACACTGACACGCTGTTTTTTTTAAGAGACACTAGCTATCTTCTTGTGCGTTTGTCAAGCTCGACCAGATGGGCTCTTCTGATAGAGGCTCACGGTTTCGTGCCGTGGATGCTACTAGAACAACACTGTGTGTGTATGCTAGCGTTCAAGTGGCCAGAAACGGTGCCATATTGCCCCTTAAGTTTAATCCCCTAATGTGCCACGGCCCACTGGCAGCATTATTAGCTCTACATAATCAATGTGGGAATCATTCCTCCTATGATAGATTTTTACCCATGCGGAAGCGGGACACAAAATAGCATTATCACATGATGATGCTGGACTGTTTTACACACCTCCATGTGCAACTTGTTTCAGTGGAGTGGATATCACTGGTCGAGATCAGTGTGGGCTTGCTTGTCAGTTAGTTGCCAAAGACCCATTAGTTATGCATGGGTCATCTACCAGCTGAAAATTTAGGGAGAAGCGCCCACTTTCGTTGAAAGATCTCTTTTTTTGTTCAGTTAAAAGGCGATGACGCCTGACTTTAGTTAATAAAGCCCCAAACTGGCAGAGATGATACAAGGTGCTGGAAGATCTCTCTATAAAGACTTGGAAATTATTCCTATACACTTATCTTCTTATGAGCTCAAAGGTAAATCAACAAGATTTCATTTCCATTATAATGTAGCAATTTCAGTTTCATCCATGAGCAGACAGTTAGGGAGTGGACATTGGTTAAATTAGGTCAAACTGAAGCTACATTTGTATGTATATGGTTGGTCGGCCATGATGCAATTTCAGCCAAGACAACCAAAAAGCGAAAAATATCTTAAAAGAAAGATAATGAGAAGCATTTGCATTCATTGAGAACTGAAAGTTCGATCAAATGTTACAGGTAGGAAGTATTTAAAAAGATGATAGCATGCTATTTATAATTGTAGTTAAAGGGTGCTAAATGCAGGAATAAGTAGATACACAGAATGGTATGAACACCCTTCAAAGAGTAAAACTGCATAGCAACACCAGGCAGAAGCGGTCACAGAAGAGGTACAAGCTGGTGTTGTTTGCTGAAACAAATGATCTGCACCCTTTTTTGCGGTATTCTGTCAGTTATCAACTTCAAAACTGGCATCACTTTCATTCAGTTTTCTTGATAGCACCATTAAGTTGAAGTTCATCGAATCAGGAATCTTGTACATTATGGCCTTAATGATATGCACAGCGTCCTGATTAAATACAAAGTAAAACGATCAGTGCAAAGCAGGAGAGACATAATTGCAAATGCAACTGAGCAATAAGATAACCATTCATAACTGAATCGACTTCCTCAGTATCAATGTACCCTTGAACATATTCTATTTAAGGCCCACGGGCCCAGGATGTCATGCAGGGGACATGGAACAAGTGCTACTCTAGGATGTCGAAGTAACCACTAACCAAACGATTGACGAGTTTGTGGTGTTCAATCCTTGATTTGGTTGGTGATTCTTAAAATTGGCTATCTGCAATCCCAAAAAATTCAGAACTCTGCTTTCGGTTTCTTAAGGTGTTTACATAAAATTTACCATGGCATAGGATCGGCCCGTGATATGACTTGAAAATATAACTTTGCTAGTAGCTTAGTTGAGTGCCCCTGAAACCAAGTAATGTTTCTGTTTGTATGCTCCAGCGTCGAAGAATAGACTGAGAGAAGAGTATGTTATCTCCCCTGGAGGGAATTAGCAAGTTACTGAGAAGCAATCAGATGTGAAGACAAACAGAATTTTGCCTTGTAAAACCATTAATTTATGCATTGAGACATGAAAAGTTCCTACTTCGCGTGTTTTTGCAATACCTGCAGCAAACTTTCAGGAGATGTGGAACCATGCTTTACTGGTCCACCCTTCATCCCATCAAGCCCATAAAGTGTCCCTAGAGACAAATGACACTCCTTAATATCCTATAAAAACAATCGGAACTGACTAGTACATTGAGACAAGGAAACGTACTTACCATCGAGAGCCATAAAACAAATATAATGCTCTTCCACAACGTCAGGTAGCTGGCAAACGATGCCCAAGTGAAGTTAAACAATTTCAATGCAAATAGGAATTGACAGTTTGGCAAAAATTCATATGCTTATATTTCTTCTTCTCTATTTTCACTTCACAAAAATAGACAACTGTAAGAAATGGATAAATCAAACTGAAAGATAACCCTGTGGTTAATTTCTATTCCTGAGATACAATCCCAGTTCACAAAAGCCAAAAGTACTTCAGTACCTCTGTGTCACCGGCACTGGCAGCCAATGAGTAAGCTCTTGCCATTTCATCGTCCTTCTCAAACACTCTGGCACGCTATGCATAATATATCAAGATAATCAATAAAACGAACTGTGATGATGATCACAGTAAGGAGGACTGTCTTTAATCAAGAGATAAGAACCTCATATGGGTCCATGCTGGCTGTTGATCTGAAAAACAGGTCCAATCCTGAATTCTCCACTACAAAAGACAATATACTCCTTTAATAAAAACAGATGGGGAACACTAAATAACAGAATCATTGTACATGAATTTAGATACTGCATATGCTGTTCAATGCAAGATGCTATTTATCAACATAAAATCAATACCCCCTAGACAATTAAGCAAAAAAATAAAAATGCATCCCAAAAGGACAGAAATAGAAAAGTACACAGTAAGCTTACATAAACAGATTTCTGAACGTGCATTTCCAACAGCATGAAGTAAAGCAATAGTTCCACAAGCATTTCCTAAAGATTCGATCTGTTTCATGAAATACACGTCATTCAGAGTCTCCTGTAGCAAAAGGCATGAAATAAACACGTATAGTTAAAGGCAAATGCTCTGGCTCGATGTACAAAAAAAACACATAACAATCAAGCGCCTGCCATAATGGACAGATCAACTGCAACTCATACAGCATAAGGGATAGTCGCGTGTCTACAAGAAATAAACTTTACTCACCTTGTCTTCAGTAACTAAGACTTGTTCTGGAGGATTACTTGGATTCTGCGTTGGAGTAAAGGAATAAGCATGTAACTCAAGAAAATAATGAATTCTATAATAGTGCCAAGCTAGGAAAATCAAAATAAAATAGGACCGTTTACACACATCCACATAAATAATCAGCATTTGCATATGAATGGTTGCCAATAATGTATGAGTCCAACTAGATATAGTACTAGCGTTGAAGTTAGTCGTGCATGCGGCGACCACATCAAAACTGTGATATGCATCAGCTAACTATGCACCTTGAAAAGTTTCTAGCTTACAGGAGTCAGGAGTGCACAGTTCAAATTGAATGAATCGCGAGATGATCGGCCAAGCAAATTGGCGACATCGAACCCAAAGTCAGCCAGTTCTAAGCATTTTTAGGTGTTGAACAGAGCGATGGGACGCCAAATCTCCAATGTCGGAGAGAATACTAAATGTATGCAGACTTCGAGAGTGTCATGTACCTCGGGCGGATCGGGGAAGCAGAATATGACGGCTAGCACAGGCTGGGGCACCATCGCCAGAGCATCGGCGTCTAGCCCGTACACGTCGTGGAACTCCGCCTCGCCCCGCGGCACACCCAGCGACCACATGAACTGCGGGCGTGGCGGCACGGCCGCGGCGAGGAATTCGGTCAGATTGACGGTCATGGTATCAATGATTGGAGTAGCAGACAGCAGAGGGAGCGAACCTCGTTGAATACGTCGGGGCTGGACTCCAGCGGCGGCCACCGCTCGCCGGAGCAGGCCGCGGCGACGGAGGGCGGCGCTGCCATGGGGATTTCGCCGGAGAGGAGCTGGGCGTGGCAGAGTGGTGACGGTTGCTGCTCTCGTTCCGACCGGCCCACGAGGCCACGAGTGACAAACGGCCCAGGCTTAGCTGCTTCATGGCCATGAAAGATATCAAATGGGCCTAAGTGTTACTCCGTACGACAGTAACAAAGCGAGACAGAAATTCAAAATTCAGAATTGGTCCAACTTAAGATACCCAAAAAAAAACAGTGTTGATACTAAGAATGAGATGAATTCAAAATTGATACACCCTACGATCCAAAATAAGTGACACAATAACGCTAGTTTAAAACTGTGACACTTATTCATATACAAGTAATGTATTTTTTTTTTTGCTTTTTTAGCTGTAAATCAAGTTTAGGTTTGAAATTGGAATCAATCTCACAGGGTAGTACACATTAAGTGGGCTTGTGAGATCATCCGACACCACGTATTTGAGCAACAGCGGTTCGACTTTACTAGTTTTTTCTAAAATGATGCTCTAGTTACTCACTATGATTGGAAATGGTTGACATAAATTTATCAAAATGTGGATATATCTACACACTAAATTTGTCTAGATACATCCATTTCTAAACAAATCTGTGTCAATCATTTCCGATCGAAGAGAGTAATATTTAATATTACGCGGAAATATTGTCAAATCGATAACCAAACATGGGACAATTAACTGAATGTCAGTACAAGGTCAGCCGTCGAGCTTAGCTCAGTTCGATCTGACACACTGGCACTCACCCGGCGGGTTCAGCTTAACCGTACGTGCTAGTCTCTCGTGGAAATAATTCCACAGGCCCGGTCCCACTTGAAAGCGCCAGCATCTGTTTTGACTCCCGGCCAGCCGCAGCATTTGACAATTGTTCCGCTGACTAATCTCTTCATGTACTCGTACTTTATAACCACTTTCTATCATTTAATATTGTATGGAATTTGTTTTTTCTGTTGGCGATGCTGAGCATTCTGTGATCGATAACAGGATTCGAAGATCTAGGCTAGGTACCGTGAGACCCCTGCAGGATTCGAAGATCTTGGCCAGATACCGTGAGATCAGAGACAAGGACAGTCAACGTAGTCCGATAGATTTTCTCCCGAAAGTATTCGATTAAGAAAGTCTATGTGGTGTCGAGTTTTCAGCGTCAGTTTGAGCGCGAGGCGCTCTTCTGTTTTCCAAACATGTATCTGCACCGGTGATCATCGTCATGCTGCACTCACTGCTACTTCCTCCGTTCCATTTTAATTGATTTCAATTTGTCCACATGTGGATGTAACACAAATGGAAGTCATTTAATTTGGAACGGAGGGAGTATCTGCTTAAAAAAATTTAAACCCACGTTGCCAGTTCGTTCACGAGTCCTAACATCTGATCATGACTTGATGCGCTGCTAACTAATCGCAGGTCTTAATCCATCTCCACTGGATTCCTTAACATGGGTACGTGCGGTGGCCTACAAATTTGTTGGCAGAGCGATTGGTCGCTCGGTTCAAGAAAAATGTTTCTTTCGGATGGAGGAGCTAATTATCTAGACATATCAGACTGCCACTACAGACGTAATGCAGAGGATTGTTTTGCCATAATAAAAGCCTGTCCGGCGCATGAGAATTTAGAGCTGGTCAATGGACTATTTTTTTCTACTCACGCGGTTAAAAAAAATGCCAAGTACAGTACTCCTAGTAGCTATCAGTGCCAGTGCGGTGGAGTACACAGACTTGTCCTCGCACGGACCGTGTCCCATGTTGCACACCACTAATTCTCTTTCGATTATTCAAGAAACACGCCATGATCGATGGATGACCGGACGACGTTCAAACTTGAAGAGCGAAGAATACTGTAGGTCTAGGCGCAAGTAGAGAACGAAGAACACTGTAGGTCTAGGCGCCAGGATCTTTTGTGGGAGTTGATCCTTCTTTTAGCAAGGTACTGTGTCGGCGACGACTAATCGTTGTCGGATCCCACGCAGTCAGATTCTTGTTTCTTTTCCGGTGAGTCCTATCACGATTCTCTGCATTTCCAGAAGGCCAATTAACCTTTTGGATTGTTTTCTCTCCGTCGTGAAATTTCCCCGACAGTAGCCAACAAAGAGGATTAGGGTTGTGGACGTCATAAAGTTAGGTTTGCTAAAGTGGAGACGCTGAATCCAGGCAAGATACTGGAGCAGGCCGCGGCGGAGGAGGGCGGCGGTGCTTGGGAGTTCGCCGGAGAGGAGCGGGTCGTGGCAGAGTGGTGGCAGTTGCTGTTCTCGTTCCGACAGGCCCACAAGGCCACTGGTGACAAACGGGCCCAGACTATGTGCTCATCACGTGCGGCCCAGCTACTTAACGACCATGATAGATGCCGCGACATGGGCCTAAGTGTTACTCCGTACGCATTAACAAAGCGAGACTGATTCTCAAAACAAAAACAAAGCGAGGCTGAATTTCAAAATTGGACCAACTTAAGATACCAAAAAAATCGATGCCGAGGGAGGTATGGCACGGTGATCACTGAAATTAATACGAGGAGGAGGTTTTTTGATCGAATGGAATTGAAGCATGAGATGAGGGAGTCGAACTGGGAAGCACACGACATTGCTAAAGGTTTTTAGGCCTGGATTTAGGAAGACATATGTGGTTAATTCGCCCACCGGACTTTGTACATGTACCCTTTATGATCCAACAATAAAGTCTAGTGTTTTTGCTAAAAAAACTAAGAACAAGATGAATTTAAATTTTATACTAATCATATCTAAAACAATGTATTTTTTTGTTTCTTCGGCTAATTAATTAGCGGGTAAGATCATCCGAGACCACGTATTTGAGCAACAGCAGTTCGACTTTACTAGTTTTTCTAACCTGATGCTCTATTTAGCTACTTGCTCCGTTCACTAATGTAAGACGTTTTGACATTAGCTTGCCAAAAGGTTTTATATTAGTGAAGAGGGAGTATTTTGTACAGGATATTAGGCAGACATATTGTCAAATCGATAACCAAACGTGGTACAATTAACTGGATGCCCGGTCCTGGTCTACCGTCGAGCTTACCTCAATTCGATGTGACTCACTGGCAAGTACACGGGAGTTCAGCTTCACCGTATGTGTCATTCTTTCGTGGAAAAAATTCCACAGACCCTTTTTGGTCCGACCTGAAAGCGCATGCATCTGTTTTGACTTTTGACCGCGGCCGGCCGCAGCTTTTGACAATTGTTCCGCTGACTAATCTCTGTCACCGACCCTGCAGGATTCAAAGGTCTTGGCCAGGAAGGGTGAGATCCCTGCAGGATTCGAAGATCTTGTCCAGGTACCGTGAGATCAGAGACAAGGACAGAAAACGTACTCCGTAGATTTTCTCCCGAAAGTATTCGGTTAAGAAAGTCTTTGCGGTGTCGAGTTCTCGGCGTCCCTCTGTTTTTCAAACATGCATCTGCACCGGTGATTAGCTTACCTTCCTCGTTATTCAGTGGCAATGCGGACTCCAGATTTGTCATCGCACGGACGGTCACAACATGCCTGGATCACCGCCGCGCCAATTGAGACAAGAGGCCAGACGGCCCTGCTTTAAAAGAAAGCATCGCAGCCAAGTTTCCTGTGGCGCAACAGGTTACAAACAGGGGAAAACGTAAACTGGGAACAAACCCAGTACCGCAACGGGTAGAAACAAAGAGGACTTTTACAATGTAACACGAGAACCTAAAAGCCAAATCAACCAACGCCACGCCTGGGGCACACCAGCTGCATCCTAAGCGTCAGGACCTTCATCTTCTCGATCATCGATTTCCATCTTACTTCATACCTTCCCGGCAACGTGCACACCCACTGCGACAAATAAGAGTTGAATTTGAAAACAGTAGTTAGAACTGAGGAACAGAACTTTCCGTTAAACACCGCATCATTACGCGTGGTCCAGATGTTCCACGCAAGAGCACCGAAAATTGCCCAGCAGAAATAATTGCCACTAGCACCCGGGGTGCCTAGGATGCTAAACAAGAAATCATCAAAAGAAACAGGAGTAATTGCCCAGCCCAGCGCCTCCTTTACACACCACCAAGAAAAATTAGAAACGGGGCACTCAAAAAGCAGATGATCTGCCGTTTCCAACTCTCCGCAGAACACGCAACCAGTATCACCTGGCCAACCTTTCTCAGCCAGGTCTGCTGTTACTTGAATCCTACCTCTAAAGCACATCCAAACAAAAATTTTGATTTTTAGTGGCATGTTAGCTTTCCACATTTCAAGCATTCTCACATCTGTCACCCCTGAGTTCATAATTTCCTGGTAGAGCGATTTAGCTGAAAATTTGTTATTGTTGTTCAACATCCAGTAGCCCACATCCTCACCATCTTGCAAGGAGACCTCAGTCAATAACTCTTTCAACTCTCTCCATTCTCTCAATTCTCTAGGACCAAACGCACGACAGAAAGTAAGCGCAAGACCTTGCTCTCTTAAGATTTCAGCCACCACGCTTTCCTGTTGCTCACAGCACTTGTAAATGCAAGGGAAACGAAATTCCAGCGGAATCGGCTCCAACCAAATATCTCTCCAAAACCTGGCTTTTAGACCATTCCCCAGCTTATAAGCCAGTCCCCTACGGACCCAATGCTTAATTTTGTGTAAGCCTTTCCAAAACTGCGAGGCACCTGCTGTCTCAGATTTGAAAAAACTGCCTGTCACATTATACTTTCTCCTCAAGATCTGACAGCTCAGATCCCGGGCACCACTCTCCAGCTTCATTATCCATTTCGCCAACAGGGAAATGTTCCTTGTTCTACTTTCCATGAAGCCCATCCCACCAAATTCTTTTGGTCTACACATGGCCAACCATCTAACCATGTGGTATTTCTTATTTTGGCTACCCACCCCTTCCCAGTAGAAGTTAGCTCTCGGTGTATCCATGTCATGATGAGTCCTTTCCGAAAGAAGGTAGAAGCTCATAATATAAGTAGCCACATTACCGCCGCGCCAATTCTTTTTCGATTATTTTATTGGAAAGGTTTCTGTAGTAAGTAGAAACTATTCTCGTTTCCTCAATGGAAGAACGGAGAGTCCAAAGTTGAATCGTTCCCAGCAGAGCAGGTACAGACGAAGGTGTGGGTGAGTGCGCGACGGACTAGGCGCAAGCCCATGGACACGTTTTCGACGCTGATCCTTCATTTTTTTTTTTTGACAGGGAGTTCGTGTACAAGAATTCAACAAGAACAAGCACACACACGCACGAAACGAGACAAGATCAAACTCACACGCAACGGCAGCGGAACCACCGAGCAGGCCGCCGTCATCAACCACCAGCAGCACGCCGCCGGAGACGAAGAACTCGACCGCACCTCGCACCAGAAGAGCCAGCTCGAACAACAGCGTTGAAAAGCCGCATCAGCCACCAGGCGCAAGCACCAGGATCTGCACGATGAAGGAACATCGGCTTCGAACTGCCACCTCGCCGCCATCACCGTCTCGCGCCGGAGACGGAAACGACAGCTCCACCCAGCTTCCACCGCACCCACCGCAGCCACTGACGAGGAAGGAAGATCCGCCTGCAAACTCCCAAACGGGTTAAGCAAGAGCAAGGCCATCCACCGGAGCGGAGGCCGCCGAACCCCAAAAGCAAGAACCGGAGCCGCCACCACGGCCACCGGCTCGAGGGAGGGCACGCCGCGGCTCCGGAGAGCAGCGGCCGCGCCCGCGACAGCGGATCTGCCCTGGAGCTCCGCCGGAGCGCCAAAAGCAGAGGAGGGAACCGCCGCCGCCAGAAACCTCTCCGACCACGCCGCCGTCTCCTCAGCGTCGCCGGCAGGACACCCACGCACACCTAGGCTATGTACACGGCGGGATCCGTCGATCCCCCGACCTCCGCCGCCGGAGCGGCCGCGGAGGCGAGGAATCGGACGGATCTCCGCCGGCGAGCTGGCACGCGCGAGAGAACGCCCAAAAATCGCCTCTGGTTACTGTAGGTGGGAACGAGAGGGAGGGGTCGGGGCAAATGCTTTTTGACGCTGATCCTTCATTGCCAAGGTATCACGATGAATCCATGCCTGGACTGGATTCTTATCCTTTTAAGGTGAGGCCGATAACGACGCCATCAATATCCAGGGGACGTACGTAGGCATATACTCCCTCCGTTTTTTAATATAAGATGTTTTAGATTTTATCCACATGCACATGCACACAAATGTATGTAGACATATTTTTGTGTGCATGTTCACTCATTTTAGTGTGCATATAGACAACATGTGTACCACCTACAACATCTTATATTAAAAAACGGAGGGAGTATATTTCTAAAAGGCGAAAATGTTGGACTGTGGCAATTTCCAAGTCGGGATAAAGTTGTTGCTCCTGAAGTGCTGAAGTGGAGGCTGTTGGGACACTCGCGGAATCCAGCCAAATATTCTGGTGCACATTATTCAAGGTCGCTAGATTTGCACACGCGATCAATCAATCCAGTTATCCAGGTCGCTGTCTTGGTCCGCGTGTGTTCTCTTCTGATGGTGGCCGCTTGGCCGGTACGAGTGAACTCTGCAACTCCCCTTTCTCTGCGCGGTGAAGCACTGCGGCATCGAGCTGATCTGGGCCATCCTATTTGGGTATTTGCAGCGTATAGGAGGAAATCAGGAAGACAAATCCCACGATCTACTAGCATTCAGAGAACAGTTGTGGTCAAGAACTCATTCGTCTTTGCTCCTATATTTTTTTCCAGCCGCCAACAGTGCCGGACTAGCCATTTGCCGTCGCTGTTGTAATAACAAGGCCGGACAAGCGATCAGTCGCACTGTTAACGAGAAAACGAGCGACGTACGGCACGGACAGTGCAGCTCCACACCGGTTTTTTTTTTTGATAAACGTATCTAGATTAATTAAGCAAAGATTACATCTGAATACACTGGAAACATTCAGACACGGGACAGCTGTCCCCCTTTAGCAGAAAACACCCCGAGAAAAAAAGAAAAAACACACGCACCCCTAGGGATTCCTGCATCTCCAGATCCGCCGCCGTCCAAGAACTCGCCGTCGCACCGCCGGTGACCCAGAGGAGGACGAGAAGGAACCGGAAGGCCGCTGAGTCGCCTACACAAGCCGTTTGGGAACTGAATCCCGTTGAAGTCGCAGCATGAGCCGCTCGCCGCACGCAGCGAGACCTTGGCGTCGAAGATGGAGCATCGGCGGGGGGCTCGCCCCGACCTGAGCAGGAGGTCGAGCCAGAACCGGCATCGAAGGCCAGCATCGCAGCTCACAAGTAAACTAACAAAGGGGAATATCAGCCAGGATCTCCACTTCCACATCATCTCCTTCCCCCACCTCGGAGATCTGGAGAGGCCTGACACGAAGCACGACACCTAGCGAGCTTATTGAAGGGAGACACCGGCTCCGGCCACACCGGCTTCCCGCGGCACCACGTCGCCACCGCCGGAGATCTCGTCACCGCAAACCACGAAACGCTGCTCGGGGGCATTCGCAGCATGCTCCAAAAGGGAAGGATAAGGAAGCGGGTATCCACCGCGGAGCTGCCAAAACAAACAACGAAACTAGCTAAACCTAGTGCTAGATCTACTACTACTACTATGTACAAAGGGGGCCAGCCTCTCCTCGCCGGCCGGCAACGCCGCCGGAGAGCAAGAAGGAAAGGGGCAGCAACAGGACATGAAAGTCGACTCTCGACTGGAGCTCTCTCGAAGAGGGAGAAGGAAAAAGACTAGTCCACGTGCGTAGCTCCACACCGGCTTAACTAGCTTAAAGTCAGTCAAGGTGGTCGGAACGCCATCTAGCAGGACGACTCGACCCGTCGACCGGCAGGTCGTTGCGGCCATCGCAGCCATTCCTCGGTGCCACTTGGCCGCGCGCCTGACCACACACCCGCGGCGCTGACGGGCCTGAGTCCCAAGCACAAGCAAGTACAGAAACAACCACGCAAGCGACCGAGGAAGAAGGTCTGGATTTGCTTTTCGGTCCGGGTCAAGTTAGCTATGGTTGGCAAATCCAGACCGAATCTTCTCTTGGAACTTTCAGTTGTTTGAAACTTAGCTCGGATAGGTTATCTCAGTTTCAAACTTTCAGTTGTGTGGTGGACAAATAAACCGTGTAATTCAGATTAACCTTTGCTTGCGCTAACCCATCTCTTAACCTTGCTGACGTCGCCGCCGTGCGTTCATCCACCGGCCTTTGACGTTACACGGGCCACCATCTTCCTAGCAAGCTCCTATCTTCTCTTGGAAAAAAGAAGGCCGAGACTTTTGAACACAGGGATGAATGCATGATGTTGACCCCTTGGTTGCGCGCCTATAAATTGCCCCGGCCAGCACCGTCACTCCTTGCCTCCCAGATCATTGCCAAACACCTCATCATCGCCAGGTACTTCCATCCCACCCTTCCAAATCCATCGACCCCGGCTCTGGTTGGGTGTGATCAATGGCTGCCGAGAAGGTGAGTACTACTTGCACTTGATCGAATTGGGATATTTCGCTTCTGACTTTAGTTGCGTTTGCTCATGTCGTTTTGTTGTCTGACGGCCGAGTGCAGAAGGTTGTGCTGAAGCTGGACCTGCACGACAGCAAGCACAAGCAGAAGGCCATCAAGGCCGTCACCGCTCTCCACGGTACTAGCTGCTGCTGCTTCTTCTTGTTCTCCTTCACCCCTTCCGTTTCTCTCTTGCGTAATCCTGTTCTTGCTCTGCCTGGCCGTATTTTTCATCAAAAGGCACCCGTTTGTCTGACGATTCCAGTTGTCACTTCCTCAGGTATCGACCAGATCTCCGTGGACATGAAGGAGCAGAAGATGACCGTCATCGGCACCGTCGACCCGTGTGACGTCGTGGAGAAGCTGCGCGCCAAGTTCTTCCCCACGGCGAAGATCGTCTCCGTCGGCCCGGCCAAGGAGGAGAAGAAGGGCGGCGGGGACAAGAAGGACGACGGGAACAAGCAGGTGGGATACACTCCGTACTGGTACCCGCCGCCGCCGCACCACCAGCACCCGTACTACTACGTCCACCGCGCCGAGGATGACCCCAACTCCTGCGTCATCTTCTGATCCACGCGCGCCGCCGTGGAGATTCCCCTGTACATTTTGTAGATAACAGTTTGCCTACCGATCGATCGGGACTCGTCAGCCTACCTGCTACGGCGATCGACGGCCTGCGTGTTTATATATGGTGGTGTAGTGTAAGGATTTCACTGGCGTGTTTGTAATTTGCAGATATAGAATTACAGTATGGTTAATAACTGAATATAACTGCTGCAATATAACTGCTGCAGTTGAATTTTAAGTGAAAATTGACCAACTGCTCTGCAGTGGTGATATCAGAGTAGGCGCAGCAATAAGTTACTATCAGCTGCTCAGCAAGTCAGCCACAACGAGGTGGGAAATTCATGCAGCTAGATTGTGCATCTGTACTGTAATGATTAATCAATTGAAATTCTGAACTCTGAAGCTCTCAAACTCTGCTCCACATGAGAGTTGCTTTCGGCTTGTGACCTCGATGAAAACCTGAAAAGGTCTCTGAGGTTTTGTATATTTTTAATTCTTCCCTTGTGTTTTTTTCGATATTCATAAATCCCCATTGGGACTTCGATCACGAGTTCTAACTTCTAACAGACGATTAGGCTCTATTAAATTCGACTAGGGATGCAAACGGATCAGACCGGATAATGTTCTCCCCATATCCTAGATCATATTTTTTTGTCGGATTTGGAACGGAGCTGATAATGACCAGATGCGGATGTGGATTATATCGGATTAGGAATTCGGATCAGAAACAAAGCGGATTCGAACCGAAAACGGACAAAGATTACTGAATAGATACACGTAAAAATACATAAAAATGATATTATCTAAAATAAGTATTGTCCAACACTCCTCGTACATCAGATTAATCATCGCCCTCATCGGAAGTTGATGTGCCAGTTTGCCTTCTAATTGACTTTTGACCCGGCCGGCCGCAGCGTTTGACAATTGTTCCTCAAGTGGAGCTGGAAGCCGATCGATACACGTATCGCAATGCCGTGGTTTCACTTCAGGCAGCAACGGCGAGGAACGATTCTTCCACTTGCTATCATTTCGTACCATATGGAATTTATGTTTTTACGGTCGTCGGTGCTGCGCATTCTGTCACCGACCTTGCAGGATTCAAAGGTCTTGACCAGGAAGGGTGAGATCCCTGTAGGATTCAAAGGTCTTGGCCAGGAGCGGTGAGATCCCTGCACGATTCGAAGATCTTGGCCAGGTACCGTGAGATCAGAGACAAGGACAGACAACGCACTCCGTAGATTTTCTCCCGAAAATATTCGGTTAAGAAAGTCTCTGCGGTGTCGAGTTCTCGGCGTCAGGTGAGGGCGACGCACTCCTCTGTTTTTTAAACAAGTATCTGCACCACCGGTGATTAGCTTACCTTCCTCGTCATGCTGCACTCACTCTTGTCTGCTTATTTTCCAATATAAAACCCACGTCGCCAGTTCGTTCACGAGTCCTAACATCCGATCATGACTTGATGCGTTGCTAATTAATCGCAGGTCTTAATCCATCTCCACTCCGCAGTGGATTCCTTAACTTGGGTACCTGCGGTGGCCTGCCAATTTCTTTCGGATGGAGGAGCTAATTATCTAGACATATCAGACTGTCACTGCAGACGTAATGCAGAGGATTGTTTTGCCATAATAAACGCATGAGAATTTAGAGCTGGCCTCAATGGACTGTTTTTTCTACTCATGCGGTCATGCCGGTATGCCAAGTACGAGTAGTAGGAGTAGCATCGCCACTAATTCTCCTTCGATTATTCTAGACACACGCCAGGATCGATGGATGACCGGACAACGTTCAAACTTGAAAGTTGAATCGTTCCAGCAAGTAGAGAAGGAAGAACATTGTAGGTCTAGGCGCAAGGATCTTTTGTGGGAGTTGATCCTTCTTTTAGCAAGGTATACTGTGTCGGCGACGACTAATCGTTGTCGGATCCCACGCAGTCAGATTCTTGTCTCTTTTCCGGTGAGTCCTATCCTATCACGATTCTCTGCATTTCCAGAAGGCTAATTAAGCTTTTGGACTGTTTTCTCTCCGTCGTGAAACTTCCCAGACAGTAGCCAACAAAGAGGATTAGGGTTGGGGACGTCATAAACTTAGGTTTGCTAAAGTGGAGAGACGCTGAATCAAGGCAAGACGCACGTACGCATTATTCCTCCTGCCCGTTCGGGTAGAGCTCACATAGTCACACACATGTCATCTCATATATGGAGTTGAAAATCGGCACACGTTTCGGAGTGCAATGGTTTCAACGCCACTTGCTAATTTCATATCCAACTTGTTTCTTCCGTCGTGGACGCTGGGCATTTTCCAAAGAGAGTGACAGGTGATTTGTTTTTTCTGTAAAAAACATGTAAAACCCGCACGGCCGCAGGTATCGCAACTTTGTGGTGCGTACGTGGGGCGGCGGCTGCTGTAATCGAACAAGTTTAGCCTGCACCGGTGATTAAACTATCTTCACCCACTACTCTCGCTGCTGCTGCTGCTATCTGCTTGAAATAAGAAAACACGTTGACAGTTCGTTCACGAGTCCTAACATCTGATCATGACTTACTCCGTTGTAACTTGTAAAGTTAGTTGAAGGTCTTAATGCAGAGGATCTACGTACCGGCGACACAGTAGGCTTTGTCATGGCAGACGTAATGCAGTGCAGAGGATTATTATCATAACAGCCGATCCACATCTGACCCTACGGTGATGGGATTCTGTCGGTCCGCCTAAGAATTTAGAGCTTGTCAAATGGAACCTATCCACTCAGTCGTGTCGTGACAGATGCCTATCAGTGTTCAGTGCCAGTCTTGTCAAATGGTTGATGTGATTGGTCGCAAGCCCATGGACACGTTTTCGACGCAGGTCCTTCGTTGGCAAGGTACCTGTATGGATTCTTCTCCTTTTACGGTGAGGCCGATAACGACGCCATCAATATTCAGGGTAAGTAGGTACGTAGGCATTTCAAAAGGTTGGACCGTCGCAAAATTTCCAAGCCGGGGATAAGCCTTTGAGCGTCATGCGTAAAGTTGTTGCTCCTCAAGTGGTGGCCGTTCGAACAATCGCAGAATCCAGCCAAGTGTCTGGGCGTGTATTAGCGCAAAAACACGCTGTTTGGTTACAGCCAAGTACCGGGTCATTTAGAGCAACATTCAAACATAACAGTGAATTCAAAAGTAACTTCAGAGCTTAATTAGTAGAAGTTCACTAGCACCTAGGTATTAAACATCACTGTGTCATCATCATGGGCATATATAAGCCCTGAATCATCATCTAAATGGATCATCAAGGTTCCCTGGATAAACAACTAAACAGGGGCATCCCATGCCCCTGTGTTCCCTAACCAAAATGCAGATCGTCTTCAAACTCACCACGCTGGTCCTAGCCGTGGTAAGGGCAGGCGTAGTCCCTGGAGGTCGAACTGGCGCTCTTGAAGATGGCGAGCTTGAAGCCCCATCCAGTGAGCTTGAAGACGATGGCGTCGGCTTCCACCAGGGCGTACTTGCGCACCACCTCCGGCCAGTTGCGACCAAGAACCATCTCCTCGCCGTGCATGCTCAGTTGAACCCACTCGTCGCAGAAGTGACAAGCAGAGATCGGCACACTGCGAGGAAGTGGTATCTGGAACCACTCCTTCAGCACTGCCTGGAACTTCCTGGGGACGACCAGCATGTGCAGATTGTCCCTGTCGAGCTGGGCATAGAACCGCTGCGGCACCACCGGCCTGGGGATGTGCCCGACCGTCGGTTGACGCCATTTGGTCCGGTTGTAGAGCTTCAGCGCTTCCTCCTCCATGTTGGGCACATAAGGCCTGATCAGCCACCGGTTGCGAGGGAGCACTCCCACCAAGCCATGAGGTGTTTGTGGGTGTCGCCCGATGATCTCCCATTCAGTCTTGGGTACCTTGTCAGCATACAGTCGTCAGTGCAGGTGAAAAAGGAGCACAAGATCATGCAGCCATTTCCAAGAATGGCAATGTGCTATGATCTACAACGCAGATGACGTGGGGTTGCCACGGCAAATCCCATCGGTAGTATACCTAGGGTTTCGTATAGAGATAGAAGATGGCGCGCTGGTAGTTTCGGACGGCTGACAAGCGAGGATTTACCCAGGTTCGGCCCCTCATCGTGAGGTAAATACCTACTCCTGCTTGTCTGATTATAATGATACGAGGTTACATGGTGGCCGTAATGGCGATTGTGGTGGTGAGACGTGGTGTCTCTATGTCTATGCGAGTTGTGGATCTCGTCCCCCCTAAAGGGTGCCCCTGCCTGGCTTTATAAAGGGAGCCAGGTAGGGTTTACATGAGTTGTTGTCTTGGACACCAAGTTGTAGCTTCTTGGGCTTCTTTGGGCCTCCAGGTATGTCCGTCTGGGCCGCACCAGGTATACCGACAGTAGGGGACCCGAAGGGTACATCCCCGTCAGCAGACATGGAAAGAGAGCTCATGCAGCCATTGCCAAGAATGGCAATGTCCTATGATCTACAATGCAGACATGGAAAGTGAGCTCATGCAGCCATTGCCAAGAATGGCAATATGCTATGATCTACAATGCAGACATGGAAAGTGAGCTCATGCAGCCATTGCCAAGAATGGCAATGTCCTAGAATCTACAATGCAGACATGGAAAGTGAGGTTCGCATCACTGCCAACAATGGCAATGTCCTAGAATCTACAATGCAGACATGGAAAGTGAGGTTCGCATCACTGCCAAAAATGGCAACATTGGAACAATGTGGAGAAGAACATGCAGATGACCAATCCACACTACGCAGTTTAACAGATCTACCTAAATCTACTAGCCCTCAATCGGAGAACAAAACAAACCCTAATAGATCTACAAGCTAGAGGGGATGCACAAACATCGTACACATAGATGAATCGAAGCACCATGGAGTAGTGGGGGGAAAACCCCAATTGTGCACAAACCCTAACCGGAATCTAAATCGGCACACAATGTGCAGTCCGATGTCGTACAAAGTAGAGGGGAAATTGAAGGGAATCGTAGGCAGAAAAATAATAATTCCTAGCAACGATAACCATAAACTAGCCAGGATCTATAACTATGCAGATATACTATACGGAGGAGAACGGAGTACATACCCTTGTAGACCGAAAGCGGGATTACGTTCCCGCACAAACGTTGCCGATGAAGCCGACGAAGCCAACCTCAAGGTCGTGTAGAGGAAGTCGACGTACTCCCAATGCCACCCGTGTAGCGCCTCGTAGTTCCACACACGTACATTGTAGATGACGACCTCCGGGCTTCAGATCCAGCAGAGCAGCGGAAGATTGGATCTAGTAGCAGGGCGGTGTGCGTATAGTGGAGAGACTTCCCTCCTCGTACGCAGATCCAGAAACGGAACCACACTCAAGGTAGGAGAGAAGAAGAAGGAGATGGGATGGATTTCAAGGCATGGGGGCACCTCCTTATATAGGTGGAGGAGGGAGGCCACACCCCTTGGCTCACCCATGTGGGACTAAACCCCACATGGGGTGCGCCGGCCACCTAGGTGGGCCCCATTCGGCTTACCCTTTCGGTCACTGCGTTCCGAGGCCATGTCTGTACATGCTAGGCTCGCCAAAATAACCTATAACGTATTGCTTGTGCAACGTGGTTTACACCCACGTTATGCGAACGCAGATACGTCTGACACCCGATCGTCACGGCCTGCCTCGTAACGGAGAACTTTCGGTGGTGCACGCTATAGGGAGAACACTATATGGTATTTTAGGAGGGATCATCTTATATTACTACCGCCGTGTAACTAATATATAGATGTATATATATATATATACACAATATAAGATGCACTCAATCTACATAACATCTAAATTGAAATGTAATGCGACATGATATGGTCTTGCGCCGATGGTCTCCTTCGCGCCCACAGTTTATAAACAATTTAACAAACCTACCTTGACCATATCACATTGCCCCTACAAAATAAAGTTAGACGCTTTCTACTTTTATCTTTTTGCACGTTTTACGTGGCTGCTAGGACTTTCGCACAAAAACAGTTTCTTACCTACGAATACAACCACAACAGCGATAAGACAATTGTCTCTATTACACCCCTTTCGGGGCCCTCTATTGCAAATGCTATATCAACTATTGTAGGAGAGACAGACACCCGCCGGCCACATATACGGTACAAGCCGCATGTCAAGTGTAGAACCAGTCTCGCGTAAGAGTACGCGTAAAGTCGGTCCGGTCCGCTTCATCGAACAATGTCGCGATATGAACAAGTACACGCGAGAGGGTAACAAATGTAAAATCGATGCCCACATTCAACATGTGTTCTAACCGTACAACTATATCTACGCATAAACCTGGCTCTGATACCACTGAAGGGAATCGTAGACAAAAAAAAATCACTAGCAACGATAACCATAAACTAGCCAGGATCTATAACTATGCAGATATACTATACGGAGGAGAACGGAGTACATACCCTTGTAGACCGAAAGCGGGATTACGTTCCCGCACAAACGTTGTCGATGAAGCCGACGTACTCCCAGCACCACCCGTGTAGCGCCTCATAGTTCCACACATGTACGGTGTAGATGACGACCTCCGGGCTCCAGATCCAACAGAGCAGCGGAAGCGGAAGATTGGATCTAGTAGCACGGCGGTGTGCGTATAGTTGAGAGACTTCCCTCCTCGTACGCAGCTCCAGAAACGGAACCACGTTCAAGGTAGGAGAGAAGAAGAAGGAGATGAGATGGATTTCAAGGCATGGGGCACCTCCTTATAGGTGGAGGAGGGAGGCCACACCCCTTGGCTCACCCATGTGGGACTAAACCCCACATGGGTGCGCCGGCCACCTAGGTGGGCCCCATTCGGCCCACCCTAGGCCGGCTAGGCCCTCCCCCCCATTTCCCAAATGGGGTTTTTCCCCTAATGGGCCTCTAAGGCCCATTTAGGTTTAATGCCTTTAAAAATTCGAAATTAATTAAATAAAAATATCTTTAATCACTAATAACACTTATTAATATTAAATACATATTATTTAATTCATTCGAGCTCCGAAACACATTTCGTTGCCTCCGATCAATATCGGACATGTCCCGGAACGCTTCCGGAATCTCCGGTTTCTTTCTCTCTCTTATCCAATCTAATCGTCACCTACCCATAAGTGTGTTACCCGACGGTTCGGGATCACACAGTCATGAACGAGACACGTTCTCCGATCAATGACTAACATCGGGATCTGGATACCCATGATAGCCCATGTGCGTCCACGAAAGTCTTTTATCGTTCGAACCTTTAGACATCTAGTCTCATCCTTTTGCCTAGGGATACATAGATTGTTCGAGCATCGTTCTCTGGTATCACGATTACCGAGCATGATCTCGTCATTGACAAATCTATCTTTACTCTTCTGTGATATTACAGCCCCGTGACCTAGTCACATGCTTGCAAGCTCATTGATGTAATCTCACCGAGTGGGCCCAGAGTATCTATCCTGCTATGTGGATTGGCAAATCCCGCTCTTGATCACTCACCTCCACTGCTTCCTTCGGATACCCGAAAGTGTCACTTTTATTGTCACGCTATATAAGACATGCCGTTTGATGTAATCAAATCACCTTCCAGAAGCAGCGATTTGATAAGATCCCACAGTCGAAGGTATGAGCACTACATTTCTATATCTTTTGGGTATGTCCACCACGCCATTCATCCAATGACATGACTCCGTTGTCAACTGACGTAATTGTCCATGATCAGGAAACCTTGATCATCTGTTACCCAACGGACTAGTTAAATAGAGGCTATTAGGGACCTGGTTGTTTACATACCACACGTGTATTAATGTTTCCGCTTAATACAGTTATAGCATGGTACAAAAACATATTATGAACAATTGAGATATGACAAATAAAATCACTTTATTAATTGCCTGTAGGGCATATCTCCAACAGAAATCTTTTGCCGTGGCCAGGTCGACGCCGCTCCGTTGCGCTCCTTGCGCGGAGGCTTGGATGAGGGCGCCACAGGCGCCGATGGCGGCGCCGGAGCCGCCGATGGCGCTGACTTGGAGGCCACAACCGGCGATGGAGCTGGCGCAGTACCCGATGCGGCCGCCGGAGCTAGTGGACGGCCACGGCACACCGGGGATGGAGCCTTTAGCATCTTGGCCAACTCGGCCGGCCCCTGCGCGAGGAACACGGCCGCCCACCTTGAGTGCGGGGAGGCGGCGGTCGGGCCCGAATGGCCGCTGCGGCGGGGAGGGGAGGAGGAGCGGCGGCCATGAAACCGGTGATGAGAAAGGAGAGAGTGGTCGAGTGGGCGGTGAGGGGACTAGGCGGTGAGAGTTATTCTCGAACCGTCTCGTCTCCCGCGCTTCGCAACGTGTGCGAGACTGCGGCACGCGGAGCTCGCCAGGGCCTGGCCACGTGGAAACGGCCGAATCGGCCGTTCCTCCAGGGCCTGGCTGAGCGGTGCTTTGAGATTCGTGCAGGCCAACAACGCGACCTCGGCCCAGCTCAGGAAACTAAACACGCCCTTTTTTTTCCGGCTGGACGAGGTGCCGGACTGGCCATTTGCCGTCGCTGGTGTAATTAGGCCGGACAATGATAAGTTGTACTGTTAGCGTGAGAACCAGCGACGCACGGCAGGAACAGTACTGGATCGATTGACCCAAAGTCGGTCAAGATGATCGAAACGCAATCAAGCCGGACGTCGCCACGTCGGGGCGTGCACGACGACTCCACCATAGCCAGGTCGTTGCGGCCATTTTCCACCATCTGTCCTGGCCAGTGGCCACACACCCACGGCCCGAGTCCAAGGCTCCAAGCCCATGTGACCACAGCAGCCATCGACCGAGGAAGAAGGCCTTGGTTTGGTTTTTGTCCGGTGCCAACTGCCAAGTTAACTCTGGTTGGCTAGCTTTAGGTTAGCTCAGCTACAGTTGTGTGTACTTGTGTGGTTGACAAAAATCTGCCGCGTAATTCAAATTAATCTTTCCTTGCGCTAACCCAACTCTTAACCTTGCTTACGTCGCCGCCGTGCGTTCATCCACCGGCCTTTGCCGTCACGCGGGCCACCATCTTCCTAGCCAGCTCCTATCTTCTCTTTGGAAAAAACAAGGCCGAGACTTCTGGAACGCCGGGATGATGTTGACCCCTTGGCTGCGCGCCTATAAATGACCGTCACTCCTTGCATCCCAGATCACTGCTCATAGAGCTCGACCATCGCCTAGACAGAAGCGCCACATACTTCTATCCCACCCTTCCAAATACATCGACCCCTTTTCCGGTTGGGTTGGATCAATGGCCGCCGAGAAGGTGAGTACTACTTGCACTTGATCGAGTTGGGCTCTTCCGTTTCTGGTTTCACTAGCGGCACCTGGTTTGCTGATGTCGTTTTGCTGTTTGACGGCTGCAGAAGGTGGTGCTGAAGCTGGACCTGCACGACGACAAGCACAAGCAGAAGGCCATCAAGGCCGTCACCGCTCTCCACGGTACTAGCTGCTTCTTCTTCTCCTTCACCCCTTCCGTTTCTCTCTTTGCGTAATCCTGTTCTTGCTCTGCCTGGCCGTAATCACCCAAGGAGTTGACCATGATTTTTCATCAAAAGGCACCCGTTTGTCTGACGATTCCAGTTGCCACTTCCTCAGGTATCGACCAGATCTCCGTGGACATGAAGGAGCAGAAGATGACCGTCATCGGCACCGTCGACCCGTGCGACGTCGTCGAGAAGCTGCGCGCCAAGCTCTTCCCCGGGCGAAGATCGTCTCCGTCGGCCCGGCCAAGGAGGAGAAGAAGGGCGGCGGGGACAAGAAAGAAGCCGACAAGAAGGACGACGGGAACAAGCAGGTGGGATACATTCCGTACTGGTACCCGCTGCCGCCGCACCACCAGCACCCGTACTACTACGTCCCCCGCCCCGAGGATGACCCCAACTCCTGCGTCATCTTCTGATCCACGCGCGCCGCCGTGGAGATTCCCCTGTACATTTTGTAGATAACAGTTTGCCTACCGATCGATCGGGACTCGTCAGCCTACCTGCTACGGCGATCGACGGCCTGCGTTTTTATATATGGTGGTGTAGTGTAAGGATTTCACTGGCGTGTTTGTAGTATGCAGATATAGAATTACAGTATGGTTAATAACTGAATATAACTGCTGCAGTTGAATTTTAAGTGAAAATTGACCAAGTGCTCTGCAGTGGTGATATCAGAGTAGGAGCAGCAATAAGTTACTATCAGCTGCTCAGCAAGTCAGCCACAACGAGGTGGGAAATTCATGCAGCTAGATTGTGCATCTGTACTGTAATGATTAATCAATTGAAATTCTCAACTCTGAAGCTCTCAAACTCTGCTCCACATGAGAGTTGCTTTCTTTTTTTTTTTTTTTTTTGCGAAACACAGTACAACGCAAGCGCTCATATACACGCGCACACACTCACCCCTATGAACGCACGCACGCACACCCTACCCCTATGAGCACCTCCGAGAGACTGAGTCGGCGGGTCGAGTCTTGAGATTGACGAAGTCACCACGGGCGCCTCGCTGTCGACGGGAACGTCGCCTCCCACTGAAGAATATTCCGCCTTAAATGAGAAACACCAGCGTCAAACCTGGGGTTTGAACTCTGGTGGGCTAGGGGTACAACCACCCAACTAACCATCTTGCCACAGGCAAGTTCTCACATGAGAGTTGCTTTCGGCTTGTGATCTCGATGAAAACCTGAAAAGGTCTCTGAGGTTTTGTATATTTTTAATTATTCCCTTGTGTTTTTTTCGATATTCATAAATCCCCATTGGCACTTCAATCACGAGTTCTAACTTCTAACAAACGACTACGCTCTATTAAATTCGACTACGGATGCAAACGGATCGGATCGGATAATGTTCTCTTCATATCCTTGATCATATTTTTTTGTCGGATTTAGAGTGGAGCTGATAATGACCAGATGGGGATTCTGATGTGGATTATATCGGATTAGGAATTCGGATCGGAAACGAAGCGGATTCAAATCGGAAACGGGCAAAGATTATCGAATAGATACACGTAAAAATACATAAAAGTGATATTATCTAAAATAACTATTGTCCAACACTCCTTGTACCTCAGATTAATCATCGCCCTCATTGGAAGTTGATGTGCCGGTTTGCCTTCTAATTGACGCGTGGATGAGAAATTGAGAAGCTATTCCCCTCTTGATCATACATGCGTGCAGGAGCAAGTAAGCAGAGAACTAGGGAAGCATTTTATGTTGGGACAAATGAAGGTTAAAAAAATGGAAAAAGTTATGGTCGAGAGCGACAAAAAAGAATACTGGATACAGATGCTACAACCTTGCCTCGGTTATATATGCACTAAATATGGCTTTGTGGTGTACATAGTATTATGAACCGATCATTGAGCTAGGATGTTTGCAATAGGCACTTGCAACTACAAACTAGAAGAAATGGATAAATTAGAAGTTTTCAATCAGAGTACTCACCTCCAGAGTGGTACCTCGGTCAATCGCCTACCCAAGATGTGCTTGATAATGAAGCAAATCGAGGTCACGCCCTGTCGGCTCGATGAGGAAAGCAGAGGTCACGCAAAGTACTGTTCTGTAGGCTAATCGACTAGTCCGTGTGCCAAGCTCTTAATGCCGGTAGACATGTATGAACCGGCCCTCTAAGGAAGACGAAGCTCCCCTTAGGCCAAGGTAGGATCGCAGCCTATCTTGATTTTTGGCAAAACATTTATATGCATATATTTTTTTCTGAATAATTTTAGTGGTTGTACATGAAAAGGGACCCTGTCTGAGAAAATTATGCATGTTTTACTGAACACTGCACAAACTCGATTCCGAACCAAAAACAATGGCTCCATCTAGTCTCATCATAAACCATATTTGTTTTCTTTGTAATCACTAATTATTGATCTAACGAAACCCAAACCTAAACAATGTTTTAGTGTATGGAGTACTATTTAAGAAGGGTCTGAGATATTTTGGCCAGTTTATGGAGGTGACCGAAACCAAATGTACATATGTAATGGATTGCATTTTATTGTTTTACTTTGGCTTTATATATTTTGTTGGCCAAATTTATAATTGAATCAGCTTAGTCAATATCTGTGTTTAGTGATGTGAGAACATATTCCTAAATTGGAGAAAATCACTATCCTAAGCATAAATTAAATGGTAAAGAAGTACATGAAATGAAGAAAAAGAGTAGACACTGGGTCATTGTTGATTATTTTACACTCCTGACACTTTCTACATTTATTATAGACTCTATTAACCATATTGATATACAGTGAATAAGAAGGGAGCAAAGTTCATCAATGGCCGTGAGTCATGTCCACTTTACGTGCTGGCGCCACCGGCGATGGCCAGCTCTCGGTGTTAGAGAAGCTACTGAAGGTCTTTGCCAACCGATGATTCTCTCTATTGGAAAAACATGATTACAAGTTTATACTAAACATTTGTACAACTCATCATATCACTAAATCTAAACTAATTTCAGTGCAAGTTTTGCCATGCAGTCTCAATATTTTTTCTCCAGAAACATAACAATTCACATCTATGTTCGTAATATTAAATACCAAATTTATTGTCACCAAATTCCATAGTCCATCTCTTACCGTTGCTAAAATAGAAACTTATTCAGTCAAGGATATTATATTAACTTACATATATGTGTTCAAAATTTTAATCTAGATTATGTTTAAATCTACGAAAATCATAAGAGACAATGAAGTCAAAGTTATATACGATTTAGTTCACACCACATAGTACTAGTGTGTTTGGATCATATCTATAGTATCTTTAACACCCTAGAGAGGTTTCGAGAACATACAAGACTAATGAATCTCTAACAGAGGTTTTCGAAGTAAGTTTGTTTGCTTTTTATAATAAGTGCATAAAATCTGATAGATTTAGTTAGACTTGGGAGCTAGGAGTTGTACTTCACGCATTAGAGACACAACGAGCAATGCCATATGTCAGTCTCGAATTCAATGTATATTCCACGTCCTTAACCTTTATGTGGATGCATAATCCTTGGGATATGGATCGACTTACTTAGAGGTCTCTAATTGCTAGTCTGTAACTGTGTAGTTACAAAACTGTTTCGGGTATGTCTTAAAACGTGCAAGACATGGTTGACCAAGACATGACTCCGCTCGGACTTGGAGAGATAAACTCAGGCCCTTTTGAGTGATCTGATAAAGAAAATGATGGCCTCCCAGCTCTCTCTTCTGAGTACTGACACCGTAAAAACTCTCATATAATAACAGTACTTATCGAATCGCTTGAGGTGGAAGTGCACAACTTCCTTTTAGATTCCAAATGAAATATAATTTCAAACAAGACGTCACGTGATAATTCCCCAGATGGTTGTGTGCACAACATAACTATGATCATTATGGCGTGCATGCGCATTTTATCCGCATGACAATACACTTTTTTGTCGTGATCCCTGACACTACACATTTGTTGAACGGTTATTTCTGGTAACTAGCTAGTATCTATTGTATATTCTGTCAAATCTTCCATTCTAGTTGTTTATTCTAATTATTTTGAGTTTTTCTATCAATATTACGAGTATAATAACTATTGCTATCCTATTGTTTAGTCTTCATAACGCCATAACGTGCATTCTTATTCAATTGCCAACATACAATCTAATTTTGCTATTGTAGTATACATTTCATGTAGATGCGATATTTGAAATGATTAAATAGCTACTGGAAAGAATGAAATGCGACCGGGAAATATGTGAATGATATTTTCCTTTGTATCGTTGCCATTTGGCTGGTTTTTACTGTATGATAACTTAATGGATGTCGTAAAAGTGTGAATACTGTTTTACTCTTATAATTACTCCATCCATAATTTCAACTAAAAATGAATTTAAGCATGCCATCTCTTCAACAGTTCAGATCAAAGAGCTAACTGTGACGTAATCCGCAGGATCTCATCAAACCTAGCATGCATCCGAATGGCTCTGCTGCCTCTGCAGTGTGCCAAACCAGTGCACGAGAATGCCAGGTTGCTAGCAGTGCCAGTGTGGGCTCCAGCTCAATTTGGCCTCGCACGGACGGTCGCCGCAGCATCTCCAATTCACCACAATAATTCTCTTTCGATTCGCAAGAAACTCTTCTCATTTTCTCAATGGAAGATCAGACGAGTCACGAGTCCAAAGTTGAATCGTTCCGGCAAGTAGCTAGAGACGATCATGGTTGAGTGTGGGGCCTGTGCGACTGCCGGGGACGACGAATCGGTGCTGGACCACTCGGCCAGATTCTTCCGGTGAGGCCGATTACGCATGCACGCACCTGCGGGTGGCATAGCTTTTCCGGTGTACGGTTGCCGCGTTCGCCATCACGATTCAGGGTGTACGTAGGCATCTCCAAATGGCAAAAAAAGGTGAGCTTTTGGACTATCTTCCTTCTGTCGCGAAATTTCCAAGCCAGTACTGTAGTAGCCAAGAGACCAAGGTATATAGAGGGGACGGCGTAAAGTTTTACTCCCTCCGTTCCAAATTAGATGACTTATATTTGTCTACATACGGATATATCTAGATGTGTAACATGTCTAAATACATCCGTACTCTAGACAAATGGAAGTCATCTATTTTGGAACGGAGGGAGTGGCTCTAGGGCGGAGGCCGTTCGGACAGATTCCAGCCCAAGATGCTGCAGGCGCACAGGAGAACTATTCCCCATTTCCCCGTCGCTAGATTTGCAGGCGCGACCAGTCACGATCGATCAATCCACGGTTTCCTGATTCACTTGTGTTTTTCTTCTCATGGTGGCCGGCTGGTACTAGTGTCTCGCCACGGTGCAGCACCCCGGCATCGACCTGATCTGGCCAAGAGCTAGGGACTAGAACCATCTTTCCTCTAGGGACTAGAACCATCATTCCTCTATTTCTCCGGCCACGGTTGGCAGCTGGAGATGCCGGACTAGACATTGGCCGTCGCTGTTGTAATTAGGCTGGACAGGCAAGCAGTGACACTGTTAGCGAGAGGGCCCGCGTCGGAGTTCGACTCTCAAGTCTCGGTCCAAGATGCTTGCAATCAAGCGACACCGACCGGCCCGGCAGGGCATGTACGACGACTCGACCGGCGCGCAGGTCGTCGCGGTGGCGGTGACCACACGCCCCACCCCCACGAACACGGCTCCGCTGCTACCTGGATACACACACACACACCCTCTTGGACGGGCCCGGTTCAGTCCAAGCACAAGGAAAACCACACAAGTCAGAATGTTTGGTTCCGAGGTAATGTTAGCTTAGCTTCAGTTGCCCGTTTGATCCGTGCAATCAAACTATTTTCTGCCTAATATTTTCATGTTAGTGGTTTGCAGTAGAAAAAAATAATTCACGAGAGCCAATTTTTTTTGACACAAGTGCCTAACTCGATCCATAACCCCTTTGTTACACTACCCACAAAACCGGAGGTTCATGACGTGCGTGCGTGCTCGCCGATGACGTCCGTATCGGGCCCACGGCCATGGCTATAAATTGAGCACCGGCGCCGTCACTCCCATCCCTCCCAGATCCATACCACGTTCTTCACCCCATCGCCAGGACAGAAGCGCGCGCTGTTCCATCTCTCTGACTCTCTCCACCGCGCCAAATTTGCCCCGGCCGTCGCTGACCTTGCAACCGTCGCCTCGCCATGAAGGTGATTACTCACACTTGGTCGAAGTGGAATCTGCCCTTTCTGCTTTTGAATTCCTGCTGTTGATCGTTGGCCGGGTTTGCTGATCTTGTTGTGTTGTGTGACGGCCGAGTGCAGAAGGTGGTGCTGAAGCTGGACCTTCACGACGACAAGCACAAGCAGAAGGCGCTCAAGCTCGTCTCCGGTCTCCACGGTACTCCCCTGCCATTTCCATTGCTTATGCTCTGCTTCGGCGAAATCACGGGCGGAACTGGCACCAGTTCAGTCATACACCCACAGACCCACTGATCCATATCTGAATTTGACACCTCCAACTGTCGCTTCCTCAGGTATCGACCAGATCGCCGTCGACATGAAGGACCAGAAGATGACGGTAATCGGCACCGTCGACCCCGTCCACGTCGTGGAGAAGCTGCGCGGCAAGCTCTTCCCCACGGTGAAGATCGACTCCGTCGGCCCGGCCAAGGAGGAGAAGAGCGACAAAAAGGCCGGCGGGGACAAGCAGGTGGTGTCGTACCCGCCGTACTGGTACCCGCCACCGCCGCAACACCCGCACCCGTACTACTTCGTCCGCAGCGCCGAGGAGGACCCCAACTCCTGCGTCATCTGTTGATCGACGCGCGCCGCCCAGGACATTCCTCTGTACATTTTGTAGATAATAGCCTGCCTGCCGATCGGTCCGGACTAACCAGCTACGGTGATCGACGGCGTTCGTGTGTTATATTAATATATGGCCGTGTAATGTAAGGATTCCACCGGTGATCAGGCAGCTCTGCCGAGTTTGTAATGTGCAGATATGGAATTACAGTGTGGAGAAGAACTAAATAGACCTGCTGCAGTTGGATTTTGGTTGAAAATTGACCGAGTGCTCTGCAGAGCAGTGGTGATAAAAAGTACTGCAATGAGTTAAATAGAGGTTCAGGAGATTGAGCCAGTCAGCCACAGACAGGTGGAAAACTTAAGCAGCTAGATTGTGCATCTGTTCTTTAATGAAAACCCTGAACGCTGAAGCTCCCCAACTCTGCTCCAAATAGGAGTTGCTTTCAGCCAGTGATCTCGATGAAAACGTGAAAATGTCTGCCAGCTGGTTTTGGACTGTTTTTAATTATTTTACTTGTGCGTCTTCGGTATTGCTAAAGCCCATTGGCGCTTCGATCACGAGTCCTAACAAATGATTACGACCTAATACATTTTTAACTGATGTCCTAATCGCTGCTCCAAGTGCATGGAGTTTTCAATAATAACGACCATCTTTTTGCGTTCTACCGATGGTTGTGAATCCATGTATATTTTATCCGTCTATCATTTAAATATATCAAGTATGTTTTACCTTTTTATCTACAAAATGTATAGTGCTATATTTCATCTCTCACTCGTGATAACATATGTAGAGAGAGTTGGACCTCTCACCTTTCCCCTGCTACAGTGAAAAGGCGATTGTTTGGGCGAACCCGTGCGCATCGGCTCACCGCCGGCGATTCGCCGGATTCCCCGCCCTCCGGCGGCCGCTCCGGCGGCGGGAGGACGGGGAAGCCACGGATCCCGTTATGTGAATAGCCTAGGTGTGTGTGGGGTGTGCTGCCGGCGGCGCTGGGTGGAAGCGGTGGCGTCGGTGGAGTTTGGTGGCGGTGGTCTTCCCTTCCAATGGCGCGGCTCCGTGGGAGCTTCGCCGCGGATCTGCCGCCTGGCCCTTGTTCGCGGCTCTTCGGAGGCCTCGAGAGGGCTCCCCCTTCGCCGGAGTCCGAGTGCAGGCGGATCCAGCGGTTGACGATCTGGAGGTTGCGGTTCGTGATGGCCAAGGTGGTGTCGCCGTCCGTTGTGCGCGGTGGAGGTGGTCCGGCACCGAGGAGCGTCGACTCCCTGTCCGCGTTGGGGGGCCTCCCAGTCCAAGCGTATGGAGGTGGTGCGGCAGGCTTCGCCGGCGTAGCGTCGCGCGTGACGAAGACGATGCCAAGGCTCAGGAAGGACTTATGTGTAATTTCTTTGTTTTCTGGGCTTTTCTGTATGAATCTTGGCTGGATGTAACTGCAATTTCCCTCGCAAAAAAAAAATCTCTCACTCGTGATGGTTTTCACCTTGTTTTATATTTTTCAAAGCCATACCCACATAGAGTTTTCAGAACAAGTGAGGCCGGTTTACCAGTTTGGGGGAAACAATTAAAAATGAGAAAATTATGCCACAGAGTAAAATAGGCTATAATATAATATAGAAAAATTAAACAACAAAGGATCCTTCTTTCTTAGAAAAACGTCTGAGAATTCTGATAATATCGGAATCACAGTAAATAAACTACGAAATATCAAATGTAGCTGTGCATTCTCTCAAAGCTGAGAGATTGATAGTGTTCTACAAAAAAACTAAACAACATATCGTCATGCCTCCGCAAATATTTTTACAAACAAATATTCATGGACGGCACCAGCAACCTCATATGACCAAGTAGAGCAAAATGCCAAACTGGGCTCAGGGTCTATGGATCCCTTTTTCCCGAATCAAAAGACGGGTTTTGTAAGCTTCCAAAATTTCCAAAAAAGGTGCATATACATATAGATGTATTCTACAAGTGTATAAATTTCACTATGAAATACATTATGCTCTATGGTACACAAATTATGGCAATTTGTGAGCCCCGAAAATAGTGCATTTGTTCACATTTTTATCCCTTTTTTGTGTACCCTAGAGGATAAGGCATTTCACAATGAAATTTTACACACATGTAGAGTAGTTATATATGTACACATAGTCTTTATTGTTAGAATCTTTCAATCGTGTTTTTAATTTCATTTTCAAGATATTGGGCTCCATGAAGCCTCAGTTCCAAAACGCCGCACTCCATATGCGGTTTATTTGGTCTGCAAGGTCTCAAAAATTAATAGTACATTTTATCTACAAAGGGAGGTGGTGTTTTGGCTCATACAGTACATACTCTCAATCTCCCATTATGAAAAAAAAAATCTTAAATGTTAAAAGTTCCAAAAATAAGTTTTCGGTTCTGCATACGAACATTTTATGTTGAATCACCAAGTTTCATGAAAAAAACATTTTCTGGGGTGGTACAAAACGACTTTCTGTGAGACAATTGTTTTGTGTTTTAACACAAACCACAAAAAATGTCCTTTTCTCGCGAAATTTTGTGTGCGAGAATTAACTGTCGGGATATACACCCGGAAATATTTTTGACATTTTGAAATGCGTTTTCCCGAAACGAATTTCCCTCTACAAAGGGCCTATTGAATGCGAGAATCGTCAGATTTAGGCGGTGCGAGGTCAAAAAAAGACTGCTGTCAAACACATATTATCTACTATACATTTTTAATTATTTTATAGATTTCTTGTGATTTTTCTCATGTATATAGAGGATTTGCCAAAACATCATGTGTAGATTCATGTTGAATGAATTTGTAGAAATCCCATCCTCGGTTCAAACCTCATTTTATCTCTTTCCCTCTCTCTCTGAAATTCATAAGTTTCTGTGTCATCGAAATCATCTGTTTTCTATCGTATGTTTTTGATTCCTTGGATATGAAGGCATGCAAATATTATATGAAGGCATGCAAATATTATATAGTAGTACTACGTAGCTATCGGTGTGGACTCGAGCTTTGTCATCGCACGGACCATTCTTGTTGAAACTTTCCAGCAGAGCAGATCGCTACAGGCGCACGATGGAGTGCGGTGGGGCACTGGCCAGCTGGAGGAGGAATGCGTCATAGGCTAGCTCTCGTAGTACGTCGCCTGCAGGTAGCTTTCTGACGCACGGCGGTAATCCTTGCCTCGCAAGGTACCTCTCCGGCCGTCGTCCGGCCTGGACGAATCGGCGTCGCTTCTTTTTCCGGCGACGCTGCTTACGCACGCATTTGGATCGGGAACTTGCTTGGTAGGATAGAGCTTCTCTCCCGCGCACGTGTTGCGGCGTCGTTGTCGATAGGCGGGCAGTCGGCATTCATCGGCCAATCTGCACTGCAGGATATGGGCCACTTCTTTTAGGCTTATGCTTATGCATAAGCCAGCTTATGGATTTCGGTGGGGAGAAGCTAGTAGAAACTGTCTAGACCCTTCTTTTGGGCTTCTGCAGATTTGGCTTATTTGCAGTGCTTAGTTGTGAGATGTCTGAAATGTCCCTGGATTTGATATGTGTACTTAATAAAGTGATATCTCGGCTTATTTTTGTGTTGCGTCTGATAAATGAGCAAAAAAAATCAAAATAATATGAAATTCCATACATTGTGTTTTAAAGGTAAATATGAAGAGTTCAGTACATGCCAATATAAAAGCAATGTCATAATGATTCAAATAACAATAACAAGAACTGCTCAAGCTACTATTCCTTGCGCGATGGTCTGTCGTAGTGCTGCCATGAAGCTATCAGATGAAGAGGGAGCGGCTCCACCAGTATAAGATGCGCTATCCTCATGTACATAAGCGCCCCGCTCAAACCTGTCGAAGTGGTCATCGTATAGATTACTCTCACGAATGAAGTTGTGTAGACACATACAAGCAGTGATGATCTTCGTTTGCGTCAACTCATCAAAATGTGGTATTGCGAGTAGAATGCGCCACTTCATTTTCAGAACACCAAAAGCTCTTTCAACAGCATTTCGTAGACAGGAATGAAGATGGTTGAATTTCTCCATCATGTTTCGTGGAGGTGCTTGATAACCCACAAGTATAGGGGATCGCGTGTAGCCTTTTCGATAAGTAAGAGTGTCGAACCCAACGAGGAGCTAAAGGTAGGATAAGTATTCTCTCAAGTTCTATCAACCACTGATACAACTCTACGCACACTAAACGTTTGCATTATCTAGAAAATAATACTAGTACAATACGGGTATGAGAGGTAGTTTTGCAAGATAATAAATACAAGAAAGTAAATGTTAGTGCTGCAGCAATAAAATACACTAAGTAACCATATACTAACAGTACCATGAGTGTGGAAAAGTGGTGGTAATTGTGGTGGCTTTGTCCAAGATTAATTAGTGAAGGTACTTGGTTCATTGTCTTCGATGCAGTTTTCTATGTGGGAGAGGCTAAATATACATGCACTCCACTACTTGGGATTACAAGTACTATATGATTGGATTGTTAGAAGCATCCGCAAATACTAACAATGCATTAAGGTTTCCCCAACCATAGCCTTAAGTTCAAGGTCCTCTTACTCCCATACGTGCAACTAATCGGTTCGCGTTCTCAGGTTTCTGTCACTCCGGCAGAACTTCCCCGCTTCGTTACAAATACTACCAACCCTAGGGTGTTTGATCCATGCGCGCACAAATATAATGGACACCAAAGGACAGCACCATATAGACATACAACTCTAATGAACCTCATGCATTCAATTAAGCAATCAAAAGACAAATAAACTACGGAAACATGATGTAAATCATAGGATAAATATTATAGCATCAAACACCATGTTTACATAGGACGGTACAGAGGTTTGTGGGAGGATGAACCACTGAATACAAGGAGGAGATGGTGATGGAGATGGCGGTGAAGACGGCGGAGAGGGGCAGCGCGGCGGCGCAGGGCGGCGGCGGCGCCGGCGGTGCGGGGAACTCCTTTCCCCGCCGCCGGCAAGCTTGGGGAGCGCCGCCCCTTAGCCTCCCTCCTTCATGGCTTCTTGGGAGCCCTCCCCCATGGAGATGGGATCCATGGGGGAGGCAAAAACGTGGCTTTTGGTGGCTGAAATTCGTGGGTGGAGGAGTCCTCCACGAATTAGGTTTCCTCCCTTTATATATCTTCTCGGATTTCCGTCACCCCCTTTTAGGGTTCCACCAAAACGGGCCTACAGGCCGCGTCCGAACTCCGATTGGGCTGATCTCGGGCTTAAAATCTTCGTATGGAAAATTGTGACAACTTTCGTAACAGCCAGGTCTCCATTGACGTCATCTTCGAGGGTCAAACTGGCAATCTTCGTAAAAAGTTCTCAGACAGATTTCAGGAAAGTCCCAATTCGACTCCAACAAGGTTTCCTCTTGTATTCTTGATAATTTCTACACATCAAAGAGTAAAACAAGAACATTGTGCACTTTTGCAACTATTAGTAGGTTAGTCCAAATAAATAATAAACTTAATATAAAACAAGTGCTAAAAGCATAAAAATGGCATGAAACAATCAAAAATTATAGATACGTTTTGGACGTATCAACATCCCCAAGCTTAATTCCTGCTCGTCCTCGAGTAGGTAAATGATAACAAAATAATTTTTGATTGTAAATGCTATGATCAGGTCTTTAACAATTGCATGATGTATGGATAATAAAACTTAGCAATCATGTTTCCTAATGAAAAGTATCAACGAACTAAGAGCTTATAACATGAAATTTATAAACATCAACAAGATTGTAATGACCATAATAAAGCATGATAGAGTGGTATCTCGCTTGCCCTTAATTGTGGAGCAAAACATAAATGCCAAGGCACCTCTGAAGTTCAAGTGAAGACTAGATATAGAGATATCAAAGATAAAAGCATCATGGTTATACCTCAATTAATCGTATTCTGGGACAAGCACATTACACTAAGAACGACAGCTATGCTCTCGAAGAAGTGCTCAAAGAAAGGATGGTGACTCAACATAAAAATAAAAGATTGGCCCTTCGCAGAGGGAAGCAGGGATTAACACGTGCTAGAGCTTTTTGTTTTAAAAACAGAGGTAAAAATGTTTTGAGAGGTGTTTGTTAATTGTCAACGAATGGTAGCGGGTGAGAACAGTATTCTACCTGTCAAACGGACTTTTAAGAGCGGCTCCCATGAAGGACGTTATTTCTACCAGCAAGGCAGATCATCCCTCTTTCTCTTTGGTTTACACACATTCAGGTATTTCACTGTTTGTCATTGCTTACTGATGAATCAGGGCAAAAGTGTGAAGAGAATTAATTGGTTAAAGTTGTAATTAATTGGGACTGGGCACCCCGTTGCCAGCTCTTTTTGCAAGTTATTGGATAAGCGGATGTATATGCCACTAGTCCAGGTGTAAAAGTCCATTTGACAAATAGAATAAAGAATAACCACACTAATTCCTCATGAGCTAGTAAACATTGACACAAAAAGAGAAATATTTTGAAGGTTTTAAAGGTAGCACATGCAAATTTACTTGGAATGGCTTGAAATACCATGCATAGGAATTTTTTGGTGGACTCTTTGGGATAACTTGGTTTTAAGGATTTGGATGCACGAGCAGCATTCCCGCTCAGTACAAGTGAAGGCTAGCAATAGACTGGGAAGCGACAACCACGAGAGCGATAACGGTCATAATCATGCTTGCGACAAAATAAAATTAACGGAGGCATAAAAACGATACTAAAACTCTGAGGCAAAATAGATCATCAAGGCTTAATTGACTTTTATTTTTCAGTCATAACATGTGTGAGCATGTGCCAAGTCGATTCAAGTGAATTATTCAGAGGAGGATACCACAATACCATACCATCTTATGAACAGGACAATGCATGTTGATATCAAAATAACATAATATGCACTATTAGCTAGTTGAGACTAACCATAAGAAAACATAAACTACTAAACAGTATTATTCACACATCATTTTTAAGTTTCAACAAGTAATCCATTAACCAAGTAAACATTGAAAACAGAGGATAAATAAAATATGTGACGATCCACTTATTAATGTAACTGGTGTTTGATGCTAAGATAAATAGATAATAAAATACAGCCGCTTCAAGTTTAGTTAAGTTCCTATGTTGCTCAAAAAACAAAGTTTAAAGGTTTGCAAACCGTGGGGTTATTGATGAAGAGGGATGCGGGGACATCCCCAAGCTTATGACTTTGGTAATTCTTCAATATTCCATAGTTTGGTGTTCCTTCATTCTCTGTGAAAAAACTTCAACACAAAAACTTTCCCATTCTTTTCTGCGGTTAGACATTAGTACAATAGATAATATTTCCCAAGTGCTACTATTAAACCAAATAAAATTTTGTTTTTAAGTTACAGAAAGGTTGCTTAAATGGCCAACTTATAAATGAAAGGTAAGAACCATTAAAAATCAAATGAAAACGAAAAGAGGCCACTCTTGCAACAAAAGTCAGAATCTGTCCAGAAAAACAGCAGCTGGAAAACGCAATTTTTAGGTGCACTTAAACATGCCCGAAATTTTAGCCAATTTTTGTACATGCAGAGGATTAGGTGCTACAACATCAGTAATTTTTTCGTGATTTTTAGAGCTTCCAGTAAAATATGAAAAATCGCGCAATAAGCAGTAGATACCGAAAACAGAAAATCACTTTTTACATATGTATCAACTAAGCTAAATGGATAAAACTTGGTACTTTATTTTTGATAAACTAAGAAACCAGAGGCTAAGCAAGACCTAAACATGCTAGCTACAGCAAGGAAAACTCTAAATAAAAATCAAAAGTAAAACCCAAATAAAATTAAAATAAAGAACCAAACAAAGAAGCAAAACAAAAGAAAATATTTTTGTTATTTTGAATTTATAAGTGAAAGTAAAGAAGCAATCGAAACCAAATAAGGAGCCTAATAAAACTAAAGAAGGTAAAACCAAGACATATAAAAGCAATTATAATACAAGTTAAGACAATACATATCATGTGGACGGGTAATATAGAGTATGAACGAGACAACCTCATGTTAGTTGATGAATAGGGGGATGACTCGGGCATCCCCAAGCTTAGATGATTGTATCTTCTTGAATATGTTCTTGGGATGCACCTACACATCCCCAAGCTTGAGCTCTTGCGTCTTCTTATTCATCTCATATCACCATATTGATTAGATCTTATAAGCTACATCCACATAAAACTTCACAAAACTCATTAGTAGGGTTAGTACTCATTAAATAAAATCCACTCATGTTCAAGCATTGACAAGTTTTATAATTTTTACTCAACATTAGCCACTGTATATACTAAGGTGTTCATGATTTCCGTTGTCCGTCGAAAAACTAATGAAACTAACAACACCAAGTACAATATTGAATAAACAAAGAAATCTGTCAAAACTGAACAGTCCGTAAAGATGGCATTCAACGAGATAGTTAAGTAGCTCAAATCGAAAAACTTTAGTCTAATGAAAGAAAGATAATAATCTCAGGTTTATGCACAAAAATTTTCAAGTCAAAATACTATTCTGAGATTTATCACGATTTTATTTACAGAGAAGCACAAAATCTGTCTAAACAGAACAGTCAGTAAAGATCGAATTTTTCGACCTATCTACGTACCTTAAATCAGAAAAAGTTAGTCTAATGAAAGAAAGCTAATAAGCATCACTTTGCACTCAAGAAATTTCAGATCAAGATCACGTTCTGGTGATTTTAAACATTTAATACGGTGGAGCACAGAAAATCTGTTTCTGGACAGCAAAGTAAAACTATCAACTTTCAATTAACTAAGACTATAATTAGCATTTTATTTTTATGTACAGAGGTATATACACAATATTTACAATATTTACATGTTTTTAATGAAAAGCTTCCATGGAAAGATTTGTTTTGGTTTCATAGGCATGAACACAAGTGTTCAAGGTCGACCCCCATTTAACCATTACTCATCTTTCCAATCACTTTTCTTTTTGAAAACGTTTTTAGATAACAACTACACCTAATTTTTTTTGTAATTCGCATTCCCTATCCATAGTAAGATAAAGAACAACTTAATACTGAAAATAAAAACTACTTAGAGATAAAGCAAACAAGTGCACACAAGAACATTAACCTACGCTATGGCTCCCCGGCAACGGCGCCAGAAAAGGTCTTGATAACCCACAAGTATAGGGGATCGCGTGTAGCCTTTTCGATAAGTAAGAGTGTCGAACCCAACGAGGAGCTAAAGGTAGGATAAGTATTCTCTCAAGTTCTATCAACCACTGATACAACTCTACGCACACTAAACGTTTGCATTATCTAGAAATAAAACTAGTAGCAATACGGGTATGAGAGGTAGTTTTGCAAGATAATAAATACAAGAAAGTAAATGTTAGTGCTGCAGCAATAAAATACACTAAGTAACCATATACTAACAGTACCATGAGTGTGGAAAAGTGGTGGTAATTGTGGTGGCTTTGTCCAAGATTAATTAGTGAAGGTACTTGGTTCATTGTCTTCGATGCAGTTTTCTATGTGGGAGAGGCTAAATATACATGCACTCCACTACTTGGGATTACAAGTACTATATGATTGGATTGTTAGAAAGCATCCGCAAATACTAACAATGCATTAAGGTTTCCCCAACCATAGCCTTAAGTTCAAGGTCCTCTTACTCCCATACGTGCAACTAATCGGTTCGCGTTCTCAGGTTTCTGTCACTCCGGCAGAACTTCCCCCGCTTCGTTACAAATACTACCAACCCTAGGGTGTTTGATCCATGCGCGCACAAATATAATGGACACCAAAGGACAGCACCATATAGACATACAACTCTAATGAACCTCATGCATTCAATTAAGCAATCAAAAGACAAATAAACTACGGAAACATGATGTAAATCATAGGATAAATATTATAGCATCAAACACCATGTTTACATAGGACGGTACAGAGGTTTGTGGGAGGATGAACCACTGAATACAAGGAGGAGATGGTGATGGAGATGGCGGTGAAGACGGCGGAGAGGGGCAGCGCGGCGGCGCAGGGCGGCGGCGGCGCCGGCGGTGCGGGGAACTCCTTTCCCCGCCGCCGGCAAGCTTGGGGAGCGCCGCCCCTTAGCCTCCCTCCTTCATGGCTTCTTGGGAGCCCTCCCCCATGGAGATGGGATCCATGGGGGAGGCAAAAACGTGGCTTTTGGTGGCTGAAATTCGTGGGTGGAGGAGTCCTCCACGAATTAGGTTTCCTCCCTTTATATATCTTCTCGGATTTCCGTCACCCCCTTTTAGGGTTCCACCAAAACGGGCCTACAGGCCGCGTCCGAACTCCGATTGGGCTGATCTCGGGCTTAAAATCTTCGTATGGAAAATTGTGACAACTTTCGTAACAGCCAGGTCTCCATTGACGTCATCTTCGAGGGTCAAACTGGCAAACTTCGTAAAAAGTTCTCAGACAGATTTCAGGAAAGTCCCAATTCGACTCCAACAAGGTTTCCTCTTGTATTCTTGATAATTTCTACACATCAAAGAGTAAAACAAGAACATTGTGCACTTTTGCAACTATTAGTAGGTTAGTCCAAATAAATAATAAACTTAATATAAAACAAGTGCTAAAAGCATAAAAATGGCATGAAACAATCAAAAATTATAGATACGTTTTGGACGTATCAGTGCTCCTTGAAATTCTGGAACATGATAGCGTTGCTCTTTGAATGGGCCGAGATAGCCAGTTCTGTTTGGATATCCCGAGTCAACAAGATAATATTTTCCTGCAAGTAGCAAAATATCAAAACATGTCGATAGTAGGTATGAGCAAATATTTTCTATACATAGTACATATGCGAAAAGATTACCAGTAGGAGGGTGCGGATAATTGGGGAAATGGGGCCGAGCATCAGTCCATACACGTGTATCATGAACAGATCCAGGCCATCCAGCAAGAACAAATGTGAACCTCATGTCAAAATCACATATTGCTAGCACATTCTGACTTGTATAACCTTTCCTGTTAGTGTATTGTTGCTTGAGTTTATCAGCAACTGTGACACGGATGTGTGTTCCATCAATTGCTCCAATGGCATCTTTGAAATGTGGCCAGAATCTAGGATGTCTAAGTTTAGCATGAGGTTGGGTGAAAGTAGGATCATTTGGTCTAATATAATCACCAGCCATACGATCTACACAGTCCAACACATGATGAAACTTGTTGCTGACGGTAGAAACACTACGCTCAAAATGATCTGCAGCTTGACTATTAGACTCAGGTGCCCCCAACATCCACAGAAATAGAGCTAGTGATTCTACACTGGACATCTGAGAAGTGGACTTGAGACCATAGTTAGCAACAAGAATGTCATGTAACATTCTAAAAACTGACCTCCTCATTCTAAAAGCATTGTAGAACCTCCTTGGATCCTTCAACCTCTCCTCAACCCATTGTATCCCTGTGATCAAAGGCACTCTTCTAGCTGCATAAGGAACCTTCTCATTCTCTTCCTCGGCAATACAAGCCACAAGCAAAAAGCACATATCAAACTCATCATCAGAATCATCATTTGAGGAATTCATCTGCAAGCAAAAATAAACATCTTTAAAATCGGTTTCATAACAAATAACATGGGTTCATGACAAATACAAATTGTAAGCAGATACAAGTTCCAAACTGATACAAGTTCTAAGAAAATAACATAGTACAGTACACGTTCATGACAAATACAAGTTCTAAGAAATAACATAGTACAGTACAAGTTCATGACAAATACAATTTCTAAGCAAATAAAATAGTACACAGTACACGTTCATGACAAATAACACTACTTCTTGTTATATTGCTCCCATGTCATCCTAATCCAATCAAGCCTCTGTGTAGGCGTTGCATCCTCCACCAAACAAGCAAACATTTCACGATACCCTGTAGAAGGAAAAGTTGTGTAGCATAGAAGTACTCCAGACTCCCCGGTTTAGCTCCATCCTCATAGATTAAGGCAACCAAGCGCCTAATCTCATCCCTAGAAGATTCCTTAACTTCTCCCGGAGATGTCACAGAATTCTTGCTCTTCTCTTCCTCCAGCATCTTCCTCTCTTCCTCCAGCTTCCTCTTCTCTTCCTCCATAATCCTTACCATGTCCTTATTTTTCTCCCTCTTTTCCATCAGCTCCATCATACGGCCCATAGCAACGGCACTGCTGCTTCCACTACTCATCTTTGGTGTTGCTGAAGGACTAGGTGAGTAAGGGCATGATCTCTTCTTCGTGGGACGCACAGGTGTCGCAAGAGGCTCTTCTTCACCTTCACATCCCGACCCTTCAACATCCTCCTCAATGTCGATGGTGGCTCCAGAAGATCGAACCTGAGAAGTGGGAGGCACCCTAGCAGTCACATTGGTCACAACATTCTTGTCAAATAGTATCTTCAGGTCCTCCTCATCTTGCAGTGGAGCTATCCGAAACTTGGCTGCCTCTGGACACATCTGCATATCACAAAATATCATTAGAGGACATGAAAGGAACAACAATTTCCAAGCATATGAAAAACTGATCATTACCTGTATCTCATGTTCCCACCACTCGTCGCTAGCATCAATGGTATGTGTGGTAGGATCTATACCCAAACCGGATGCGTGTTGGAGCAAACCCTTCCAAACCGTGTAATCTTTTTTCCAGTGTTTCCCACCTATTTTTCATTTGCTTCTTATCATATTGTCTCTTCGTGCGTTCGTTGAATTTCTTAACCAAACTAGCATAGCCATGTTTGGTCAAAACTTGCACTGGACGATTGTTTGCATTAACCTCTTCAATGCACACGTCAAGAAACACGATGCGCTGCGGCATCCCAGCAAGCTTTCGGTTGTTTTGCCTTAACAATCTATATGCACAACACACAACATCAATTAACAGTACAATATCTACACTACATGATAGTTCGAGAGCACCATCTAGCACAACAAAAAACACATATGGTTTATCAATTACCAGTACAACTAAATTAACAGTATAATTACCATCTATTAACAGTACCAAATTGGGGCAAATTGCAGTACCATCAATTACCATCAATTACCAGTACACAACTCATATGCAGTGCAAAATGGGGGCATCATACGCAACATATATATTGGGGCAAATTGCAGTACCAAATTGCAGTACCAAATGGTATTCGTATGCACTACCAGCTTGCAGTACCAAATTGGGGCAAAATCGAGCTCCTTACCGGTGCTCTGGAAGTCGACATTTCCAGTCAACCGCCGGCCTGGTGCGGATGAGCTCGACGGGAAGCAGAGCCGGGCCGGGGCGAAGATGCTGCCGGAGTTGATCCGTTCGAGCTCGACGTGATGCTGCCGGAGTTGCTGCGGACGAACTTGAGGAGAACTCGCCGGCGACCGACGGGGCGATGCAGAGCTGGGGAAGGGCGAAGGAGTGGAGGAACGGCGGGAAACGGCGGTGGAATGGACAGATCCGGCCGTCCGCTTCCGGGATCCGGTGGCGGCGAGGTGGAAGGCGGCGGCGGCGGTGGAAGGCGGCGGCGGCGGGGCAGCAACGGGATGGGCAGAGGAAGGTCGGGGACGGGTGTGCGGGTGGGAGGAGTGCGTTTATTTTTCTTTTTCTTTTCGAGAGGACGTTCGGTTCCAGTGCGACGCGGGCCTCGCAGTGGCAATCGCCGGTAATTTCGCTCAACGAGATGTCCATTTGCCGAAAACGGTTCGTGTCTTTGCTCAGAAGCTCGGGAAACTCCGCAGAAACCAGTCGAGCACTGCTTCTGGGTTCGTTCACGTTTTGGGTTTCTCGGTGAAAATAAACCAGATAGAAACTGGACCTTCTTTGGGCTTCTGCTGTCTGGGCCTAGAAGCAGCCCCAGAAGGCCAAAAGAAGTGGCCCATGATATGATATGATCGATGCAGCATCTGCGTACGTACCGTAGGCCTTTCCAGAACGCGCGAAAAGGCAGAGCTTTTGGACTATTTTTCCTCTGTTCGGTTGGTAAAGAGGAGGCCGTTCTCAGGCGAGAACAAGATGCGTTATTCCCTGATGCGCATGCATGCGGCAAATCAACGTTCCATTTTCATGTTTCTGCTTGCCGGGATACGAGACCAGGTACTTCTCCAGCAAGGAAGAAAAATCCCATGACTGTGGATCATTCCTCCAATGCCCAGATCGGCGGTCTCGGCACTTGTCTGTAAGCCCGTCGTCGGTGCGGTGCCCGGCCGAGCCCAGATTTCTCCATGCGCACCGCGCACACTGGCTCTAGTACTCTCTAGCTACTCGCCTAGCTACTCCCCACCTGGCGGGCGGCTAGCTTAATTTTAAGATGTTTACTTGGCCACTTGATACCTGGTTCGTTGAAGAGTCCAAACATCTGATCTGATTAATTTTATGGACCGTTGACCCACTCATGCATCACCAGGAATTCTCTGCCGATTATTCTAGAAAACCACATTTTTGGATGGAAGAACGCCGAGCTGAACCGTTCATGCTCGATGGCACCAAGGACGCATGACCGTGTCGTACTCGTACCCACCTATTTGACGGCGATCCTTGCCTCGCAAGGTACTGATCGATCGGTGCGTGTGTCGCGGACGAACCGATCGTCGCCGATGACGCACGCCCGCACTCGGACTTGCACGTCACCCAGCTGCACCTTTCAATTTGTTAATAATCAGTTGGTGACGTACGTAGGCCGGGGCCTGCAGATCTGCCCGGCGATTGGTTTGTCGACCCTCCATTGTTAACTACTCCATCGTGCATAAATATAAGACGTTTTAGCTATCCAACATGTTGTCTACATACATACTAATATGAGTGCACATACATACTAAAATATGTCTACATACATCTAGATATATGTGAATGTGGACAAATGCTAAAACATCTTATATTAAAAAACGGAGTGCCCGCTCGCCGCATGCTAATTTAGAGTGGAGAATACACTATGTCTTACACTCAACTAACTAGATCATCATGCCTTGCCAGGTAGTAGTAGCTATCTCAGCCTCAGGGTGTGGATAGACGGACTTCTGCTTTGTCCACCACCGCGTGGACCGTTGACGCATGCATGCATCACCAAGAATTTTCTCGATCGGGCCTTTGGCGGGTGCACGATCGGCGGCTCCAATCCACGCCTTCCCAAAAAGGGTTTGCGATTGAGCTTAAATTATCTCTTCTTTCCAGTCTTCCGCATGGCTAAAAAGGTTTGCGGTCTTTTGGATGGACTAATTTTCTTCTGTGGGTGACGAAATTTCCACGACACGCCGGTCGAAAAAAATAGATAAGATATTTCAAGCTTTGAAATTCAAAGGCACAGTGTCTGTTTGTGCGAGGGAGACTACGCGTGCTGGACGGACCATCACCTCGTCACTGCAGTAACAATTTCGATGTGAAGAAGATTAGGCCATACCCGGGATCACGGCGCTGACAACACAGTGACACTCTGACAGCTAATCGATCGGCTAGCTAGCTGGCCAGCCGGGCCGGACATGGTCACCGCCGATATTCCACTGGCCCCGTCCCGTAGTGACGCGCGTCATCCGTCCAGAGTCCCCGACTCCATATTCCCAGACCTCCACGCGCACACGCCTCTGCGACCACGCGCACACGCTTCGCGCCGGCTTCCTTAGCCCCGACGTAAACCCCGGCCGAGCCGCTGCCGTCCGATCCTAGGGTCCTAGCCATTGCAGAACGGACCCTGGCTCCTCTGGCTGCCTATAAAACCACTGGCGGCTCGGCCAGTCATCTACTACGACTTCTTCGTTCGTTGCGTGTCCAACTCACCGCCAGATACAGAGCACACGCCATCCCATTTCGCACCACCACCGGTCCACCCCCTTCGATTCTGTCCGTCGCTGCTGAGCTCCGCCGCCGCCGTTAAAGGATGCAGAAGGTCGTGCTGAAGCTGTACCTGCACGACGACAGGCACAAGCAGAAGGCGCTCAAGCTCGTCTCGGTCACCGTGGTATGTATACTCCCCTGCTTCTCCCCGGTCCGCTCTCTCTTGCCTTGCTTAACTCTGTTCTTGCTCTGCTTCCTAAAAAAATTATGGGCAGAATCTGATCTAACGACGCCGATTGTGACTATCCTCAGGCATCGACCAGATCTCCGTGGACATGAAGGACCAGAAGATGACGGTCATCGGCACCGCGGACCCCGTCGACGTCGTCGTCAAGCTGCGCAGCAAGCTCTTCCTCACGGCGAAGATCGTCTCCGTCGGCCCGGCCAAGGAGGAGAAGAAGGGAGGCGGGGACAAGAAGGACGACGGGAACAAGCAGGTGGTTACTTCGAGAACCGAGTACCTATATACTTTAGTGATCTTATATACAAACCAAGTGTCCTAGGCAGGAGTAAATCTGAATCTTGATTCCCTTCACTAGGCAGCAAGCAGCAAGGCTTTGTCCAGGTATTGATTCTTCAAAGATTTGTCCATTACAATATCTCTTCGTCGAAAAGATCTTGTCTTAGATGTAAGTTGGCTGCTTATGGGTCGGCCGTCTGAGGATTCATCATCGATCGCAGCTCTCTGGTAGCTCAATTAGTCAATTTACCGCCAATTTGCAGCGACTGCACTGTAAAATCGCTCCAGTGCACACCAAGGAGGGTCAAAATCAAAAATTGGTGCTTTCTATTTGCATAATATATAGGTGAGTAGTTTGTTCGGTGGTATATCGATCAGTATTAATACTTCATTAGCTACCTTAGTAATCGGGGATTTGGATCTATATCGTAGGCTCATACATAGATAATGAATTTGCTGTTGTTTTCTAGATTTTTTTTCGACTGAAGTTGTTTTCTAGATTTATTTCATAAACGCAAAGCTAATATTGCGTGAAGTGACCTAGAGCAGATGTTGGTGAATGAAGCGGCAGAGCCCAAGGCCCTGCCGTTATCACTTCTAGAGGACATCACAGGTGATTTCTCGTACGACCGTGAGATTGGAAGTGGTGGATTTGCAGTTGTTTACAAGGTAATAATATATGGCAACTCCATCTCGAGTGTTCCAATCTTAATCATGCTTTATTTCAAAAGTCAAACCGATGCTATGCAAACACATGTGAGTGACAGGGAATACTTGGCCATGGGGCTGTCGCCGTGAAGAAGCTGTCCAATGCTCATATGCATGAAACACAATTTCACCGAGAGGTTGAATGCCTGATGCGGGTAAAGCACAAAAATGTAGTAAGGTTTTTAGGATACTGTGCCGACACACAAGGAAGTATGGAAAGGTACAATGGAAAACTTGTCATGGCAGATGTCCAGCAAAGATTGCTTTGCTTCGAGTATATACCAGGAAGTCTTGATAAGTATATTATCGGTACGACCATCTGGCCTCTAACTTTCCTCTTTATTTCACTTGATGTACTACAAATTGTATAACGTGTCAAACAACATCTAATATTCAAAATCAAGATATGAAGAATCTCAAATTATAGACCTGATTTCTCCTTTCCCCTTCTATAGATGCATACCGTGAGTGGCGAACCTGCTATAAAATAATCAAAGGGATTTGTGAAGGTCTACAGTACCTTCATGAGAATCAGATTGTTCACATGGATCTGAAAACCCGCCAATATACTGCTCGACAATAACATGGTGCCAAAAATTACCGATTTTGGTCTGTCAAGATGCTTCGACGAGAATCAAAGCCAGCATATAACCAACAATATATCAGGAACAATGTAAGCTAGCTAACTCTCTTGAAATCTCGGTCTTTTGTGCTCTTTGATTCGAACTGCATCCAATGTGCATATTAATCGATTTGACCTTCTATATTTTCATGCAGAGGATACATGGCACCTGAACTTCACGCACCAGGTGTCATCGCACGCAGTGCTGACTTGTATAGTCTTGGTGTTATAATTATAGAAATGTTGACCGGACAGAAAGGGTATCAAGCTATTGAGGATGTAAGAACAATATATGCCATTGCTGTTACAAAGACAAATAGTCTCACCTTTTCTCTATGGCCAAGAAAAGTCGACTTTAAAATACTTTTCATGCTTTTACTTTGTCGAACGAAGGCCCTAGATCTATCTATCCTTCATTCTCCTAAAGGATATTGTCATTACATTTTAGATTGATATGTTGCATAATATTATTTCCTGAAGCACACCTAATAGTGGAAAGCAGAATTTGGGAAGAAAACAATTGACTTAGCACATTACTTTTAGTGAATTATTGTTGTTAGTTTGATACTTCATTTATGAAACTGCAACTCACATGGTGATAGGGACTTGAATCTTTTTGGACAGAGTTTACTTCTTAAAGAATTTTCTGGTTACTTTGATGGTTGGATATATGCAATCTATATATATCTACTAACATATTTGAGTTTCCTATATAGAAAGATGTTGCTGATCCATTTCATATACCATAATTGATAACTGACCACTGCAATTTTGTAGGTACTTGAGAGTTGGAGTGATAGATTGGATATCTCACAACGAGACACACTATGCGAACAAATACGAGTATGCTACGAAACAGCTTTAGAGTGCATAGACTTTAATCCAAAGAAAAGGCCAGCTAGTGCACAAAATATCGTTGGCAGGCTTCGTGAAGTGGAAAGTATCCAAGTATGTTAAAAACTAGATACTCTATTTATTTCTTTAATCCCGAGTTGCTACATATACCACTCTGATCGTCCTTGCACTCGAACCATTTGAGCTGCTACAGGCCTACAGTACTGGTTTTGTTGCTTTACTTGTACATCCCTGTTTCTAAACGAGTTTTATAATCATATTTGTCAATCAAACACTTTTAAGCGCGGCAAGGTCTTCCCCACGGTGAAGATCGTCTCCGTCGGCCCGGCCAAGGAGGAGAAGAAGGACGGCGGGGACAAGAAGGACGATGGGAAAGGGCAGGTGGTGTACCCGCCGTACTGGTACCCGCCGCCGTACTACGTCCACCGCGCAAGGAGGACCCCAACTCTTGCGTCATCTGCTGATCCACGCGCGCCGCCCAGGAGATTCCCCTATACATTTTGTAGATAACAGCAAGCCTGCCGATCGGTCGGGACTCGTCAGCCTACCTGCTAAGGCGATCGACGGCCTGCGTTTTATATATGGTGGTATAGTGTAATGATTGCACCGTTTATCTGGCAGCCATATGCATCTGCCGACAGGGACGAAGCTAGAAAATAATGCCAATGGGTTCAGAAGTAGAATACCTCTAATACCACGGGGGTCATCCTCTATAATAAGCATTATCTAGCACTAAATAATGAAGGTTTTTGTACTTTTCACTGGGGTCAGCTGACACCAGGGTCTTCAAGGCAGCGCCGTCCCTGTCTGCCGAGTTTGTGAATTACAGTGTGGAGAAGAACTGACTAGAACAGCTGCAATTGGACTGGGGACAAAATTGACCGAGTGCTCTGCAGTGGTGATATCAGAATACGTACTGCCACGAGTATAAAGGTTCAGGAGACTGTGCGAGTCAGCCACAGACAGGTGGAAAACTGAAGCAGCTATATTGTGCATCTGATAAATCAATTGAAATGTTTTATCTTCATATGAATTTGGAATCCATAAAACAACAGTCCGGACGTGTTTGTGAAAAGAGGCCGGCCAACCCCATTTGTCCGCCGGAAAACCCACACCCCACTTTTCAAATTTCAAACAATCACATGCACGTCGATCACAATTCATCACCAATTTCAACGTAAAAACAAATAAGTCCCAGTTCAGCATAGACTAAAAGTAAAATTCAATAATTTATACATAAACAATACAACAATGAATCAAACGTCGTCATTTTCACGCTCTGTGATCTTTTCTTCATGTTCATATACCACTTTTTACTTTCATCATACATGAGGTTAGCGTCGGTTGGCGTCTTGAAACATGATTCTCAACTCCTTGGCGGACATCGCAACACTCATGTTTTCTTTCATACTTACAATGGCGTCATTTAATTTTGCATTCTCCAACTCCATTTCATCCAACTTTCACGCTTCTCAAATTCCAACTTCTTCCTCAGAACTATATCATCTCCCAAGGCCCTGCTCGGTCACACCCCGTTATCTCCCTTTGCACATCTAAGGAGAGATTGTACCTCTCATCCTTCTTCTCATCTCTTATCAAATTGGCTAAAGTGTTTTGCTGATTTATCAAATTACTTGTTAGATGCCGCCCTACAATAATAGAAGAACACACCATATCAACACAAACTATTAAAAAAGTCAAGGAAAAATAAAATAAAATCCGCTCTAAAAAATGTGTAAAAAAGAAGGTGTTAGGAGATATCTTATTACCAGTATGTTCGCATCATGAAAAAAAACATACTAGTTTTTTATGTAGAAATAATTGAAATATCTAAAAAACAGGACCGCAGTGGCCTACATGGAAGCTACGTAAGCTTGGAAATTGTCTCTTCGACGGAAATGCATAAAATCATAGTTTATACATATTTCTGTAAGATGGAGGAAAAACATCTCTCATCGGCATATTATCTTCGAGACATCTTTTTCTTCTGTTAAAACGGAATGATTTATCGTGCATTCATAGATTGATACACAATGAACAACAAGGGTGCTAAGTTCGGCGGCACGTCAATCGTCATATTAGTGTCCATGCCTTTGGTCTGCCAACCGAGAATTCTCTCTCTTGAAAAAACTTTATCACCATTTTATACTAAACATTCTTACATTTTATATCACAACATATCCCTGAATATAAAACTAATTTTAGCGCAAAATTTACCCTATAGTCTAAATATTTTTTCTTTTGTATTTTGAAACATAACAATACACATCTATGTTTGAAATATTAATTAAATCCCAAAGTTCATTATCAGAGAATTCCATAGTCCATCTTTGTAACATTGCTAAAATATAATCTTATTTAGTCAAGGAGAATATATTAACTTACAAATTTTCGTTCAACATTTTATCTAGATTTTAAATAAATTTAAGGAAATCACGAGAGTCAATGAAAGTCATATTCATCTACAAACTACTTCACACCACATAGATGTACCGGTGTGTTTGGATCATATCTATAATATCTTTCATATCTTAGAGGTTTCAAGAACAAACGACACTAATAAATATCCTAACGGTTGTTTGCAAAGTAAGTTTGTTATCTATTTATAATAAGTGGGAAACAAATCTGATTAATGTTGTTGGACTTGGGAACTAGGAGTTGTACTTCACCCATTCGAGACGCAACGAGCAATGCTTATGCCATATGTTAGTTTCCTGTTCAATGTATGTGCCATATGTTAGTCTACGCATGATCTTGGGTTGTGGATCGACTTACTTAGAGGTCTTAACTGCTACTTCTTTCGTATTAAAATATAAGATTTTTTAATCATTTTGATTTTGTCATGGTTCGTTCCTAGATGGGTGAATCAGCACACTACCGTGTGTCTACATACGGACGAATCATGATAAAACCAAAAAATTTAAAAAGTCTTACATTTTAATATGGAGGGCGTAGTCTGTAAGTGGGTAATTATTGTTAGAGTATACTGTATAGGATCGTTATGGTAGGTTATGATAGAGATAGGATCCGTTTCCATACGGACCTAACTTGTCTTGTACTCCAAGTCAGTCCCTTGTACGTCATTATATACTCGCCCATGAGGCTCAATAATACATCCAACATATTCCGCCAATCTAATATTTCTACATGGTATTAGAGCGGCACGATCTGACCTAGCCGCCGCCGCCGCGCTTCCGCACCGCGCCGCCCCGGGGAGGTCGATCTCCATCATCTCCGCCGGGGGCCGTGCCGCCCGTACCTAGGGTTCGTCCGCCGATCGGTTGATCGGCTGCCCTAGCGTCTTTTTTTCCGATCTTTAGATCGGTTTTCTTTTCTCCGCCGGTCACTCGATCGGTGTTTTCTTTTTTGGTTTGCCGATCATCGATCGGATTGCGTCGCCCACCGCCTGTCGTCCTCGCGCCTCTACTCCGACAACGGCATCGACCTGCACCGGCCCGCTCCTCGACAGCCGGCTCAGCGCCGACTTCGCACCGGCCGGCTCCTTCCAGCCGGCTACCGCAGCCGATTCGCCGGCGCCGACTCCGCACCGACCGGCTCGTCTTCACTGACCGCGCAACAAGGCCGGGCGCGCCGTCCAAGGGACGCCTCGACGCGTCGTAGCCGGTTTCCCTCGCTTGCACGGTCTCCATCGCCGGTTCGTCTTCGTCGTCATCGCCCGGGACTTCTTCGACAACGTCGCCCTCGACTCCGATCTGCGCATCGTCCCGCCATGGCGCGTACAGCACAGCATCGGTCTGATCAACCGATCGCGCCTGTCTACGCCACGCACGTCCCCGAGCACGCGCCTACCACCGATCGAGCATCGGGCTGCAGCACCGCCGCACTGGGGTTCTCCCCGCGGCTGCACCGACCCGCACGTCGCCGCTGCGTCGCCCCTTCGGGCCGTAGCGCCGCGGCCCGCAGTCCACGCCGCCGCCCTAAGGCCGTCCCCGCGGCTGCACCGGCCCGCACGTCGCCGCTGCGTCGAGATCGACGAGTGGCGGATGGACGCGGTGCGCCGCAACCGCCCCGATCTGGTGCAGGCGGAGCTGGACTTCTACGCCTCGAGGAACAAGAAGAGGCAGGCGAGCTCCGACGCTAGACCCTCCACTGCAGCGCCGCCGTGCCAGAAGACCGGCGACGATTCGGACTTCGCGTCGAGCTTCTGGGATGATAGCTCGGACTCATCGTCCGACTTAAGTTCATGCTGGGGACCTTGAGTAGTTTTAGGTTAATTTCAAGTTAGCTTAAGTGATGAACTAATGCATGTTGTTTAGCCTATCGAAGTTTAAGCTTAAGTTCATGTTGTTTTAGGTTTGTAATGCATGTATGATGAACTAAAGTATCTGTGTATGACACTTTGATCATTTGTATGTGGTCTTATCTATATTTATGTTGTTTATTTGGCGCTTGTACATAAATTTACTGTATTTATACTGTATATAATGCTGGAATATGATTTTCCAGAAAAAAAATTCCCAGAAAATATACCGCTGGCAGCCGTGCTGGATTACCGCTGGCTGACGCTTGCCCGCCAGCGCTGGACATATACCGCTGACGGGCGCAATTTCTGCCCGCCAGCGGTAAGGGCACTTACCGCTGTCGGACGGCCGGCCGCCAGCGGTAATTATTACCACTGGCGTAGTGATCGCTGGCGGGCGGCCGCCCGCCAGCGGTAGGCCATTTCCGTCCGCCAGCGGTAGGCTTTTTCCTACTAGTGTGTCTCGGTTATATATGCACTGAATGTGGCTTTGTGGTGTACATAGTATTATGAACCGATCATTGAGCTTGTATGTTTGCAATAGGCACTTGCATCTACAAACTAGAAGAAATGGATAAATTAGAAGTTTTCAATCAGAGTACTCACCTCCAGAGTGGTACCTCGGTCAATCGCCTACCCAAGATGTGCTCGATAATGAAGCAAATCGAGGTCACGCCCTGTCGGCTCGATGAGGAAAGCAGAGGTCACGCAAAGTACTGTTCTGTCGGTTAATCGACTAGTCCGTGTGCCAAGCTCTTAATGTCGGTAGACATGTATGAACCGGCCCTCTAAGGAAGACGAAGCTCCCCTTAGGCCAAGGCAGGATCGCAGCCTATCTTGATTTTTGGCAAAACATTTATATGCATATATTTTTTTCAGAATAATTTTAGTGGTTGTACATGAAAAGGGACCCTGTCTGAGAAAATTATGCATGTTTTACTGAACACTGCACAAACTCGATTCCGAACCAAAAACAATGACTCCATCTAGTCTCATCATAAACCATATTTGTTTTCTTTGTAATCACTAATTATTGATCTAACGAAACCCAAACCTAAACAATGTTTTAGTGTATGGAGTACTATTTAAGAAGGGTCTGAGCTATTTTGGCCAGTTTATGGAGGTGACCGAAACCAAATGTACATATGTAATGTATTACATTTTATTGTTTTACTTTGGCTTTATATATTTTGTTGGCCAAATTTATAATTGAATCAGCTTAGTCAATATCTTTGTTTAGTGATGTGAGAACATATTCCTAAATTGGAGAAAATCACTATCCTAAGCATAAATTAAATGGTAAAGAAGTACATGAAATGAAGAAAAAGAGTACCGGGTCATTGTTGATTATTTTACACTCTTGACACTTTCTACATTTATTATAGACTCTATTAACCATATTGATATACAGTGAATAAGAAGGGAGCAAAGTTCATCAATGGCCGTGAGTCATGTCCACTTTGCGTGCTGGCGCCACCGGCGACGGCCAGCTCTCGGTGTCAGAGAAGCTACTGAAGATCTTTGCCAACCGATGATTCTCTCTATTGGAAAAACATGATTACAAGTTTATACTAAACATTTGTACAACTCATCATATCACTAAATCTAAACTAATTTCATTGCAAGTTTTGCCATGCAGTCCCAATATTTTTCTCCAGAAACATAACAATTCACATCTATGTTCGTAATATTAAATACCAAATTTATTGTCACCAAATTCCATTATCCATCTCTTACTGTTGCTAAAATAGAAACTTATTCAGTCAAGGATATTATATTAACTTACATATATGTGTTCAAATTTTTAATCTAGATTATGTTTAAATCTACGGAAATCATAAGAGACAATGAAGTCAAAGTTATATACGATTTAGTTCACACCACATAGTACTAGTGTGTTTGGATCATATCTATAGTATCTTTAATACCCTAGAGAGGTTTCGAGAACATACAAGACTAATGAATCTCTAACAGAGGTTTCCGAAGTAAGTTTGTTTGCCTTTTATAATAAGTGCATAAAATCTGATAGATTTAGTTAGACTTGGCAACTAGGAGTTGTACTTCACGCATTAGAGACACAACGAGCAATGCCATATGTCAGTATCGAATTCAATGTATATTCCACGTCCTTAACCTTTATGTGGGTGCATAATCCTTGGGATGTGGATCGACTTACTTAGAGGTCTCTAATTGCTAGTCTGTAACTGTGTAGTTACAAAACTGTTTCGGGTATGTCTTAAAACGTGCAAGACATGGTTGACCAAGACATGATATCGCCGCTCGGACTTGGAGAGATAAACTCACGCCCTTTTGAGTGATTTGATAAAGAAAATGATGGCCTCCTAGCTCTCTCTTCTGAGTACCGACACCGTAAAACTCTCATATAATAACAGTACTTATCGAATCGCTTGAGGTGGAAGTGCACAACTTCCTTTTAGATTCCAAATGAAATATAATTTCAAACAAGACGTCACGTGATAATTCCCCAGATGGTTGTGTGCACAACATAACTATGATCATTATGGCGTGCGTGCGCATTTTATCCGCATGACAATACACTTTTTTGTCGTGATCCCTGACACTACACATTTGTTCAACGATTATTTCTGGTAACTAGCTAGTATCTATTGTATATTCTGTCAAATCTTCCATTCTAGTTGTTTATTCTAATTATTTTGAGTTTTTCTATCAATATTACGAGTATAATAACTATTGCTATCCTATTGTTTAGTTTTGTGCGACTGCCGGGGACGACGAATCGGTGCTGGATTCCACTCGGCCAGATTCTTCCGGTGAGGCCGATTACGCATGCACGCACCTGCGGGTGGCATTGCTTTTCCGGTGTACGGTTGCCGCGTTCGCCATCACGATTCAGGGTACCTAGGCAGGGCATCTCCAAATGGCAAAAAAGGTGAGCTTTTGGACTATCTTCCTTCTGTCGCGAAATTTCCAAGCCAGTAGTAGCCAAGAGACCAAGATATATAGAGGGGACGGCATAAAGTTTTAGCTCCTAGGGCGGAGGCCGTTCGGACAGATTCCAGCCCAAGATGCTGCAGGCGCACAGGAGAACTATTCCCCATTTCCCTGTCGCTAGATTTGCAGGCGCGACCAGTCACGATCGATCAATCCACGGTTTCCTGATTCACTTGTGTTTTTCTTCTCATGGTGGCCGGCTGGTACTAGTGTCTCGCCACGGTGCAGCACCCCGGCATCGACCTGATCTGGCCAAGAGCTAGGGACTAGAACCATCTTTCCTCTAGGGACTAGAACCATCATTCCTCTATTTCTCCGGCCACGGTTGGCAGCTGGAGATGCCGGACAAGACATTGGCCGTCGCTGTTGTAATTAGGCTGGACAGGCAAGCAGTGACACTGTTAGCGAGAGGGCCCGCGTCGGAGTTCGACTCTCAAGTCTCGGTCCAAGATGCTTGCAATCAAGCGACACCGACCGGCCCGGCAGGGCATGTACGACGACTCGACCGGCGCGCAGGTCGTCGCGGCCACAGCAGCCGTTCCCCGGCACCACTGGCCCTTCTTCGACGCGGTGGCGGTGACCACACGCCCCACCCCCACGAACACGGCTCCGCTGCTACCTGGATACACACACACACACCCTCTTGGACGGGCCCGGTTCAGTACAAGCACAAGGAAAACCACACAAGTCAGAATGTTTGGTTCCGAGGTAATGTTAGCTTAGCTTCAGTTGCCCGTTTGATCCGTGCAATCAAACTATTTTCTGCCTAATATTTTCATGTTAGTGGTTTGCAGTAGAAAAAAATAATTCACGAGAGCCAATTTTTTTGACACTAGTGCCTAACTCGATCCATAACCATGCTAGGGATCTTTGGCGTGCCATGCGAGAGGTCTGGGACATCCCTGAAGAAGGTGCTATCATACATTCAGGACCGGAATGGCTTATCCATCTGCTATCGAATATTAATGAAAACCAGCGTGCTATGACGCTTATGGTATTTGTTAGAAATTAGGGTTGGAGCTAATTCGGTCTACCCTCTATTCCCCTGCCTTATCGGTGGTGCCGCTCACAATGCATATTGAGGCTAGAGGGTGGGACCTTTATATAGACTCCAATTCCAGATAACTCAATCTGTTTCCAGATAGGACTCGTGACTTGTTAAACCAACCACTATCATTAACAGTCATTACCGAGCCTATTACTGTTCGACAATTAGGTCCCAACACGCATGTGTGAGTCATGCGCCGAGTTCGAATACAAAATCAAACTCGCAGGCTTTAACAATCCATAGAGCCAATCCTATGGACAACCTGGTATTCCGCTCTATACTGTTCCCGGGTATTATTCCAGCGTATTAATATACACTGTGTTCCAGTATAGCCGTACCGGCTTCCTTAAGTATATTTCCTTAAGTACAATTCCACATCATTAATTCCCTATTATTTCCGTGATGCTTCCACACTGAAGTTTAATTCCGGACAATGTAGTAAATATATAAAATGTTGCAAGACACAATTTCCTACATCTCCCACTTGACTGAAAACATTTTATTTCAGCTAAGTGAATTCCCATGCTTTTACATGGTTAGGCGTTAATTCCTTCCTTCAGTGCACTCACGTTGTATATAAACCTTTGTGACTTTTGGAGTCAAATTATCACGAAGTAACAGGTTATGATGCACCTTTCCACGACCTTAAGTTCAAAAACAAAATTCCTTAGCCATAGACCTTCCTTCAATGCTTGATGCATCAAAGTATTCATATTTCATAAATAACGAGTACTAAATCATGTTTCCTTTGTATACCATAAAGACCTACAAAAGTAAATATTAACACATAACATAACATAGATTACCTTTTACCAAGATCCAAATAGCGTCAATATATCCACGTAGTGAAGGTTGAGATCATCAATGAATAATGAGTAATCCATATTTCCTTGACATTGCGCGACAAGTCCATTAAGTGATTCCAAAAATTTCAATAAGATTCATATTCCGTTTGCTAATAATTCCAGCAAATCGTTTCCGTGCTAATCAAAATAGCAACAATTACAACGGCATGGCAAAGTTCAGGTCGCACGAATAATGTCCCACAATAACTGAGGATGACAATTATTCTTCCTTTTTCCTCACGAGTTTAAATATAATTCCTCGCAGAGTATCATTCCCTTAATCAAAAGGTACATGACAAGTTTGCACTTTTCCATAGAAAAAAGTATCAAAACATTCTCTATGTAATTCCACTCCCAAAAGATTGGAAGCTTCAACATACCTTTCATATGAAAGTTAGAACCGAACCAAGCTTCACTTCCATCAATGTGATATTTCAAAAACAATAAGAACATAGTTAGCACATGTAGCAATAACACAAAACAATTAACACTAACCTTTATATATGATTGTCTTCCATCATAAATAAAACCATTATCTTCCATCATAAATAAATCTATATGACCTGACATACCATTGATGTGAAGCTTGTTCCAAAAAACATGAATTGGTCAATTCAATTAGCAAACATTGTCATTGTTCCCACCTCCTCTAAATTCCAGAGTTTACACAAAGTATAACACTTCCTTTGGGTAAATAGTTAAACAATAACAACTACTCTAAATTCCAGAGTTTCCACAAAGTATAACATTTCCTTTGTGCAAATAATTAAACAACAACACCTCCTCTAAATTCCAGAGTTTCCACAAAGTATAAATATTTCCTTTGTGTAAAGAATTAAACAACAAACTTAGAATTGTAACTTCCACTAAGAATGTTGCATTAAACTTCCTTGTAAATAAATCCAATAACATCCTATAGGCATGCGGTTGTTTGGTAAAATAACAAGTTCCCAGACTTTTATTATTCATCATTGAGTTTGTTCCTTCCCGCAATGTTTCCACCCATAGTTAACATTAGCAACAAGTTTAGTATTTTTCTTTCCTCTAAAATATAGAGTAACTTCCTCAAATAACACACATAGTAGCCAAGATATGATGGCCCAATTTAATTCCTCCCACTTTTCCTAAGCATGTTAGTGTTGGGAGTGTAACTTGGTGTTTTCCTTTGAGTTTAACACATATATTTCAGTGTGACTATTAATAAACACACCCTTCATGAGAAAATATCATATTCCTACTTTCCACCAATTTTCACTTTTCCAGATCAAAAACGAAATACCATTTGATCCACTAGAAATATAAACATTAAAATAAATCTTGGTGTGCTTTGTAGTAAACAATGATTCTAATTCCATACTACCAAAATATAAATAGAATACCTCTTTCCAGTTCACAAAATATAAATAGTGACTGTGATAAATAATGACTTACTCAACAAATAGTAGTATGTAATGCTTTCATAATCCAGTGAATAACCAAGAGTTGTATTCCTCCATTCAACCATGGAGTATATAACATAAGACAACGGTGAATAATTCCATGCTCATCACATTAGTTTGAATTAATATTCCTGAAGTGTACTTCCCCCACCAATCAGTTTCAAACCTTGTAATCCTTTGATGAACTGATTTTCCACTTCAGTATGAGATGTTAATATAACAAAAACCTTCCGACTTGTATTGTTAAAGATATTAATAACCATATCAAGTGAATCATGAAATAAACAAATATATCCACCTCAAGTAGGAGTGTCCAAAAATACCGTAAATATGTGTTGATAAAGTATCATAATCCTCCCACTAAAGCTTAGAATTCCAGAATTAATAATCCACTAATTTTGTTCCTTGATATGTGACCAAGTTGTAAATGAGATAAAATAATTGTACCTCTAATGGGAGTGTAAAACCAAATGTCACATTGAAGAGAAATCCATAACTGTAGTCCTCCCACTTAAAGTTTATAATTCCAGAATTAACAATCGTAATTCTGTTTGTAGAGTATGACCAAGTCGTAAATAACGTCAATAATAAAATTCCGAGCATGTGTTCCTTTTACAAGTGTTCCTCCATACGGAGTTATCTTCACAACCAAATAAACGATTTGGTAACCAACTTCCAATGGATTATCAAGATAAACGACACCATTGTGTTAAATTCGATAATAATGCACTAATTTCCATTGAGCAATAATTCCACTCTTCCTTTTCCAAATAGCATACATAACCAACAAATTCCGATAGAGAAGTGTAAATTAAAATTCCTTCTCATCGTAAGTGACAAAATGATAATTCCTCCATAAACAGAGTTCGATTACATAATTTCCAATTCCAAAGTATATACAATTTATCATTAGTGACTAATTAATACACTTATTATTCCTTTGAAATTGTTCACATGTCAGTAAATTTGCTATTGTATTCCATCAAATTATGATGTAGAGGCAAAGAAAAAAAAATCCAACTATATGGAAAAGTAGTGACAAATAAATATTTAGTGCAAGAAATAACATTGGACATACCGTTGAGTAAATATCGATTTACTCTTCCATTGGAGTATTTCCCATATTCCTCCAAAATAATAAGTAATGCCACTTCCATTATAAACATGCTTCATGCATGTCGCCTCATCATCGTTGCGCCAGAGAATTCCGATGAATTATTAAAATACTCCGATAGATTTCGGAGTAATCCAATGAGTCCAGTATATTCCGGTGATAATGAAAATCCCGTAGCAATTAAAAACATAGTAGAAAAATAATAATTAATCCGTCTGACAATGAGTTTAATAAATTTCCTCGGAGTGAATTCCAACTTCCTCTAAAGGAGAGTGGTGTCCAATAAAAGAAGTCCACAAAAAAACTTTTCCAGGTTACGTAAAATAATCCACGTAATCTGTTCACTCTCATATTCCGCAGCTAAAAAATCAATATTGATTTAACTATGTATACTAGTATATTTCCTCAGCCAAAATTCCATAGTTTTCCTTTTCCGGTTTAGACAATGTAAGAAAAGCTTTTTTTTCTAAACCGTGTAACTAAATACATATTATAAGAATATTCACATTCCGCATAATCCAGAGAAAATTACGTGGGATGTCATTGTAAAGTAAAGTGTTACCGATCTTATCTGAGTAGACTTGAAGGCAGAAAATAGCTGCGGAGATTCCGACGCATAACACGCGTAATTAATTGCATGATGTCTTTCCTTGATTGAGTGGAATCAGAAGAACCCAGGAGAAAGAATAATTCCTCAATCAACTTATGTTTCCTCGATCCACGCACACAATAAGAAATTGACGAATCTTGCTTTGCTTTCCAGATCGAGTTATAAGCCCTAACTTGTTTTGCAGCCGATCTTGATTCCGTCGGCATCAATTGATCTGACAAGACCTAGCAGAAAAATAAGTCCATAATCAACATGTGCCACGGAAGAAAAGAAAAAACAACTACAAGCTTCCTCGATCAACGTGCGCAAGAATTGATCAATGCTTCCCTTCACGTGAAGACTAGCAAGCGATGCTACTTTTTCCTTTGCTGGATCGTTGCAAGCAAAAGCGCCTGTCTCCCGTCTTCTTCCGATCCACGTGCAGGTATCAGCCCAACATGCAGCGGCGTAGCAACAACATGCCATGCTGTCTCCATCGATTCAATCACGCGCCTTCCGATTTCATCTTATTCCGATCAGCAACAGCAGCACACAACACGTAGATCGATGATGCAGCAGCCGATCAATTCGGCGATCGGCGCAGGCGTGTGGCCGCGTGGAGCGACCAGCACGCGCGCGCAAGCAGGGATCGAGTACGAAACCGAGACGAGTACGCAGCGGAACATGACGACACGCCGACGAGCACACCTCGATGTGCGAGTTTGGATCAGGAGTACACGCAATCAGATCGAGACGACGAGCGCGTAGTGGAACAAGGCGACGACGGGACGGCAGTGTTGCGCAGCGGAGTTCCGGCAGAGTTCGCAGCGGATTGCCGGCGAACAACCATCGGCTCTGATACCAATGTTAGAAATTAGGGTTGGAGCTAATTCGGTCTACCCTCTATTCCCTGCCTTATCGGTGGTGCCGCTCACAATGCATATTGAGGCTAGAGGGTGGGACCTTTATATAGACTCCAATTCCAGATAACTCAATCTGTTTCCAGATAGGACTCGTGACTTGTTAAACCAACCACTATCATTAACAGTCATTTACCGAGCCTATTACTGTTCGACAATTAGGTCCCAACACGCATGTGTGAGACATGCGCCGAGTTCGAATACAAAATCAAACTCGCAGGCTTTAACAATCCATAGAGCCAATCCTATGGACAACCTGGTATTCCGCTCTATACTGTTCCCGGGTATTATTCCAGCGTATTAATATACACTGTGTTCCAGTATAGCCGTACCGGCTTCCTTAAGTATATTTCCTTAAGTACAATTCCACATCATTAATTCCCTATTATTTCCGTGATGCTTCCACACTGAAGTTTAATTCCGGACAATGTAGTAAATATATAAAATGTTGCAAGACACAATTTTCTACAGTATTGTGGCGGATCTGGCATGCACACAATGAGATGACTCACGAAAAACCTTGCCCTCCGATTGAAGGCTCGCGCCGTTTCCTGGTTGGTTACCTCAATTCACTGTTGATGATCAAGCAATTCCCGGAAGCGGATGTCGGCAAGGGAAAGATGGTGGTCTCGCAGTCCCAAGGTTTCCATCAAGGTGCTAAAGTAGATGATGGCCGCCAAAAGGTGAAGAAAAGATGGACGCCACCGAACCAGGGCGAAGTGAAACTAACAGTTGATGGTGCTTTTTTTGTGATGGTGCTGCAGGTTCAGGCATGGTATTGCGGGAGCACAAGGGGGTTGTCATCTTTGCTGCATGCCGCCAGCTTCTTTGTTGCAGAGATTCCACTGAAGCTGAACTGCTAGCGATCGAGGAGGGTCTGAAGCTAGGCCTGCACTGGACACCTCTGAATTTCACCCTGGAGACAGATTGCGCGGATGCGCTGCAACTGATTAAAGCTGGAACACCGAACAACTCAGTCTATGCCTTCAGAGTTTCAGCTATTCGCGAGTTACTTATGGAAAGAGAAATCCAAGTCGTCAAGATCAGTCGTGACATCAATGGCGTCAGTCACGAGCTTGCACGCATGGGTAGAGTTCAAGGACGAACGGAAGTGTGGCTGCGGAGTTTCCCCCGGAGATCGCGGCAGCCATTGCTCTAGATTGTAATTCTACCTAGTTTTCTTTCTCTCCTTCCACCGCAAAAAAAAAAAAAAACTCGATCCATAACCCCTTTTGTTACACTACCCACAAAACCGGAGGTTCATGACGTGCGTGCGCGCTCGCCGATGACGTCCGTGTCGGGCCCACGGCCCTGGCTATAAATTGAGCACCGGCGCCGTCACTCCCATCCCTCCCAGATCCATACCACGTTCTTCACCCCATCGCCAGGACAGAAGCGCGCGCTGTTCCATCTCTCTGACTCTCTCCACCGCGCCAAATTTGCCCCGGCCGTCGCTGACCTTGTAACCGTCGCCTCGCCATGAAGGTGATTACTCACACTTGGTCGAAGTGGAATCTGCCCTTTCTGCTTTTGAATTCCTGCTGTTGATCGTTGGCCGGGTTTGCTGATCTCGTTGTGTTGTGTGACGACCGAGTGCAGAAGGTGGTGCTGAAGCTGGACCTGCACGACGACAAGCACAAGCAGAAAGCCATCAAGGCCGTCTCCGCCCTCCAGGGTACTCCCCTGCCATTTCCATTGCTTATGCTCTGCTTCGGCGAAATCACGGGCGGAACTGGCACCAGTTCAGTCATACACCCACAGGCCCACTGATCCATATCTGAATTTGACACCTCCAACTGTCGCTGCATCAGGTATCGACCAGATCGCCGTCCAACTGAAGGACCAGAAGATGACGGTCATCGGCACGGTCGACCCGTCCACGTCGTCGAGAAGCTGCGCGGCAAGGTCTTCCCCACGGTGAAGATCGTCTCCGTCGGCCTGGCCAAGGACGAGAAGAAGGACGGCGACAAGAAGGCCGGCGGGGACAAGCAGGTGGTGTCGTACCCTCCGTACTGGTACCCGCCACCGCCGCAACACCCGCACCCGTACTACTTCGTCCGCAGCGCCGAGGAGGACCCCAACTCCTGCGTCATCTGTTGATCGACGCGTGCCGCCCAGGACATTCCCATGTACATTTTGTAGATAATAGCCTACCTGCCGAGTGATCGGGGCTCATCAGCCACGGTGATCGACAGCGTTCGTGTGTTATATAAATGGCCGTGTACTGTAAGGATTACACCGGTGATCTGGTAGCCGTTCATCTGCTGAGTTTGTAAACTGCAGACATGGTATTACAGTGTGGAGAAGAACTAAATAGAACTGCTGCAATTGGATTTTGGTTGAAAATTGACTGAGTGTCTGCAGTGATGATAACAAAGTACGTACTACAATAAGTTAGTATAAGGGTTCAGGAGATTGAGCGAGTCTTTTTTTTTCAGACAGGTGGAAAACTCAAGCAGCTAGATTGTGTATCTGTACTTTAATGATTAACCAATTTGAAATTCTGAACTCTGAATCTCTACAACGCTGCTCCACATGAGAGTTGTTTCAGCCAGTGATCTCGATGAAAACGTGAAAAGGTCTATATGAGGATTTGTACTATTTTTTATTATTCCTTGTGCTTTCTTCGATAGTAGTAAAGCCCCATGCGCTTCGATCACGAGTCCTAACAAATGATTACGACCTAATACATTGTTAACTACGTGTCTTAATCGCTGCTCTAACTGAATGGAGTTTTCAATAATACGACCATCTTTTGCGCTCAACCGACGGCTGTGAATCCCTGTATATTTTATCCGTCCAGTATCTAATATATCGAGTATGTTTCACCTTTTGACCTCTCTGTTTTGACTTGTGATAACTTTGACTCTGTCTACAAAATATATAATTTCATCTATGAGTTTCGCCGTGACGGATTTCACCAGTTATTATTATTTTTCAAAGCCATACCAACATAAGATTTTGAGAACAAGTAAGGCCGGTTTATTAGTATAGAAAAACAATAAAAAATATGAAAAGTTGCCACTGCGTAAATAGGGTATAATATAGCAAGTTTTAAAAAACCGAGAATATTTTTTTTGGGAAAAAACAATCGAGAATCCCGAGAAGATCGGATCACGGTAAACATACTACGAAATGGTAAAACATAGTATCAAATGTCACTGTGCATGTGCATTCTCTCAAATTCCAGAGATGGATAGCGCTCTACATAAAACTAAACATCGCCTCATCATGTCGTCGCAAATGGTTTTGCCGAACTAATATTCATAGACGCTACACCAACAATCTCATAGGACCAAGTAGAGCAAAATGCAAAACTGAGCTCGGGGTCCATGGGGCCTCTTTTTCGCAAATTAAAATATAGTTTTTTAAAGGTTCCAAAGTTTGAAAAAAAATCAGCATATACGTACGGATGTATTCTACAAGTTTATATAATTTCACGATAAAATATTTTACAATCTAGTCTACAAAAAATGACAAATTCTAATAATTTTGAAGCCCAAAAAATAGTTTATTGTTCACATTTTCAGATCATTTTTATCTTATTTTGGGTACACTAGAGAATAAGGTACTTCATAATGAAATTTTACATGTGTTACATATGTATGTCCACATAGTCTTTATTTTTAACTTCCAATTAATTATTTTTACTTCATTTTCTAGATATCGGGCGACATGGAGCCTCAGTTCCAAAACGCCGCACTACATATAGAATTTATTTGGTATATCTCGTTTCAACAAAAGTGAGAATCATATTAAACGAATTTCAGATGCGTCTAAATTTGTAGAAATTTCATCATGAGTCCAAACCTCATTCTTATGGTCTCTCCATCGACGAGTTTAATACTCTCTCTCCCCCCCTTCTCAGTTCTCTCTCTCTCTGCGAAATTCATATGTTTGTATGCATCCAAATCATCCATTTTCTATGGTATGTTTTCCGGTTCCTTGGATGCAAAGACCTGCAAAATTTAGAGGCAGGCACGTAGCTATGGGTGTGGACTCGAGCTTTGTCACCGCACGGACCATTGTTGTTGCAAGCATCACCGCTAATTCCCGTTCCTCTCTTCCGTTATTATTCTACAAACCCCACCTCGATTTCTTGGCTCAACGAACGGATGAGCTGAATGTTGAAACTTTCCAGCCAAGCAGATCGGTACAGGCGCACCATGGACTGGGACACTGACGGCCGGCCGGAGCACGAATGCGTCATAGGCTATCTCTCGTGGTACCTTTGTGACGAATCAGCGTCGCTCCTTTTTCCGGCGACGCTGCTTACGCACGCATTTGGATCGGGAACTTGGTAGGATAGAGCTTCTCTCCTCACGTTGCGGCATTCATCGCCCAATCTGCACTGCAGGATATGATATGATCGATGTAGCATACTAGCATTCACCTGTTCCTCTCCAGAAGGCGAAAAGGCTCAGCTTTTGGACTATTTTTCTTCCGTTTGTTGTTGGTGAAGAGGAGGCCGTTCTCAGGCAAGAACAAGATGCGTTATTCCCTGATGCGCATGCGGCAAATCAATGTTCCATTTTCATGTTTCTGCTTGCCGTGATACGAGAAAGCTCTGTACGTACCAGGTACTTCTCCAGCAAGTAAGAAAAATCCCATGACTGGATCATTCCTCCATCTTAATCCCTGCACATCGTCGGCGTCTAGCTAGAGTGCCTGACTAACCGTCCACGCTCCACTGACACCAATTTTCTTTGTGAAGGAGTATGTTTCCTAATTCCTTGGTTCCGAAGCCTAGAAGTGGTCTATATATATTCTACTCGTGCGAGGTCCGTAGCTATCGGTGTGGGCTCGAGCTTTGTCATCGATCGCACGGACCATTCTTGTTGCAAGCATCACCGCTAATTTTCGTTCACTCTCTTCCATTATTCTACAAAACCCCACCACCTCCATTTCTCGAGCCCAAGAACGGATGAGCTCAACGTTGAAACTTTCCAGCAGAGCAGATCGCTACAGGCGCACCATGGAGTGCGGTGGGGCACTGGCCGTCTCGCCGCCGCCGGCCAGCTGGAGGAGGAATGCGTCATTTTTAGATAAAGAATGTATATTAATATCGCGGAGATACAAATTACATCCAGTCTCTGCAACAACGCAACAACTAGAGCTGTTACGGATGCACACAGCCGAAAGACAATAAGAAGAAGAAATAAAAAGAAAAGTCCCGCTACAGAGTTACAGTCATTGCAGCAGCCGCACAACCACCACCAAGACACCACCTGATGTCCAAATCTTCAAAAGCAACGTCTTCAAGAAGAACAGTGCCAGGCACAACCAATTAAGGCCAGACCTTGGGTCTTCACCCTGAAGATAATAGTCCCCGCTCTCAAAACAATGTCTTCAGCAAGAGCATTGCCAGGCACAACCAATTAAGGTCAGACCTTAGATTTTCACCCTGAAAGGTAGAACGTTGAACTTCACCTGTGATGTTGCCCCCACTAACATACCGCTGCTCCGCCTCCTGCAACTCCAAGCAAGTTCCTCATCGACGCAAAGCCTCCAATCGCCATTTGCTAGTCCTTTAATTTCAGCTTTCATGACATTCCCCGCCTCTGACTACACCATGGATTTGCCCATGATGGCACAGAAGCAGAGCTTCACGCCGCTCCTTCCGGCGCGACCGAATCCCTCCGATCCAGCAATCTCTAGGAATTAGCCCATGAAAGATCACCGGTGGAGCCTTCCGAAACTCGACACTCCTGCCAGATCAAGGTACCGGCGTCAAGCAGATCTTCGTCTTCTCGCGATTTGGAACCCTAGGACCACCGCCTTTATTCAGGCCGAGCCCCACGCAATCGACCATCCCGGGGTTAGATGGGGAATCAACCACATCCAGCCCTAGCAGTCCGTCTTCGGCGAAGAAGAAGGCCGCCGCCAACAACCATATCCTCATGCCGGCGTTGGCCGAGCCCAGAGGCTGCGTGGTCGACGGATCGGAGGCAGCCGGCCGAATCAGCCCGTCTGCCCAATGGGTAGAACAGGCACGCTCCGCCTGATGCCGCCGTCTTCGCGCAGCCCCTTGGCCGCCGTCGACCCGCGCCGCTGCCGTGGATCGGCCGAGAAAGGGGCGCCTCCCCTTCAGCGCGATTCCGGCCGAGGAAGCGCCGCCGCCGCCGCCACACCATAGGGACGAAGCCCTGCGAAGCCACGGGCGACGGCGGCGGAAGGAGAGGTTCGAGAAGGGGGACGGAAGGCGGCGACGGGAAACTCCCCGGTGCGGCGCGGCGCCGCCGCACGGGGGAGGAGGTTAGGTCCGGAGGGAGGAATGCGTCATAGGCTAGCTCTCGTAGTACGTCGCCTGCAGGTACCTTTCTGACGATTCAACGTCGTTTCTTTTTCCGGCGACACACGCACGCATTCTAGGTTGGGAACTTGGGAGGATAGGGCTTCTCTCCCGCGCACGTTGCGGCGTCGTTGTCGATCGGCCAATCTGCACCGCAGGATTATGATATGATCGATGCAGCAGCATCTGCGTACGTACCGTAGGCTTTTAGAGTAAGTATAATAGTACAGCCAACGGCTGGCTATAAAAGATTGCCATGTCATCTATAGCTAACATGTACAATAGTTAGATATAAAAATGTATTACTTTATTAAGATGTGGCCCACCTCTCACTCTCACAAAGTGACTAGGAGCACGTGCTAGAGCTGTCTCTTGCATGAGAGCTCACTCCCCTTCTCTCACTTCTTCTCTCTCCTCCATGTCATCCAACAAATATTATTTTAATCCTTATAGCCTGTTTATATAAGCTTGTTGTACTTGCTTTCCTTCTCCTCCTTACAGAAGATGAAAAAGCAGAGCTTTTGGAATACTTTTCCTTTCCTCCGTTTGTTGTTGGTAAAGAGGAGGCCGTCCAGACGAAGGCTGAGTTCAGCGCAAGATGCATGCGCACAAGCGTTATTCCCTGATGCGTATGGCGGCCAATCAACGTTCCATTTTCGTATATCTGCTTACCGGAATAGTCGGATATATAGATATACACTATATGAGAAAGCTCTCTGCATCACATCAGGTACTTCACGAGTCCAAACATCTGATTTAACTTTATGGACCGTTGACACAAGCTAGCATGCATCACCAGGTTAATTGGAACAAGCTAGGAACAAAGCCAGAGATCAAGTAGTGTACGTGACCTCTCCACCCCGGTGCGGCGAACAAGCTAGGAACAAAGCCAGAGATCAAGTAGTGTACGTGACCTCTCCACCCCCGTGCGACGGCGCACCGCGCCGCACCGGGGTGCCCTCTCCCTCGACGCTCTAGTCCACTCCCCCGTGCGCGTCCCCACCCGGTGGCGTCGCCAGGTGAAGACCGTGTGGCGTGGCGGCGGCGGCGGAGTTCCTCAGCCGCCATGGAGGCGCAGCGGCGGCGCCCGCTCTGGCCATCAGCGGCAGCGGTACAGGCGACGGACGACCTGGAGGCTTTGGTGGTCTTCGGGCGGCGGGTGGCGGCTTGGATCGGGCAGTCCCGATCGGATCTCAGATCTGATTGGGCTCTGATCTTCGACGCCCTCGACGTTGGTGGCCGGCACTGCTCCGGGGTGTCCTGCACCGTGAGGAGGCCATGGCGGTGGTGGTCTTCTCTTTCGTCGGAGGAGATCGGCCAGTTTTGTGGCCGGAGATGACTAGCGGCGTGGGGGCCTGCCAATCTCGCGAATAATGGCGGTGGTCCTTGGTTCTTATTCGCGCCAAGATGAAGATCTACCGGATGTTGGTCCCCATCGAACTTGCTGGACGGTCGTGTTCCGGAAGGCTCCGCCGGCGAACTCCATTGGGCGATTCATGCCTGGAGATTGCTGGATCGGGTGGTATTCGGTCGGACGCACCCATGTTTTTATCTGACCGTTTGGTTTCAGAGGGAGCGCTTTGAAGCTCTGCTGGCTGTTAATACTATGGAGCACGCTTTCTCATTCCATGGTGCTGGCGGAGAATTTCATGGAAGGCGGGATCTGGGGACTAGCAATTGTGGTTTGTGTCTTCGTGGGGATGAAGAATTGGCTGGGTGATTCGTGACCTTGAGCAGCGGTTTGTAAGTGGGGCGGCTGCACAGGAGAAGTCCAAAGTCTTATGCCTCAGGGTGAAGATCCAAGGTCTGGCCTTAATTGGTTGCGCCTGGCAATGACCTTGTTGGAGGCATTGTTTTGAGTGCGAGGACTTTCTTCAGGGTGGAAACCTATGAAGAAGCTGGACTTCTGGTGTTGTCTTGGTGGTGTCAGTGCTGCTGTCTCAAGGAATAGATCGCTGCAGCGGGACTTTTGTTTTTTGTAATTCTTCTTTCTTTTTTTGGCTGTGTGCATCCGTAATGTCGCTAGGGCAATGCGTTGTTGCAGAGGCTGGGTGTAATTGGTATCTCCGCGATATTAATATATACTCTTTATCTAAAAAAAAATTGCATCACCAGGAATTTTCTTCCGATTATTCTAAAAAAAAAACAACATTTTTGTAACGCCGATCGAACTGAACCGTTCGTGGTCGTGGATGAGACCAAGGACGCATGCAGAGAGAGATCAGGTCGTACGTGCACACTGAATCGATCGTCGCCGATGACGCACGCGCGCACTCGGACTTGGGGCAGGAGTGGCTCTTTCCCGCGCACCTGCGCTTCTTATCCGCAGCATACGTCCGGCTTCCCACAAAGGCCAAAAAAAACGTTAGTGGCCAGCTTTCCCTCCGTCTTCAGCATGGAAAAGGCTACCCGAGCTTTTTGGACTGATTTTCTTGTGTGGCATAATTTCCAGGAGAAGCCGTTAGGAAAAAGAGAATAAATTATCCAAGACACGACGATGTATCGTCTATTTCTGTGTATCTGCTGACGCTGATCGATCGATATGAGCAAAAAAAATCCCAAGTCTGTTGAGCGCTCTTTCTTTCCCTCTTAATCCCTGTCCATTGTTGGCGGCTGCAGTGCAACTGACTAACTATATATATATATATCCACTGCTGTCACTGTAGTACTTAATTAATAATGCAGATTAGGCCCTGAAGAATTGACAGAAACCGCTATTATAGCAAACCAGTGACAGATCGAGCTGAACCGGTAATCGTATTCATGAGTCCTGACTATGACCGAAAAAATTGTTGACGGCGGGTCATACTAACATTCCATCTCCACTGCGATTTCACGTCACTCTGCAGCACCTTTTGATTTGTTAATCGGTTCGAACGTAGGCCGGGGGCCTGCAAATCTGCTGGGCGATTGGTTGGTCGACCCTGCGTTGTTAACTCACAACGTGCTCGCCTGGCGCATGAGAATTTCAATTTAGAGCTGGCCAATAGACTATGCCTCATACTCAACTAACTAGATCGTCACTACATGTCTAAAAAAAAGATCATCATGCGCTACCAGGTCACTATCAGGGTGTGGATCGATGACTGCTGCTTTGTCCACCACTCCGTGGACCGTTGACGCATACATCACCAAGAATTCTCTTGCAGTTAGTATTCTATAGTTCAAATTATTTTCTCAGTTTATTTCTCTGTGGAAGGACGTACGACGATCGAGCTGAGAGCTGAAGCATTTCAGCCAGTGCACGGTGTGGAATTTAGGGGTGCAACCGTGCCTCGCAAGGCATTGATCGGTGCGTGTGGAGGATCGTGGCTAACCACGCACTTGGACACTTGATTAGCCTTTCTATGGCACGTTCACGATCGGCGGCTATCCCAACAAAAGGGTAAAGTGGTTTGCGATTGAGCTTAAATTATGTCTTCTTTCCGGTCTTCCGCATGGAAAAGGTTTCCAGTCTTTTGGATGGACAAATTTTCTTCTGTGGGTGACGAAATTTCCAGGACACGCCGCGCCGGTTGAAAAGAGGAAAGAGAGGTTTCCAAGTCTGGTTCGGTGTCCGGCCCGGCTGTAGGTCCGGCCTGGACGTACCATCTCCCTGTAACAATGCCGATGTGAAGACTGACGATTAGGCCGAGCGCCAGGATCACGGCACTGGCACAGTGACACTGTTGGCAGATCGATCGACTGGCTAGCTGGGCAGCCGGGCCGGACGTGGTCACCGCCGATATTCCCGTAGCGGCCGTTGACGCGGCGACCGCGCGCGTCATCCGTCCAGAGTCCCGACTCCATATTCCCAGACCTCTGCGACCACGACTGCTCCCCGCCAACGGACGCCCGAGTCCAAGGCTTCCAGCAATGGTCGCAGCCCGCCAGCCACCGAGCCAAAACCAAGGATGTCAAATCGCTACCACCATTACTACGCTTGCCGCCGTAGCACTTGATTATTTGATATCACGCGATCCTTCAGCACGATCCGAAGCTTCGCGCCGGCTTCCTTGCCCCCGACGTAAACCCCGGCCGAGCCGCTGCGGTCCGATCCTGGCTACTCTGGCTGCCTATAAAACCACTGGCTCGGCCAGTCATCTGCCGCCCACATCACAGTGAGTATCACACTACGACGACTTCGTTCGTTGCGCGTCCAACTCACCGCCAGATACACAGCACACGCCATCCCATTTCGCTCCACTTACCTCCTTCGATTTTTTGTCCGTCGCTGCTGAGCTCCCCCGCCGCCGCTGAAGGATGCAGAAGGTCGTGCTGAAGCTGGACCTGCACGACGACAGGCACAAGCAGAAGGCGCTCAAGCTCGTCTCCGGTCTCCGTGGTACGTATACTCCCCAGCTGCTCCCCTTCAGCTCTCTCTTGACTCTGTTCTTGCTCTGCTTCCTAATCGTGGAGCAAAATTAATGGGAATAATCTGAATCTGAGCTAACAAATACAATTGTCACTTTCTCAGGCATCGACCAGATCGCCGTGGACATGAAGGACGGGAAGATGACGGTGATCGGCACCGTGGACCCCGTCGACGTCGTCGGCAAGCTGCGCAGCAAGCTCTTCCCCACGGCGCAGATCGTCTCCGTCGGCCCGGCCAAGGAGGAGAAGAAGGACGACAAGAAGCCCGGAGGCGATAAGGACGACAAGAAGGACGGCGCCGGCGCGGACAAGAAGCAGGTCGTGCCGGTGGTGTACCCGCAGCACTGGTACCCGCCCCCGCCGCCGCCGCCGCGCTACGTCGTCCACAGCGCCGAGGACGACCCCAATTCCTGCGTCATCTGCTGATTCATCCACGCGCGCCGCCGTGGAGATTATTCCTTCGTACATTTTTGTAGCTGGCCTGCTTGCCTGCATGACGCAGCTGGTGGTTGGTGGTTGCTGGACTCGTCAGCCTACCTGCTGCGCTGATCGACGGCGTGCGCTATAATATATGGCCGTGTAAGTAAACAAAGGATTGCAGCGGTGATCGTCCGGTACAGCCGCTGTTTGGCTTTTTTGGGGAGATGCGGCACAACCTGCATCTGCCGATCGGTTTGTAATGTGCATATACAAAACTACAGTGAGAAGAACTATAGATCGAATTCTTGAAAATATATGTTTCAGAAAATGATGTTCAACTGCTGTGAAGAGTACCTCTGTTGTGAGGTGTGACGAACAAAGAAACTTCTTTGGGTTGACTAGTGATGCATCCGGTCTCTGCGATGAGTTTGAACTTTCGGTATTGAAAAATCTAGTACTCCGTAGAGTAGTTGGGAGGGGACCTCGCCGAACTTTCAGAATGTTAATTTCTTTCTCGGGCCATTTCAAAACAAATTTCATTCAATCTTGATGAAGTTTAACCAAATTTTGATCTAGTCTGAATCTAGTAGACTGCCCAAGAGAGCACTTCAACCATGGATCTTCAGCACTTCAACCAAGGACTGTTGTTGACCAGCCGGCGGGTATCATTTCTGTGGACTGTTGATTCTAGTCTTAATTCTGCTAGGAGGGAGTGTAAGGGTAACCCATGAACTTAATCAGTTACCTATGGTGTAGAAGCCGTGGTTTTGCGATGAGTCACCACCTCTGATTACCAAGCTTCTCATCTTTGATTGTAATGATGATTTGATATATAAATAAAAAAACTCTACCGATCAGACCCGTGTTCGTGTCGCTCCCTAGGCGCTTGGGGCAAAACCCTACCCCGCTGCCAGCAGCTCTCCGTCGGGCGTCCCTGCCGCGGTGGTGGTGGGCCCCATCTCCAAAGGGCGTGGGGGGTTTTTGCCGTTCCTTGCAGGAGGTGGCCAGCGCGTGTGGGGCGACGCTAGCAAGATGTGCGTACTCAGGTGTGGCGGGCCCGGTGTGTGATGCGTGGAGGCTTCAGGGTGAGCAAGGAGAGGGGAGCAAGCGAGTGAGCGAGCGAGCAATCGATACGGGGCAAAACTGACACGGATGTTTCGCTGACCTGACGGAGCGTGGACATGAGTTTATAAAATGTCTTACAAATGTGAACAAAGGAGTATTTATCTTTGTTTTTCTCAAGCTAACAAAATGAGGAAATTGCTAATTACTCGTTAAACGAATAAATCTCCAATCAACAGCAAGCATCATGCAAGAAAATTTAACGAAGAGCATATCGTAAGATGTTCACATATCACGTGCGACCTGGGGCTTACTCTCTCTACTAGCAACGACCACATATGTCATTCGTTGGTCGTTACGTACTATATGTTATCCACACCACACACACAACCCTTCCCCTCCAAGAACCTCCACCAAACATAAAGGGTATACACATCACAATAAACTCATAAAGATACATAAAAAATCTTACAATCTGATCACTAATTCTCAATAGATTTAACAATTATTACTCATAATAGGAAGCGAAGTCCATTCTAGTTTCAACCCTCTTAGCATCTCGAGAATCCTCTTCTTTTGGGTGTGGCACGAGATGTCCACGAAAGGCACATTGTGAAGGCATTGGTCAGATACTTGTGACGGCTATCTCAATTCTTCTACTCGTCTTGGTATTGTTTTATCTCATATATACTCCTCAAGTTTGGTTTAAGAATGAAGATTCTGACTTATTTGTACTTAACTTTTTTACCTTATTAGGATTTTCTTGTGGATATAAAATTCTAACATGATCTTAGAATAACCAAAAAAAATACGATTTTGCTAGTTTTAGTTTTACTCAAATTTGTAAGTAAAAAGGCTGGACATTTTGGGACCTAGATTGACACAAAAATTGTGTAACTACTGTACATTTATCTCGACTCACACTTCTAGAACTAATGTTCCGCAAATGCATGATCGTAGGAAAGTGTAACTACAGACATGTTAAGGAATAAAGAATCAAGGTCACATCGAACCGTCAACTTAAGAGTAGGACTATTCAGCCAATTGTAGAACTTACATTCGAAATCTAGAATTGTGCTAAACTGAGTCATGTTTTGCAGCTAAAGTTATATACGTTTCCATCAAATTTAGTCGGGACATTGTTGTTTAGAGAAAGCTCTCGTTAAACTCAAACCTTCTAGACATAAGCACAAGAAAAAAGAAGATTAACACTCCTTGATACACTATTCCTTATTTATTTGTCTTCACATCAGTTCGAGCATCCTAAAATATTTTAGAGATCCTCATAAAGATATTTAAAGCGCTAGATAGTTTGCCTTCTAGGTAAATATGTAAGAGGTTCTTGTGATGAGACATTCTAGTGACACTCCAACTATGACAGCCTTTTCTCTCTCCACCCCTCTGCTTCTTTGAGAATCGCCGTTGGAGGCTTTCGCCCGCGCCCCTTTTCCTCCCTGCTCACCAAGGCACTGTTTGGCCTTTTTTTTGGGAGATGCGGCACAATGTGCATCTGCCGATCGGTTTGTAATGTGCACATATTGAACTACAGCGAGAAGATCTATAAACTGAATTCTTGACAATATAAGTTTCAGAAACTGATGTCCAACTGCTCTGAAGAGTGTTGTGACGAAAAAAGAAACGTCTTTGTGCTGACTAGTGATGCATCCGGTCTCTGTGATGGGTTTGAACTTTCCATATAGAAAAGTCAAGTAGTTGGGACCTCGCCAAACTTTCAGAATTTTGTTATCTTACTCGAAATTTGGTTAAAATCAGCGGCCTGTGACAAGATCACGATTGCTAAATTGCTCAGAGATGCTGGATCTTGTGATGTTTATTTAGTGTTCAGCGACATCCGTGGTCATGCACTGAAGTCTTGTACGCATGAACGAGAGCGACCACACTGTGGCAAGAATTTTTTGTTACCTTTTTATTTCTTTTATTTTTTTTCTGTCAGAAAAACATGCAGGGAATAAAAAACCGCAACCGCGCACCGAAATAAATAGCATAAAGATAACATAAAAACTTGAGTAAGATCATGACAACAGCTATTACAAACTTCAGCAAGATGTCGAAAAAGGCTATCACAAATTTCAGCAAGATCATGACAATGGCTATATATTACGAACTTCAGCAAGATCTGTTGACATACAGGTTGCATTTGTTGTTCTGCGAACCTAACTAATTTTTATTTCTTTTATTTTTTGCTGTCAGAAAAACATGCAGGGAATAAAAAACCGCAACCGCGCACCAAAATAAATAGCATCAAGGTATAACATAAAAACTTGAGTAAGATCATGACAACAGCTATTACAAACTTCAGCAAGATGTCGAAAAAGGCTATCACAAACTTCAGCAGGATCATGAAAATGGCTATATATTACAAACTTCAGCAAGATCTGTTGACGTACAGGTTGCATTTGTTGTTCTGGGAACCTAACTAGCTAGCCGGCGATCCCTTGGTTCTCCATCACACTCCCCTGAAGGGCTCCGTTCGGATCTTCATCTTGATCTTTGCCTAACTGCACGATCCAGCGGGTAAGCACGACGGACGCTACATAGACCCCCCAAACGTTGAACACTCGACCAATCCGATAGAACTCCCACCTTTTAACACTTTTGATCCCCCAAACGTTGACATCTACTGAAAGATTCTGAAGCAGCTTCACGTTTCGGATCCGATCCACGACGTCGATAGCACGGCAATTACTATGCACGTAGTATCCGTTCTCTTCCACTTCACAGAGCAGATCGTACAGCTCCTGTTTCTTCTTCTGGAGCTCCTCCTGGAACCTGAGGATCTTGACCTTCTCGGCCTCACCATTTGGTGCACGGCAGGCTGCAGGAGAAGAGGCCGGCGTGATCGTTACCTTAGACGTGCAATTGGCTTGTGAACCTGGGGCGGCAGAGGAGGCCTGTGGGCTGGCCGTGTGGGTGGACCTTCTTGGGACGAGCCGCCGTGGTTCAGTCGCCGAGGGAGAGACGCCCGACGGTGGCGTTCGCTTGACAAGTACCAGCTTCCTCGCCGCGTGTCATAGCGCCGCCGCCATCGCACGCGTGGCGACTTGGGTTTCTTAACTCGGATCCCCGCCTTGCCTTGCAGATCTGCCTGGTTTAATTTGTTCGAGTGTTTAAGGTTGGTCCGTCCGTCAAATCTGTTCCTGCGTACATGGTTACCAAACCCAACCGTACCGTACTAAAAAAAACCGGTTAGTTCGATACGTAGTTGGCTATCGCCACGGTTGTCCAAATGCTAACCGCTGGAAGCCTGGAACTTTTGGTCTTTCTTGGGTAGGAAACCGAAAATTCCCAAGGTACAGCAATATATAGTACAGGTCTACAGGAAAGCACATCGCTGGTATACATAAGGTTCACGTACTGGCTTAGGAAAAATAGTCCCATCACTACACAGTATGTACAAACTATCACAAAGCATATAAGGCTAGAGCCAACTACACGTTTACCTATACAACGAATACCAGGTCAAAACCAAAAACGTATTCAAAAACAGCGAGACCAAGGAACAGCAGAAGCAGCATCCACATAACGTGCACAGGAGCATCGCGGCAAACGGGCACCTAATCCATATCTACAGGACGGTTAGATAAGAAGCAACATAATCTCCAGAGTCCAGTGTACCCAAACAACATAGAAAGAACATTCATTCACAGCTTGTATGACCAAAAGACCACTCCTGAAAAAGTGAAGCAGTCTTCAGACAGGCACTAACCTGAAGATAGAGGAAACGAATGACACTAGACATAGACAAACTGTTTGTCCAACTAAATGGCATAGGCATAGCAAAGCAGAAATCAGGCAGGCACTAACCTGAAGTGGAAACGGCTTACTGAGGGCATACGCGAACTATCCGGCATAGTCATGCGGTAGCACGGATAACTCCTATTTGAATATATTCGGCAGAAGTAACTCGGCAACCGTGTTAACCGGGCAACAATTGCGGTACTACTTTTGGTCATGTTCTCAACCACAGGGGCTTTATATTAAATTTGAAGAACCAGATGTTAAACAGGAAAATATTCAACAAACAGGGATAACTCCCATTTGAATATATTCGGCAGAAGTAAATCGCAACCGTGTTAACCGGGCAACAATTGCGGTACAACTTTTGGTCATGTTCTCAACCACAGGAGCTTTATATTAAATTTGAAGAACCAGATGTTAAACGGGAAAATATTCAACAAACACCATTTTAGGATTTAGTCGATTGTGATATACAGAAGTAAAAGTGGGACTTAGTGCAATTATTGTCAAATGAAAATACAGTATACGATTAATAAATGGACCTAACTAATCACACAGAATTATAGTAAGCACAAAAAACACCAACCAAAATCAAAGGTAGACAATAAGACTGTAATCCCATAATGCGGTACTGTCAAGATAGTATATGAGACGAATCTTAAATATATGAGAGATTGAAATGCTAAGAAAATAAAGTAGACAATCAATAATGTGGAACTTATCTAAAGAAATTAAGTGGACAAAAAACAACAATATGTGAACTGGTGAAGACAACATTATGCTTGCTGGATCAACATTTCTATATAGCCAAAAGCAAATGGTGCGAAGTGGAGAACTTCATATAATCTAACCAAGCTTGTTTCTGTTTCGTGCAATTATATCGCACTCTTAGGCTGAACAATGTAACCTGATGCCTTCTTTGCAGTCCATTCTTATGCATAGACCATAGGCCAAAGCAAGTTTGTAGTGACAGTAACTGCACCAGCCAGATACAAGCCTAGTTCATATGCACATGACAATCACAAAAGTAACATAACAACCTTCATAGTCTCGGACACGGCAACAACATAGGACAAACATCCACCAGGAATCAACACCACCAAACATACATCACTCCTATAAAAGCAGCGGTGTAATCAGGTTGTTACAGAGTCCATCCTATAACATACCAAGCATAAATGATGTACATAATGGCCTGATATTACTAACATACAAAGAGGGTAGGTGAGGTCTTTTTCTTACCTTGAGTCCATTAGGGCTTTCTGCAGTGGCTGGCTGCGCATGGTACCATTTCAAACAGAACGTGGGTGAGCCAAGGCATACATAGAGACACTATACATGCATGTATCTATAAACTGCTTGCACACGGAAGAAGAGAGGCTACCTCTTATCCGTTGCAGATGCAATGAATGACGTGAGTGGCTCCATCGGATTTTCAGCCACGGATGCAGGAACCTGACAGGGCAATCAAGCAGACCATATATAATAAGTATGTCAAGCACAAATACCCAAGAAAATATGTCTACCACGTAAGTAAATACCTCTTCAGCCACAACCCAAGGAGGGGAAGTGGGGAACCCTAGAATTGGGATAAATGATTTCTGATGATCCTTGTTGTTGATGATGGAGAAAATTATGATCACATATCTCAGATAATAGGAATATGGAAAAAGCTCACGGTTATAAATCGAACAACACGGTACAATCCGATTTGGTTAAAACACACCTAGGCCAATCGGGGTTTATAATTGACTATGGAAGTCTTGAGGGAAAACTGTGACAGGAGGACTTATTTTAATCTAAATATCATAAACCTACAATAGGAGCAACGTAACACAGTGCAGCAGCCAAAAAAGGAAACAAAATGAGACCAAACACAGATAGCTCTATTGGCCTGAGAGGGGTAATAAAAATTGGCTTTCATACGAACCAAACACTGCCTGTCTAAGTAATCAAAAGGAAATAACAAAAATAATATTTTAGTTGGAAGCTTTCAATTATAACCCGGTCCGTTTCAGCAATAGGCTGACAATGTATGGTTTGTTAGGAAGCTGCACAAATCCATGAACCATTTGATCATATCCTAGGCAAATGAAAATTAATAGCAGGCTTTAAACTAAGAAGAAAATGAAATTTTGTAAAATCCAAACGGAACATGTCAATGTAATATAATAGGCTCAGATACAAAAAAAACGCTGATGTTAGCTACCGAAATTTAGATCTGAATCCCTTCCATCTGCAGAAAACATGTAGGACAAATTCTACATTATATGTCTTTATCATTGCCCAAAGAACCAACCACAACAGCATTCAAAGGATCCATATTTCCCGATATTGGCCAACATTTATGGGGCTAACAAACATTTGCTAACTTTAGGAAAGAATGCACCAAGAAAGAAAGGCATAATCCTTTTGGAGTGCTTCACGGTACTCATATAGAGCAGAATGGCAAGGAGCTATTTTAGACATCACCTACAAGGCTACAACAGTAGACCAAAACTGAATTGAGTTATTTTGGTTGAGGTGTATAGAATAAAATACTAACGGAAGAGACAACAGACCGAGCTGTTCACACCTCATTTTCATTGAAGGGCACACCATTTGAAGAATTTGGAGAAGGTGACTGGCCTATTGAGATTCTGGCAACACATCCGTCTTGAACTTGTTCCACCTTACAAATTTATAAGCAATATTAACCCGCTGTTGTACATACAGTTGTAGCTGATATTAGGAATCACCTCAAATTCAGATATTGCATGATCCCTTGTTTTCTATTCTCATAATATGATAATGAATAGGTGTTTTTATGTTACTCCAAATAATAGTCAGCACAATCGGAAATGTGCCTTGCTCGGTGCCCGCTAGCCTTTTTTCAGTAACTGCTAATGCCTACTCCAGCGCTTATCCCACGGCATACTGATTTGTATATGCATGCGTTCCTCCAAACAAATTCTTTATTATGGCATGTTTATGTCAATAAGAAACTGATATCATGTTAGTAGTAAATGGGGCTGAGTAAAATTGGAACAGAATGGAATGAACTTACTGTGGCTGGAGGTTGTTGTCTGGACGTGGTGAGATGCCTTGTCGTTGACAACTGCAACACCCGTGGCCGCAGCACCAACCCTTACGCCCTCCTGTGCCTTCTTGAGCAGCAAGCCATGGCGAATCAGCAGCACCTCACATCTCCTCGGCTCAGTGACCTCGTCTATCTCTTGAGCAAATCTGTACAAAATTAATAGCATTGACTAAAATTCTTAGAAATCATTTGAGAACGCTAGAGTTGGAACCTGAGCTATAAGTTGATTTCAGAAATGATACCATATGGTGCGAATTTTAGAAAAAAATATACCATATGGTGTGATTTTTTCGACAAGATACCATACAAAGGCTATAGGTTGATTCCAGAAATGATACAATATGGATGTACTGGATGTAGCTAAATTTCAGAAGAACAAAAAAGTAAGCTATTGAGTAGAATGAATATTACATATATTAGTCTTCCCCAGCCACCCACTTGCCTTTTCATCGAACACCTTGTAGGCATAATTAGAAAGAAGCTAGACAAACAAAGATGACAGAATTAAATAAATATAAGAGGTGGAAGAGAGAGGGGGCAAATCTGTAGGAACAATTGCAAACCTCGCTCCTGGTATGGTGCTGCCCAATTGGTCATGGAGGTACCTGATTGAGGAAAGAACGTGGTCTATCACACACCAAGTGCAAAGAGAGAGGGAGAGGGAGGGAGGGAGCTAGAGCTTACGTGTTGCCGTATCGACGCAAGGAGGATGGTGATGCAGACGGAGAGTGAGTGCAGCAGCTGTGGGTGGCAGCAGGAGACAAGTCCAGGGAAATGCGCCGTGGATGTAGGCAAATTTGACGAACTTGACACCTTTTCCAACTCATCTCACAAAATGGACCCAAATTCAAATTATTTCACGATCTAACCATTTTGCTTGCCGCCCGGTGACCCTAACTCAAATTATTTCACGATCTAGCAATTTTGCTTGCCGCCCGGCCCCAAGGCGCCATACCCAACTGCACGACACCCTGGCCAGACGCGCCAGAACCACCGAATACAATTCTTAAAGACAAAGAATTCTGAACTGTTATGTCTCCAATTCTTCTTCATCAATGACACATCCCACCAAATTTATCAATTAATATTTACATCCCATGGGAAATTTGCAACATCACATAATCCAATCACTATCAACTCTGTTAGATCATCACATTAAGCCTAAAACAATCCAATTATAACCATGGCCACTCAGGTTCATGTTTCAATGCAATCATCCTACTAGAACCAGCGAATCCAATCCGTATAATTGTTATGAACTCTTAAGTCTCCAACTTTTATTTATCGATGATCATCCTACCAAATTTATCAAAATAATTAACTTCACTCCTATGTTCCCATACGTGTCACCATAAGTAACAAATCATCTATATTATTGATCATTGTCATCAGACTATACCACCAAACAAATCTATAAATCAAGAGAGCCAATGATCCTCCAATAACTAAGATTTTCTAAATCCACAAAATTAATACATCGAACTTCCAATTTATCGTATCCACGTCACAAACTATTTATATATAATACCATATGTTCGTCAAATAGACTATCCTCCAATTATATCGAACATTGTACCTCACCATATGTTTCCCATTAGATCCAATACACTCTTTTCCTTGGTCTAACAGTTTAACAAAGCATCACATTGACTAAACCCAACAACATTAGTACTTTTATCCAGCCACTTCTAAGTTCTACATTTACATAAATGATCTAGTCTTTTCTAACATTACTAACTACACTAACACGGGAGGCCAGAGGCTGCAAGCACCCCCAACGACAAAGGACAGCCAACAGGTGCAATCAGGGGCGGAGCCAGGATTTGAACTTAGGGGGGGCGAGCGACGAAAACACACGGGAGCTAGCCAATGCATGTGGGCGGAAGGGCGACCCCAAAAAGAGAGTGTGATACTTGATGTTATGGAAAGCAACTAAGCAAGCTCACCTATATCTGTATGAGTGAGACACGTATCGCTGAAGATAAACGTATTTTTCTCTTTGTAAAAATAGTGTACAGCAACCAATCACTACGTCACCGCTAGGTCAAGTATAGTAAGATAAGTACCGAGTCTAGAACAAAATAATATCAGTCTACGTTTAGGGTAAGCTAAGACGTATATGTATAGGGTATAGGGAACAAAAAATTGGCAAGCAAATTGTCATATGTTTGACAAGAAATTATCTACTTTTTCACTGGTTTAAATATACTAAAATGTCGCAAAATTCTGAATTTTCAGCATTTGGCCAGATTAGGTCGAATCAACTGGAGGAAACAATCTACTACATTGTTTCTCATCGTTTTTAACTAAAAAAGTACAGCGAAACTGAAATAGAAATACTAGGTTTTGCTTCATCAAAAAAAAATTCAATATGAAGTAACCAGCAGTTACCGTGGGATCTCCAATTGTTGACCGGGTAACTGAGCTTAAGTGTCGAACGGCCGCAGGAGCAAGCAGCAGGGAGTCAGCGGCAGCGGTAAGCGCCCGGCCAGACGGGATCGAGCCTGAAGCCTGATGCGGCGGCCGGGACGCACGCACGCAATGCAAGGGCAGGTTGAGGATCGATCTGATCGATCGCTCCAGGTACAACCATCCAGAGATCAGGATGGCCCAGTCTTACGCTGTCCACGGGCTGTTGTGTTGGGCTTTGCTATTGCGTACACAGGCGGATGGCTAACGATTAAACATTGGGCTAATTATGGATTAGTTTTGGCCATTACTGCATGTATTGGTAAATTACCAGCACTAATACGTACTGAAAATAGTTAGGGGGGGCGACCGGTTGGGTTGGGGGGGGGGGGGGGGGGGGGGGGGTCTGACCCCTGCTAGCACCCCCCTGGATCCGCCCCTGGGTGCAATAAGATCGAACTGAACTAAACAAACACTCAAAAATAATCAGGTATTAGAAAGAGAAGAAATATGAGAAAGCCTCTAGAAGCAAATAAAAATCACCCATAGAATAAGAAAACGGCGAACAAGTCCAATTCAAATTAAATCAACTAAGAACTCAAACGAAAAGGTTGACTAGAACTCGGATGAATTTAAATACTTGTTTTGTAAACACGCGCCTGAAAACAATCAGATATAAGAAAGAAAAGAAAAAGATAAAGGCACAAAAAGAAGATAAGAGATCGCCCTTAGAATAAGAAAACTGCAAACAAGTCCAATTCAAATAAAATCAAGTAAGAACTCAAACAAAAAGGTTGACTAGAACTCGGATGAATTTAAATGCTTGTTTTGTAAACACACGCTTGAAAACAATCAGATATTAGAAAGAAAAGAAAAAGATAAAGGCACAAAAAGAAGATAAGAGATCGCCCTTAGAATAAGAAAACTGCAAACAAGTCCAATTCCAATAAAATCAAGTAAGAACTCAAACAAAAAGGTTGACTAGAACTCAGGCAAATTGAAATGCTTGTTTTGTAAACACACGCTTGAAAACAATCAGATATTAGAAAGAAAAGAAAAAGAGAGACACAAAAGGAAGATAAGAGATCGCCCTTAGAATAAGAAAACTGCACACAAGTCGAATTCAAATAAAATCAACTAATTTTTTTTTAGAAACACAATCAACTAAAAATTCCAATGAATAAGTTGAGGAGAACTCGACAGACTTTTTTCCTAAATCAAATAAGGAAATCAACCAAACATTGCTAATTTAATCCAGGACGTACCACTAGCTAAACCATTCTTTACTTTCAGTATAATTGGACCCTTCTCAAATATAGACATTGAACTTGTCTATTCACATCCCACGGAAAATTCGCAACATTACATAATCCAATCACTGCCAACTCTGTTAGATCATCACATTAAGCCTACAAAATCCAATTAGAATCATGCCCACGCATGTTCATGTATCAATGTAATATATCCTACTAGAACCACCGAATCCAATCCTTAAAGACAAATAATTCTCAACCGTTATGTCTCCAATACTTCTTCATCAATGACACATCCCACCAAATTTATCACATAACATTTTCATCCCATGGTAAATTTGCAACATCGCATAATCCCTTCACTATCAATTCTTTTAGATCATCACATTACGCTTAACAAATCCAATTATAATCATGCCCACTCAGGTTCATCTTTGCAATCATCCTACTAGAACCAGCGAATCCAATCCTTAAAATTATTATGAACTCTTGCGTCTCCAACTCTTATTTATTGAGGATCATCCTACCAAATTTATCCAGATAATTAACTTCACTCCTATGTTCCCATATGATCTTCGTGTCACCATAAGTAACAAATCATCTAGATTATTGATCATTGTCGTAAGACTATACCACCGAACAAATCTATAAATCAAGAGAGCCAATGATCCTCCAATAACTAACATTTTTCTAAATCACAAAAATTAATACATCGGACTTCCAATTTATCGTATCCACATCACCAACTATTTATACATAATATCATATGTTCGTCAAATAGACTATCCTCCAATTATATCGAACATTGTACCTCACCATCTGTTTCCCATTAGATCCAATACTCTCTTTTCCTTGGTCTTACAGTTTAACAAAGCATCACCTTGACTAAACCCAATAACATTAGTACTTTTATCCAGCCACTTCTAAGTTCTACAATAACATAAATGATCTAGTATTTTCTAACATTACTAACTACACTAACACGGGAGGCCAAAGACTGCAAGCACCCCCAACGACAAAGGACAACAGGTGCAATAAGATCGAACTGAACTAAACACACAGTCGCAAACAATCAGGTATTACAAAGAGAAGAAATATGAGAAAGACTCTAGAAGCAAATAAAAATCACCCATCGAATAAGAAAACGGCGAACAAGTCCAATTCAAATTAAATCAACTAAGAACTCAAACAAAAAGGTTGACTAGAACACAGACGAATTTAAATGCTTGTTTTGTAAACACACGCTTAAAAACAATCAGATATTAGAAAGAAAAGAAAAAGAGAAAGGCACAAAAGGAAGATAAGAGATCGCCGTTAGAATAAGAAAACTGCAAACAAGTCGATTTCAAATAAAATCAAGTAAGAACTCAAACAAAAAGGTTGACTAGAACTCGGACGAATTTAAATGCTTGTTTTGTAAACACACGCTTGAAAACAATTAGATATTAGAAAGAAAAGAAAAAGAGAAAGGCATAAAAAGAAGATAAGTGATCGCCCTTAGAATAAGAAAACTGCAAACAAGTCCAATTCAAATAAAATCAAGTAAGAACTCAAACAAAAAGGTTGACTAGAACTCAGACGAATTTAAATGCTTGTTTTGTAAACACACGCTTAAAAACAATGAGATATTAGAAGAAAAGAAAAAGAGAAAGGCACAAAAGGAAGATAAGAGATCGCCCTTAGAATAAGAAAACTGCAAACAAGTCGAATTCAAATAAATCAACTAAAAATTCCAACGAATAAGTTGAGGAGAACTCGGCAGATTTTTTTCCTAAATCAAATAAGGAAATCAACCAAACATTGCTAATTTAATCCAGGACGTACCACTAGCTAAACCATTCTTTACTTTCAGTATAATTGGACCCTTCTCAAATATAGACATTGAACTTGTGTATTCACATCCCACGGAAAATTCGCAACATTACATAATCCAATCACTGCCAACTCTGTTAGATCATCACATTAAGCCTACAAAATCCAATTAGAATCATGCCCACGCATGTTCATGTATCAATGTAATATATTCTACTAGAACCACCGAATCCAATCCTTAAAGACAAATAATTCTCAACCGTTATGTCTCCAATACTTCATCATCAATGACACATCCCACCAAATTTATCACATCATATTTTCATCCCATGAGAAATTTGCAACATCACATAATCCATTCACTATCAACTCTTTCAGATCATCACATTACACTTAAAAAATCCAATTATAATCATGCCCACTCAGGTTCATCTTTGCAATCATCCTACTAGAACCAGCGAATCCAATCCTTAAAATTATTATGAACTCTTGCGTCTCCAACTCTTATTTATCGAGGATCATCCTACCAAATTTATCCAGATAATTAACTTCACTCCTCTGTTCCCATACGATCTTCGTGTCACCATAATTAACAAATCAACTAGATTATTGATCATTGTCATAAGACTATACCACCGAACAAATCTATAAATCAAGAGAGCCAATGATCCACCAATAACTAACATTTTTCTAAATCCACAAAAGTTAATACATCGGACTTCCAATTTATCGTATCCACATCACCAACTATTTATATATAATATCATATGTTCGTCAAATAGACTATCCTGCAATTATATCGAACATTGTACCTCACCATATGTTTCCCATTAGATCCAATACTCTCTTTTCCTTGGTCTTACTGTTTAACAAAGCATCACCTTGACTAAACCCAACAACATTAGTACTTTTCACCAGCCACTTCTAAGTTCTACAATAACTTAAATGATCTAGTCTTTTCTAACATTACTAACTACACTAACACGGGAGGCCAGAGGCTGCAAGCACCCCCAACGACAAAGGACAGCCAACAGGTGCAATAAGATCGAACTGAACTAAACACACAGTCGCAAACAATCAGGTATTACAAAGAGAAGAAATATGAGAAAGCCTCTTGAAGCAAATAAAAATCACCCATGGAATAAGAAAACGGCGAACAAGTCCAATTCAAATAAAATAAAGTAAGAAATCAAACAAAAAGGTTGACTACAACTCAGATGAATTTAAATGCTTGTTTTGTAAACACACGCTTGAAAACAATCTGATATTAGAAAGAAAAGAAAAAGGCGCAAAAAGAAGATAAGAGATCGCCCTTAGAATAAGAAAACTGCAAACAAGTCCAATTCAAATAAAATCAAGTAAGAACTCAAACAAAAAGGTTGACTAGAACTCGGACGAATTTAAATGCTTGTTTTGTAAACACACGCTTGAAAACAATCAGATATTAGAAAGAAAAGAAAAAGATAAAGGCACAAAAAGAAGATAAGAGATCGCCTTAGAATAAGAAAACTGCAAACAAGTCCAATTCAAATAAAATCAAGTAAGAACTCAAACAAAAAGGTTGACTAGAACTCGGACGAATTTAAATGCTTGTTTTGTAAACACACGCTTGAAAACAATCAGATATTAGAAAGAAAAGAAAAAGATAAAGGCACAAAAAGAAGATAAGAGATCGCCTTAGAATAAGAAAACTGCAAACAAGTCCAATTCAAATAAAATCAAGTAAGAACTCAAACAAAAAGGTTGACTAGAACTCGGACGAATTTAAATGCTTGTTTTGTAAACACACGCTTGAAAACAATCAGATATTAGAAAGAAAAGAAAAAGATAAAGGCACAAAAAGAAGATAAGAGATCACCCTTAGAATAAGAAAACTGCAAACAAGTCCAATTCCAATAAAATCAAGTAAGAACTGAAACAAAAAGGTTGACTAGAACTCAGGCAAATTGAAATGCTTGTTTTGTAAACACACGCTTGAAAACAATCAGATATTAGAAAGAAAAGAAAAAGAGACACAAAAGGAAGATAAGAGATCGCCCTTAGAATAAGAAAACTGCAAACAAGTCGAATTCAAATAAAATCAACAAATTTTTTGAGAAACACAATCAACTAAAAATTCCAACGAATAAGTTGAGGAGAACTCGACAGACTTTTTTCCTAAATCAAATAAGGAAATCAACCAAACATTGCTAATTTAATCCAGGACGTATCACTAGCTAAACCATTCTTTACTTTCAGTATAATTGGACCCTTCTCAAATATAGACATTGAACTTGTCTATTCACATTCCACGGAAAATTCGCAACATTACATAATCCAATCACTGGGAACTCTGTTAGATCATCACATTAAGCCTACAAAATCCAATTAGAATCATGCCCACGCATGTTCATGTATCAATGTAATATATCCTACTAGAACCACTGAATCCAATCCTTAAAGACAAATAATTCTCAACCGTTATGTCTCCAATACTTCTTCATCAATGACACATCCCACCAAATTTATCACATCATATTTTCATCCCATGGTAAATTTGCAACATCGCATAATCCCTTCACTATCAATTCTTTCAGATCATCACATTACGCTTAAAAAATCCAATTATAATCATGCCCACTCAGGTTCATCTTTGCAATCATCCTACTAGAACTAGCGAATCCAATCCTTAAAATTATTATGAACTCTTGCGTCTCCAACTCTTATTTATCGAGGATCATCCTACCAAATTTATCCAGATAATTAACTTCACTCCTATGTTCCCATATGATCTTCGTGTCACCATAAGTAACAAATCATCTAGATTATTGATCATTGTCATAAGACTATACCACCGAACAAATCTATAAATCAAGAGAGCCAATGATCCTCCAATAACTAACATTTTTCTAAATTCACAAAAATTAATACATCGGACTTCCAATTTATCGTATCCACATCACCAACTATTTATACATAATATCATATGTTCGTCAAATAGACTATGCTCCAATTATATCGAACATTGTACCTCACCATCTGTTTCCCATTAGATCCAATACTCTCTTTTCCTTGGTCTTACAGTTTAACAAAGCATCACCTTGACTAAACCCAATAACATTAGTACTTTTATCAAGCCACTTCTAAGTTCTACAATAACATAAATGATCTAGTATTTTCTAACATTACTAACTACACTAACACGGGAGGCCAAAGGATGCAAGCACCCCCAACGACAAAGGACAACAGGTGCAATAAGATCGAACCGAACTAAACACACAGTCGCAAACAATCAGGTATTACAAAGAGAAGAAATATGAGAAAGCCTCTAGAAGCAAATAAAAATCACCCATGGAATAAGAAAACGGCGAACAAGTCCAATTCAAATTAAATCAACTAAGAACTCAAACAAAAAGGTTGACTAGAACTCAGACGAATTTAAATGCTTGTTTTGTAAACACACGGTTAAAAACAATCAGATATTAGAAAGAAAAGAAAAAGAGAAAGGCACAAAAGGAAGACAAGAGATCGTCCTTAGAATAAGAAAACTGCAAACAAGTCGAATTCAAATAAAATCAAGTAAGAACTCAAACAAAAAGGTTGAATAGAACTCGGTCGAATTTAAATGCTTGTTTTGTAAACACACGCTTGAAAACAATCAGATATTAGAAAGAAAAGAAAAAGAGAAAGGCACAAAAAGAAGATAAGTGATCGCCCTTAGAATAAGAAAACTGCAAACAAGTCCAACTCAAATAAAATCAAGTAAGAACTCAAACAAAAAGGTTGACTAGAACTCAGACGAATTTAAATGCTTGTTTTGTAAACACACGCTTAAAAACAATCATATATTAGAAGAAAAGAAAAGGAGGAAGGCACAAAAGGAAGATAAGAGATCGCCCTTAGAATAAGAAAACTGCAAACAAGTCGAATTCAAATAAAATCAACTAAAAATTCCAACGAATAAGTTGAGGAGAACTCGGCAGATTTTTTTTTCTAAATCAAATAAGGAAATCAACCAAACATTGCTAATTTAATCCAGGACGTACCACCAGCTAAACCATTCTTTACTTTCAGTATAATTGGACCCTTCTCAAATATAGACATTGAACTTGTCTATTCACATCCCACGGAAAATTCGCAACATTACATAATCCAATCACTGCCAACTCTGTTAGATCATCACATTAAGCCTACAAAATCCAATTAGAATCATGCCCACGCATGTTCATGTATCAATGTAATATATCCTACTAGAACCACCGAATCCAATCCTTAAAGACAAATAATTCTCAACCGTTATGTCTCCAATACTTCTTCATCAATGACACATCCCACCAAATTTATCACATCATATTTTCATCCCATGGGAAATTTGCAACATCGCATAATCCATTCACTATCAACTCTTTCAGATCATCACATTACACTTAAAAAATCCAATTATAATCATGCCCACTCAGGTTCATCTTTGCAATCATCCTACTAGAACCAGCGAATCCAATCCTTAAAATTATTATGAACTCTTGCGTCTCCAACTCTTATTTATCGAGGATCATCCTACCAAATTTATCCAGATAATTAACTTCACTCCTCTGTTCCCATACGATCTTCGTGTCACCATAATTAACAAATCAACTAGATTATTGATCATTGTCATAAGACTATACCACCGAACAAATCTATAAATCAAGAGAGCCAATGATCCACCAATAACTAACATTTTTCTAAATCCACAAAAGTTAATACATCGGACTTCCAATTTATCGTATTCACATCACCAACTATTTATATATAATATCATATGTTCGTCAAATAGACTATCCTCCAATTATATCGAACATTGTACCTCACCATATGTTTCCCATTAGATCCAATACTCTCTTTTCCTTGGTCTTACTGTCACCTTGACTAAACCCAACAACATTAGTACTTTTCACCAGCCACTTCTAAGTTCTACAATAACATAAATGATCTAGTCTTTTCTAACATTACTAACTACACTAACACGGGAGGCCAGAGGCTGCAAGCACGCCCAACGACAAAGGACAGCCAACAGGTGCAATAAGATCGAACTGAACTAAACACACAGTCGCAAACAATCAGGTATTACAAAGAGAAGAAATATGAGAAAGCCTCTAGAAGCAAATAAAAATCACCCATGGAATAAGAAAACGGCGAACAAGTCCAATTCAAATAAAATAAAGTAAGAACTCAAACAAAAAGGTTGACTAGAACTCAGACGAATTTAAATGCTTGTTTTGTAAACACACGCTTGAAAATAATCAGATATCAGAAAGAAAAGAAAAAGAAAAAGGCGCAAAAAGAAGATAAGAGATCGCCCTTAGAATAAGAAAACTGCAAACAAGTCCAATTCAAATAAAATCAAGTAAGAACTCAAACAAAAAGGTTGACTAGAACTCGGACGAATTTAAATGCTTGTTTTGTAAACACACGCTTGAAAAACTCGGACGAATTTAAATGCTTGTTTTGTAAACACACGCTTGAAAACAATCAGATATTAGAAAGAAAAGAGAAAGAGAAAGGCACAAAAAGAAGATAAGAGATCGCCCTTAGAATAAGAAAACTGCAAACAAGTTGAATTCAAATAAAATCAACTAAGAACTCAAACAAAAAGGTTGAGGAGAACTCGGCAGATTTTTTTCCTAAATCAAATACGATAATCGACCAAACATTTCTAATTTAATCCAGGATGTACCACCAGCTAAACCATTCTTTACTTTCAGTATAATTGGACCCTTCTCAAATGTAGACATTGAACTTGTCTATTCACATCCCATACTAAATTCGCAACATCACATAATTCAATCACTGCCAACTCTGTTAGATCATCACATTAAGCCTACAAAATCCAATTAGAATCATGCCCACGCATGTTCATGAATCAATGTAATAATCCTACTAGAACCACTGAATCCAATCCTTAAAGACAAATAATTCTAAACCATTACGTCTCCAATTCTTCTTCATCAATTACACATCCCACCAAATTTATTAAATAATATTTTCATCCCATTGGAAATTTGCAACATCACATAATCCAATCACTATCAACTCTGTTAGATCATCACATTACGCCTAAAAAATCCAATTATAATCAAGCCCACTCAGGTTCATGTTTCAATGCAATCATCATCCTAGAACCAGCAAATCCAATCCTTTAAATTAGTATGAACTCTTACATCTCCAACTCTTATTTATCGATGATCATCCTACCAAATTTATCCAAATAATTAACTTCACTCTATATACCCATATGATCTTGGTGTCACCATAAGTAACGAATCATCCAGGTTATTGACCATTGTCGTAAGACTATACCACCAAACAAATCTACAAATAAAGAGAGTCAATGATCCTCCAATAACTAGAACTTCTCTAAATCCACAAAACTTAATACATAGGACTTCCAATTTATCGTATCCAAGTCACCAAACATTTAAATATAATATCATATGTTCGTCAAATAGACTAACCTCCAATTATATCGAACATTGTACCTCACCATATGTTTCCCATCAGATCCAATGCTCTCTTTTCCTTGCTCTTACAATTTAACAAAGCATCACATTGACTAAACCCAACAACATTAATATTTTTATCCAGCCACTTCTAAGTTCTATAATAACATAAATGATCCAGTCTTTTAGAACATTACTAACTACACTAACACTGGAGGCTGCAAGCACCCCCAACGACAAAGGACAGCCAAAGGTGCAATAAGATCGAATTGAACTAAACACACTAAAAAACAATCATGTATTAGAAAGAGAAGAAATATGAGAAAGCCTCTAGAAGCAAATAAAAATCACACATAGAATAAGAAAACGACGAACAAGTCCAATTCAAATAAACCAATTAAGAACTCAAACGCATAAGTTAACTAGAACTCGGACGAATTTAAATCCTTGTTTTGTAAATCAAATATGGAACTCAACCAATCACATGAGAATATTCAACAATGCATTATATCAAAAGACTCAACATTTGAAATAATAAACAAAATGCCAATAATCAGAGGTTAGCTTTGCAATAAGATCAAAAATCAAACTTACACCCAAAGAGCAACGTGAATCCATTCCAAATAAGCACTGAACAAGGGTAAATGAATAAATAAAACTTAAGTGAAATAAACACACATTTGAAAACAATCAGATATTATAAAGAAAAATATGAAAAAGACACAAGAAGCAGATAAAGAGGTCACCCTTAGAATAAGAAAATGGCGAACAAATACATACAAATAAAATCAACTAAGAACTTCAATAAATAAATTGACCAAAACTCTGTAAAATTTAAATCTTTTTTTCTAAATCAAATATGGAACTCAAACAATCACATGAAAATATTCAACAATGAGACTCAACATTTTCAAGTATTAAACAACATGCCAATAATCACACGTTAGATTTGCAATAAGATCTTAAAACACCAAGAGACCAATGTGACTCCATTCCCAAAAAGCACTAAATAAGGGCACATCAAATAAATACAACTTAAGTGAAATAAACACACCCCTGTAAAATATCATATATTAGAAAGAAAGAAAAATATGAGAAAGGATCCACAAGCAAATAAAAATCACTCTTAACATTAGAAAACGAGAAGCTAGTCCAATTCAAATAAAATCAACGAAAAATCTAACGAATAAGTTCATCAGAACTCGACTGAATTTATATCTTTGTCTTCTAAATCAAATATGGACTAGTTAACGGGTCATGACATTTATCTTAACTAGGCTACCTCAACTCATCAAATCCAATGCTATGTTGGTTTTACAATCTAACACATCACATTGACTAAACCCATCAATAAAAATATTTTTATCTAGCCACTTCTAAGTTCTATAATAACATAGATGATAAGTTTTTCTAACATTATTGACTACACTAATGCTTACAAAGATCTTCAACCAAACCAAATCACAACAGTAGTACTAGCAAGGAGATAATCATAAAACAATACCAACACGTTGAATAAACAATGATAAAAATACCTTTTCGTGGACATCCTCACTCACAGAGGTGAGTGGCTTGACAAAGATGGCCACAATATCAACTTCAACCACCACTCTGACCAAGCCAATGTTGGCCAGGATCCATGCAGTAACAAGCAAACCAAAGTATTTTTTATCAGTGTGGGTGATTGAACATAATTACATAACTACAACCATATTAACCAACTATGCTCTAACCTGGAGTTGGGGATAGTCCTAACATGTAAGAAACACGGTGAAGCGAGGAAACACGCCCGTTTAGATCACTTCTCTAACTGGAGACCTCCGCTCTACAAACATTGAGCAACATATCAGGACATAAAACCGCAAGTTTGAAATATAAGCAATCAATCATTGAAACAGGCCATTAGACTTTGTCTAAAAAATTACATGAACCAAACCGAAGTTCATTTAATGTTGCATGGTTAACAAATGGTTTACAAAGAAAGAAGCATGTGATGTCTCCCTATTATTGAAACTTGAAGCGTCACAGGGTTACTGAAACAAGCAATTCTTAGATCAACTACAGAAGATCGACAATCGTAGAATCAAAGCTCCAAAAGATAAATTCAATTACAGCTCATATGGCACCACTCGTTTCAAATCCCGGGTCATTTCATTTTTGCAAAACTCAAATTCCAATTACAAAATTCGTGTTCGGCAACCACATGGAATCCTAAAATGAAATCATTTCCTAAACTTGTTTGGCTGCCATTTTTACAGGAATTCACAAATCAGTCCCAAATTTAGCTTAAATTACACTACATACGGAGCAAAACAAAAATTTCCCAAATATATATCCTTGATCTCAACAACACTTGACAACTGTAAATAAATCAGGTTTAAGTGCACTCCATGTTTATCATGATATGCATTAATCGACAAATCTTATATATCTAGAATACAAGTTAAATTTTAGTAATACAAAAATGACCATAGTTTGGGCTGTGAAGAGCATACTGCTACTGATGTATACAGGCAGATTACATAGCATAGTGTGAATCAACCTGCGATGATGTGGTCATGCTACAGAACCTAATAATTCATGGCTGCTAATATCCAGAGGACCAACTTTTTGGACAAGCAGATCCTGTGCTACGCATGAATGGAGGTGAATTTTAGTTAACTGTCAAGTAGTGAGAAAAACTTGGATCACTTGCTAATCTACCATTGAGCCATGGTTGATCTAGCAAAAGAAGTATATTTTAGTTCTTAGTAATGCTTCATGCGCATTACTCACAAGAGACACTAGTACAACAATCTCACAGAAATAAACCAAGCGTAAACACGAGCAGATCAGCGCAGGAGACACTAGTACAACAATCTCTGTCCATGTGCTTTTGGCATGTGCAGTCGTATTCTCGCAAGAGTCCAAGAATGTCCTGGTAGCAGGGAAAATGCTTGGAAAATTTTCTGCATGAATACTACGCAGAGAGGAACATAACATGAATGTTCTCTTGGCTAGACTACCAAGAGGACAGAACATGTTCCACCAGCATGATTGTGCCACTACTGCGACACTGAATGATGTTTTCGGTAAGAACTCGGGCTTCTGGGATCTGCCATCGTCAGTAAGTAACCATACTATGGCAATAAAAAGACAGTCAAGAAAATACTACTGGCATATTCAGTTACAGTGGTCAAGAAAATAAGGTCTGAATCAAGCTACTGGCATGTGAACTCAAACTTGTTGATACGTGAGAAGAAGATGAATTCAGCAAAATTGCCTTGGTCAGTAAAATTGGACTACTAAGCAAATATAAGAAAAGAAAATAAAACCTCCAAGAAATCAACTTGCGGGATCAGCACCTCCCTCTATTTATAAACATGGGTAATCAATAGCGCAAAGCCTAGGTTGGATCGGGTTTTTCTTTCTTGATATGAACTATTGGACATAGCCAAATCTCGGATGGATCAGGTTGCATAAGACTCATCTTTAAACCATCAAAATCAAATACATGCAATACGTAAAATTCCTTGACAGCTACAGGAGAAAGAGCATACAGCCATAAACTAGTGGTCTTCATTTTGTTGTACATTATCATGGTTCTGCAGCAACATGTCCATAACTAAACCTAAATCCTATGCATCTCTAAGCACCTGAACATTACAAGACACTACTATCTGTAGTGTCTCTACTTATTTCTACCATACAAGTTTCACTGCCCGATACAATCGGGTGAGGGGAGACGTGGAGAAGGCTTACCAGCACGGGGACAAGATGAGCTCGATGGAGGCTCACCCGAGGTGGGACGGCACCGGGTAGGCTGCAACAGGAGCTCGTTGGGGGAAGGACTCGTGGAGTCAAGGACAGGCCGGGTGGAGATGAGGAAGGAAATTCACCGGCGGCAGTAAGCGGGGAGCGTCACCAACGGAGGGGAATCGTGGCGGCAATGTGGTGCTAGGAGAGAGAGCTCGTGGAGAAGAAGGCATCGGGGCGAAAGAAATTCTAGGGAATGGCACTATGGCAGGTCGCTAGGATGAAATTGGGTAACGTGGAATCATCAAATGAACTAGCAGAAATACATGTTGTGCTTCCGAGCTTCCACTTTTGGATGATGCAAGAACAAAACCTAAGTGAGGTATTACACATGCATATGCCTTCCAACATGAGGGTTAGGCTTTGAGTAAATTTTGGGCTTGACATGTTACAACTTTCAAAACAAACCTTTCTGTAACAAATTCAGGAAAGCATGCAGTGTTTATTGGATATCAATCAAGGGAGCAGCTCCAACGGGATCTACAATTGTAAAGAAAATGATGGTCTGATTTGCATCTGCCTACCACTCCACTACTGACAAAAACTGCTTTCTAATTGGTATGATTTATTTCTTAGATGTGCGTACTATTTGAATAATTACACGAAACAGAGTAATCTTATTTCTCAGATGCATTACGAACCTGCAGGAATTTCCTCTTTTGAGACTGCTTTGGCCTTTGGGACAGGTACAGTTTTCCTGTTAGACTTCAGACGGACAAGTAAATTGGGATCCGACGCAGTGGCATCCCACTCCTAGCAGAAAAAGGCATCAAGTGAAGAAGAAAAGCCATCACATTTGTTGTAGCCTTTCATAACAGAAATATATCTCAACTTTACTTATAGTTCTGAAAGGCACAAGTTGCTAACACGTTTTTCTAGTGATTCACCCTAAGACAAGCTTCGAAGTTGCCTTTAACCTTACTATGTATTACTACCTCTATTCAAATATATATGACGTTTTGGTATGCTAAAATGACCTACCAAACCGTCTCATATATTGGAAGGGAGGTGGTACTTTACATCTCAGATAAAAAATAATGTGCAGCCAATGGAAGCTATATGAGCAGACGAGAACAGCTCATGGCCGAAATTCAAAACTAATTCAACGACAGAACTTTAGTTTTATAAACTAATGATTATGTGTACTGGTTCTTTATCAAATTTGTGGATTCACTTCAGATCCAGCCATATTCTACCACCGGCAGCTCTCGCCTCTCAGCAATGCAATACTACATGCACAAGTGTGGTAACACATCCATTCAAACAAATACATGTACGTGCACTTATTTACAGCAAAAAGGAGGGTGGCTTACTTCTACGACATGAGGCCTGTTGCATATCTGCTTCAGCTCTGCAATCTTCATCCTTTGTTCCTACTTCAAAACACAAAAAACTATGCTCAGCGACTCACAAAACATAAGAAGCCCTCGTAACATGTAGTAATTCAACAGAGCAACAAGCAGACAGAGGCAGAGAACAGACTTTCTTCTTCTTGCTAGAGATGCCTCCTTCCTTCTTCTTTTGCTGGGCGTCCTGCTCGTCATCGTCGGAATCTGACCCGGCCCCTTCTTCGCCTCCCCATCCTGCCAGCACACTTACAAACTAGTGAGTATCGTATACCCAGCTGGGTTACGAATTTCAGAGGGTTTGCTCCTCAACGACTCGATACAGATTACAGAGAGGGGGTACTCTGAGTCTCGTATACCTCGGGCACGGCGGGGGTGTCCTTGAAGGTGAACTTCTCGAAGATGCTCTTGAAGTCGGCGAGGAGGCCGTCGGCGAAGTCCGGCTCCTCCGCCACGTACTCGACCTCGATCTCCACCTGCGCGCACGGGACAACCCACATCAGACGAGCAAGACCGCCGCTAACCAATCGCACCCGAACCCCAGGGGTACCAGGAGGGGCTCCACGTACCGGGGGATTGGAATCGGGCTTGTCCTCCTCGGCCGCGTCCTCGGCGTTCGCATCCGCGGCGGCAGAGGCTTCGGACGGGTCATTGTTCTTCTTCTGCTTGCGTCGGCGACGGATACGCGCGCTCTCCCGCGATTTCTCCTCGGCCTTCGTACGGGGCATTGTTCTTCTTCTGCTTCTGTCGGCCGCGGCGGCGCTCGCTCTCCCGCGATTTCTTCCCGGCGGCGGCGGGTGGGTACCGTTGGGGAGGTCGGAGCTTTTTTCTTTACCGTTGGGAGCTAGATTCGGCGGCCATTGTGGTGGGCCGGACTGGGGATGGCTCGGGTTAGTTAACGAGAGGATTCTGCTTTTGTTGGGCTTAATGGGTTCTTCGGGCCCAAACTTTATGGGTATTGCTCTGGAAAGGCCCGCTGCTTCTACATATATTAGCTCAAAAAAAATGTTACGGGATATATAGTTGGAGCAACTATAGGAGGAGATGTGCATATGGCCTTAAAAGTCGGAAATCAGCTTTGACTCCCGAGCACAAATGCTCCCCATATCTTGTCCCCACGAAGTCTCCAAGATTCGTGTGCAACAGTTGCATCACATGCCCTCCAGCCCATTTCTACCGCAGTAAATTCAGAGGGATGGCCCACAGGTGTTCCCCAGTTTAATGATGTCGGAGCCGTGCCCCCCCCCCCCCCCGATGGAGTAGGACGGATATGTACCGTCTTGTTCCGTTGAGGCCTGCTTCACCGGCTTACCCAAGTGGCCAAGTCGTCGTTGGCAGGGTCAGGTAACAAATACGCACACAAAAGGCGTTTTGTCAACGATTAAAAAGACATACCTCAAGAATCAGGTTCTGGTTGCTCGTCGCTGGGTGAGACTGCCAATGGTCTATTTATCTTGGTCGTGCTCTTCAGTTCCCTGCTAAAAAGTTCAAAATTCTAAAGACCAGGCATTTTAATTACCGATTGCCAAATGTCTTTCCTGACACAGGCTCGCTCGTAACAACACAAATTTACTCCCTCCCCACGCTGATCAGCTGGAGTAATCCATTTTTCTCTTCACCTAGGCTGGCATAACAGCATGTACAAACTGAATGCAAACAAGTGCATGCCCCTTCGGCTGCGTTTCACTCAACTTTCAGTGTATGAAAAGGATAAACCGAATCCTTGGTACAGCACTCCTGACACATTCTCAGGGTGCTACACATGATGGAGCCAAAAAAATCGTCATATAAATCAACAAGTCAACATGCAACGTACTACATTCAGGTTCACTCTAACACTTACTGGAACACACTAGTATGCGCTGAATAATTAACTACAGTAAGAACTCTACAGTTACAACATATTCGTCAACCACACTCTTCTGTCATTAACTTGGAGCAACTCGTCCCATTAACTTGGACGACATCCGGCGATGCCCAATCCCGCATGTCGTGCACTTCGACAACCCGCTGAGTTGGCCAGGCACGAGGATGGGGTTCAGGCCTAGGGGGAAGATTCCTATGAGCACTGCTACCTGCGAGGCGATGGGTCAAAGCTCAGCCTGGCAGGTGGCGGGTGTGACGACTTCGACGAGGAACCAATCAGACTTGGTGGAGACACACGAGGCTGTTGTCACCGGAGATGGAGAAGAAAACTTTGCAAATTGGTGTTGTGGACTTGGAGCAGTTCAGCATGTACGCTCTCTGAAAGGGGAGATCAGACCTTGATATGTACTTATTATGTCAGAAAACTTTGCAAATTGATCTGTAAAAAATTGAACTTAGCACCTGAATTTGATCACATAAGATCCTGGAGTTAGTTCAAATCAAGTGAAAAATTTAGTGTGCTGCAGTAAAGCAACATGTAGCTGGAATTTTGTGTCATGCAGTTGAGTTACCTGCGGCTGGAAATCGAAGTGAAAACTTGCACATTGCTTGATCGGTGTGTTGAGACCTTTGTGTCTGTAATGACCTTCCTTTGTTCCATTCAAAATCTAACAGAGAACCTTTCCAATGACAATTCCTTTTACTTGCTTGAATGTGCTTGTTTGGGATGAACTGATCTGGTGAAATGGGTGTTGTAACTATTGGAGTTCATGCTTTTTATTTATTTGGTAGTGTTAGGCCATTGCAATAATCCTCTAAGGCAGGTTTGGAATTATATCTGATTAGTGATTACAGAGTTACGTACTTTCCTATTAGCAAGATATTTAATCTCTAACCAGAGCAATAGAGCTATAAAAATCTGTAAAGTTTTTGTTCCTACATACTCTGGAACTCCGTTGTCAAGACTTCTAGCAGATTGGGAACAGACAAGGGACATTAACAAAGCTTGCTTTGCTTGCATCCGCCCAGCGACATATCTGGATCCTTATCCTGCAATGGACAACATTATTCTAAAAATCCTTGCGTAGGCAGTTTCCTACGGCCCGGTTTTCAGAGATGATCCATACGCAATATACCTGCGGTGATTGCAAGCACATTCCTAGGGTCAGTTCTCACAAGAGCCAAAGTGTGCTCATATTTTTGGGCTACTTGTTGACAACTACAACAATATGACTACTACTACAACATCAAGCTTGGCCAGATTAGAGGCTTTGCTCCGCAGATGGAGCTGCTCTTGGTAGGAGACATTGGTGTGAAAAAAAAGGTGGCGATGGCACTAACCTCTTCGCCCACCCCGGGGCCTGGGGGTTTGCTTTAATCGTCGATTTTTCTTATGCTGGCGGTGACTTGCGTATCCTTGACTCCCTCCAAATCCTCATCTCGCCCCTTATCACAACAATCGAAGATTAAGCTTCGCCTACGGCGCGTCGGCACCGGTCACCGGAAATTGCTCCGCCACACTTCTTCGTGCCACACTGTAACCAACAGATCTAAGGGGTCTTCACAATCCCCCGCCGCCTCTGCCATAGGAAGCTAAGAACATCCACTCCCGCTTCAGAAATTTCCACGAATCCACACCGCTGGAATAGCAAGATTTGCAGAGTACAGTACAGATCCATTACCTGGTTGCAGTCCACTGAATCTAGCAAGAATTCCGTGCTCTCCTTCTCCGCAGCTCGCCAGGCTAGCATCTCGGTCTTCTCCGGCCACCACCCAGCACCCACCCCTCCCACATTTAGGGCTAACAGGTTTCCGGCCAGGAAATCCGGTCGTGATATTTCGGCCGTTAACTTCTGCCTGCAGCTGACGGCAAACGTGCGCCCTGCCGTCGTCGGTGAGTCCTGCAGCGCATGGATGACGATGAGATTCACCGCACGACCTCGGTTTTTTACCCTATCCCGCACATGCGGACAACGACATGTACGCGGATCCCAACTATGCTTGCACGATCCAGATAACGGGATCACCTGTGCTCGGGTGCCAAATCGCCGCTCCCAAAGTCCAACCTTAAAAGTGCACAAGCGTGTTAGGGTACTTTATAAAATATCAAGGTGATAGCAGAAATTCCTCAAAAATAAATTTCAGTACAAACGGATAATATACTGGGTTGGATTGAAAAATGTTATCAGATAAAGAACATGCTCAAGACGAATGATCATTATTTGCCATTCTGAAAAATATTATCAGATAAATAACATTTTCAGGAAGAATGTAATTTACATATGCAAAACACAACTGGTGAAAAAAGCCATTATTTTCAAGACAAATGTAGTTTACGTATTCAGAAAATCATGGACGGTAAATAAATGACATGGAGAGATATTATTACCTCAATTGGTAATATCCGCAGAATAGCAAACATACGATGATATTCATGTAAGATATAATCCAATAACTAACACGTTCAACCCGCAGGAGGAATACACGCTAGCATTTTGCCTGGAAAATGGTGATTGCCTCCGCTACTCAAGCCTCAAGTGTTTGTCAATTGGAGTGGCATTAGAATTCTTCAAGGTACAATAATGCTTTGTCTCTATCTCTACTACTATTAAACAAGCAAACATATTCATCCGTACAACCACCCCATCTAACGTACACGGGACAGCCAAGACGAAATACCACCTCACGATCAGGCCCACCTAATTAGATCTAACCGTCAACATAAAAGTTAACCCTCATCTGTGTGCGTTTAGCAATTTAGAAGAGCGGACGAAACTCTGCCATCGTTCGCGTCCAGAAAAAAAAACATACGAGCCTGACGAGCAATCAACTACAGATTTGGCACAATTAACGGAAATTAACACGTCCGCCTCACAACAAATAGGTAAACTTGCTGGAATCGGCTTGATCTGCCTTTGCCGTCCAGCCTGTCCTGCTCCATCGCCGCCCTGCGCAGCCGACGAGCTCCTCGCCATCGCAGGTGCAGAGTCCTGCACTATGTGGCCAGTTCCACCCCAGCTAATCTCGAGTATTTCTTCGGCGTCGCCGTACAAACGCACCCTGCAGTGAGACGTCGGCGCCGGCAAGCCAGTGTTGCGCCATCTCCGCCCAGCCAGTGCTGCGCCTTCGCTGCCTTCCGCAGCCGACGACGTTGGCGCCGACGAACTCCTCCGCGATGCACAAGCCTGCACCAAAAGAACACGGTATGATTTTACAGGACATCCAATTAGGTTAACATGATGGGGCCAACCACTTATGATTTTCATACTTCATTACTTCCCTAATCACTGTCAAATTTCCATCTTTATATTTGCATCTTTATAACAGTGTGCTGATCAATGAATCATTTTTGTACAAACCATAATAGATCTACCTCCTGTGACTTCAACATGAATTTGAACAGTGCATCAAACTGGAGCCGTCCATCATATTGTTTTAATATGTAGTATTCGAACCTGCATGATCTATTCGTAACCCGTCCACGAGAGTGGAGAAGAAAAACCCAGTCCAAGAATAAAATTAACATTCAGGCTCTATGGATGCATCTGTATCGACTTATGTAAATGAATCTATACAGGACATAGTCATTTTCTTTTTGATAGCTCTTGGAGGCTTTTTATCAAGGAAAAGAAATACCTGGAGTGTGTTTTTCTTCTGCACTCTAAAGCTGCTCATGATGTACATTTTCTTCACAGACAAGACTGCTTGTAGAACATCCGAAAAGGACAGGCCGCCCTGCGCATCCGACGACGTCGGCGCCGACGAACTCCTCGACAACGCAGGTGCAGGTTCATTTGCCAGCATGTGAACTATGTGATCCGTTGATTGCTCACCTTGCCTTTCTGCATATTTTCGTTAAACCATCAACATTGGCATTCTAAAATTGATCAAGAACACGAGTAATTGTCATGGAAAATGTAAGAAGTATATATATTAGTGGAACATGTGAATCATATCCTAACGTGATAACCAAACACACAGTGCAAGAGGTCATCAGGAAGTGAAATCGTACCAGCGAGCCTTAGCAGATCCCTATGGTACTGCAAAATAAGAGACCGATCATTGGGTTGCACATCTACCATATGCATTTCGATTTTGTTAGTGCCATATTCAAGAAATTGATCTTGCATTCCCATTAAATATCATTGCATGATTTACGGATGTATTTTGGATAAAAAAACTGAATTTACAGGCATCACTATCCTTTGCAAGGGTCCTATAAAAGATAGTTCAGTTGTTGTGGTGCATAAAAAACTTAAACACACTAATGCTTACCTGAGATTCAACCTGCAAATGTCTGCACATGACTCTCCAGTAAAGAGCAACCTCATCGTCCATGATCTTAATAGTGCATAATTGTTCTGGTTAAAATACAGTGCAGATGATGATCAACCAGCAACTGAATAACCATGATGGGACATCAAACAACAAACTTTATGAACCAGATACTTGATACTGTTGATGTATGTTGTACTAGAAAATTAGTTTGAGAATAAATCAAGGTTTGGGTATGCATGCTTCTTTCATTATTCTGGTTTGGGCTTACTTATTTCACTGTAATACAATACAAACATCAGTCCAGTATCCTCAAACTTAATTGACCAAATAAAATTGCTAATTAGTGGTTACATTTCAGCTGATTCCTAGATCTAAACTAGAACACAAAAAACTGTTGCGCCCTCTATTTCCACAAATCCCTTATGTTTTAATCTAGGAAAAAATTGCATAATATCATAAATTGCATTCATACCGGGCAGATTCAGCACATATGGGCAAAAGCTCTCCAGGAAGTGCCCTGTGCGCTGCTCTCATCAGGGCTTGCACCTGTATTTGAGTATTTCCGAGGAGCCTGCAGCCTGCTAGGTTTGGTCGCCCAGTCCGGCCAGGAGCCTGCTAGGTGGGGTAGCCGAGGAGGTGCCCCTGCTCCTCGCTGAGGAGCCTGCTAGATTTGGTCATCGAGCCGGCGAGGGGACTGCTAGGTGGTGTCGCCGGGGGCCTACGATGAGCTGCGGTAGGCTCTTTCAGGGACCGGACCTGGCGACAAGGAGAGATGCAGAGAGCGTGCCGCCGGCCGGGAGTTTAGGGGAGGGGTCGGTCATGGTCTTGAGTCTTGACGAGAGAGAGAGATAGAGAGAGGGGGGCGGAGCTGTGAGAGGAACTGGGCGAGGGATGAAGGTGCGTGTCGCCGTGTCCGATTCTCATGTGGCTGAGATTTGTTCTTTTTTCCTTTACTTAAGGTCGCTTGAGTCGTTGCGGTGGAGACGTCTATCGATACTTTTCTAATTTTAAATAAGCGCATTGCAATATGGGGTGGCGTTTTGGCGCCTGGGAGTGTATGCTTCTGTTTTTAAAAATGCATTTTAAACATATTGTTAGATATCAAAAAAATTGGAAGAAAACAAATCTCGCGTATGTTTCAACATTCCAAGGGCTCAGAAAGTCGTCTCACTGATTTGTTATGTCGTGTGTAATAATGATAAAATGAGGTGTTACAAAGGCTTTTCAAAAAACATTAGTTTGTCTTTTTACACATGCCACGAAAAATATCGATTTCCTGCTAAACTTGACGTGCGCACATAGCATGCTAGAGGTGTGCGCCAATTGTTTCTTCAGAATTCCTGTGGCCACCGACAAAATTACGGTGTCCGGTTTTGTAATGTAGCTGAGGTAGTGAAGAAAAAATAGATGGGGATGTCTGTGCGATCCATTTTTGTTTCGTAGGAATAAAGGACGCCGGGGATTGGACTGGGCGACCCCAGGATGTGGCGAGCCAAGTCGGCATGCAGGGTAGGCCTCCGGGGAACTAAGCGAGGCGGGGCCGCGGGTAAAGCCCGACGGTTACACAAGGCAGGGTGACGTGCGATGTAGGCCGACATGTTCCAAGTTTGGTGGCGCGGGGAAATTCAAAGTAGGGGAGGGTAGGTCGGCACCTTATAGAGCCAAAGGAAGTGGAGAGGAGTGTGGCGTCAGCGAGTAGGAAAATGGGATGGAGTAGTGTGATGGTTAAATATGAACCGCTGGGAGGTGGCTCCATTGAAGGACTGGTGTGCTACGAAAGTTAGAGGAAGAAAATGGGTCAACGTGCTATTCAACTGAATCATAAGATGTGTTTGTAGAAACGTGCGTGCACGTGCAATGCTACTGGTACATATATATGTCCAAAGATGCCTGCTGGTAAACACACCCCGATAGGGTGAGGCTGGCTGATTCATCCGATTTTGGAGCATGGAATTCACAACTGATCCGTTGGAGCGATGGAACTGAGAAAAGAAAAATGTGTTGCTTGTGACAAGATCATGAGTGCTAAATCGTGCAGAAGTGTGGATCTCGTGATGTTTAGCGTTCAGCAACAAAAAATCCCAAGATACATACTGGTCAAGGTTTTAGATACCTAATGGAAAACAAATTACCGAGGGTGGTCGGAATTTGATGTTACCGGTTACCATGGTTACCGAAAAATACCGGTCAGTTACCGTCCAAAATATGAATTCAAACTAAAATATTGAGGCACCGGTTTATTTATCCATACATCAGCATTTAAATTCAATTTTAAAAAAATACATATAAATTTTGCTTGGTATAGAGGTTTTACCGTTGGGGCTTGGTAAACGCGGTTACAGGGTGGTAAGTGAATTTACCGTCCAGTAACCAAGACCTTGACAGTGGTAAACATTTAGCAACATGCGTAGTCATGTAATAAACACTTGTAGCTTTTCTTTCCGGTCATGGTTGGCGGTTGGGGTGCTTTTCACTAGCCATTTCCAGCTAGAGCAGTGCAGCAATAACGGTGATCAGGCCGGACACCTATTTGTCACTTCCACTGCTAGCAAGTGAAGTGACAGAAGTATAAACGACGGTCGGGTCGTCCAAATTGGTCAAGAACTCAGAATGGCAAGTGCCCGAGGGTGTGGTTTTTAGAGGTCGGGAGAAATCCCTGTTGTCTCGGCACCGATGCGGTGACGCCTGCGGGTGTCGCCTTCCTTCCTGAAGGGCGTCGGGTGTATCTCTTCCCTACCCCCGTGGCGGACCGGGGGAAACCCTAGGATGTGTACCGGGGGTAACCCATGGAACCGTTCGGGCAGCAGCGTCGTAGTCGTCGCTTCCCTTCTTGGAGGTGTTGCTTGGTTCGCGGCGTTCCGGAGCGCTAGGAGTGTGGTGGGAATTCTTCGGATGGCGCATCGGTTGCGAGTTGTCACTGTGCATTGTTTTCTTTTTTCCTTTTTTGTTTCTTTTGGGCTTGATCTGTGCTGTTTGGCCCAGCGGTGGTTTCGCAGTTGTATCGGTTGGTTGCTATATTAATATAGCGGGGCGCAAGCCTGTTTCGAGGAGTGTTGCTCTTGTGTGAAACCAACTAATCAAGACAGATTCGACTGGCCGTCGTAGCGCCCCTGCCTAAACAGACAGCCAGCGCAAAGAACGCAAGCGATCACGTCGTTCCAAGAAGATAACATCATCAAATATGTTCCTAATCACGCATTATCACCACCGTGTGTTATCCAAATGCGGGCCGGTGCGTCACGCGACGCCGCACCCATCGATGGGATCTTGGAGCCTGAAATTCGCAGCTTCCATTGGAGCGCTGAGATCATGAGAAAATGACAAAGAAAAATGCGTGGCCTGTGACAATATCCTCATTGCTAAATTGCTAAGAGGCGCTGAATCTCGTGATGTTTATTTAGTGTTAAGCAAAAAACTGTCGCGTCCATTAAGCCCTAAAGTATTGTAACTTTTCGTTTTCCGGCCATGGTTAAGTTGGCGGCTGGTGTTCGTTAGCCGTTTCCACTGCACCCAGTAATAATGAACTATAGTGGTGATCAGATCATCCCCTCAAAAAAAAAAATCACGACCGGTCGTCGCCGCCATCCCCGCCTGGCCGCCCATCCACCCCGATGGAGTCCAAGCACGAGCTTCCAGCCTTCTCCCGTTCTCCGGAACGCACGAAAGCTCCGAGCCAAGTAGAGAAAGCATCAAATCCGCTCCAGATTACGCATTCCCTTCCCACTGCCACGCACCACCGTGCGGTTCTCCACCGGTTTCTGGTTGCGCGCCGGTGCGTCACGCGGCCCTGCACGATCGGTCCGGCCACGCTTTGCTTCGTCGCGGCTTCCGTCCTTTCTTTCCTCGACGTCGCCATCGCTGCTCTCTGAATAAACATGCGAGCCTTCTGGGCGGTGAGAGGCCGGGAGGTTGACGTGCGCGACGTCGACGGGCGGCCGTGCCATGGCCCCTGGCCTGGCCGTCTATAAAACCCATCGGCCGGATCACTCCCCAGAACACACTCCGCTTCCTCGAACTCATCGCCAGAGACAGAGCAGAGTGCAGACACCGTTCCTCCACTTCAACCCACCCGGTTTGTCCCGTTGCTCAGCTGAGCTTGTAGCCGCCGCCGCCTCTAGAGCAATTGGTCACCGTCGAGGAAGGTTCGGCGGATCGCTGTGGGTTGTTCTGCCGCCATGAAGGTAATTACTTACCGCCGATCGAATTGGGGTTTTCACTTCTTAATTTGCTGGCCCGGTCACTGATTTTGTGATGTTGTCTGACGGATGCAGAAGGTGGTGCTGAAGCTGGACCTGCACGACGACAGGCAGAAGCAGAAGGCGCTCAAGGCCGTCTCCATCCTCCACGGTAACCCCCCTCTTCATGCTCTGCTTCGTAACCATGGACGTAGTCATGGAGCGAACTGTAATTTTTCCCCCGCATGTCTGAATTTGATAGTTTGATCTGACGACGATGATTCGCTGCGACAGGCATCGACGAGATGTCCGTGGACATGAAGGCGCAGAAGATGACCATCGTCGGCAGCGTCGACCCCGTCGCCGTCGTGGACAAGCTGCGCAAGCTCTTCCCCGCGGTGCTCATCGTGTCCGTCGGCCCGGCCAAGGAGGAGAAGAAGGAGGGCGACAAGAAGGAAGGAGATAAGAAGGAGGGGGACAAAAAAGACGGCGACAAGAAAGACGGCGACAAGAAGGACGGCGAGAAGAAGCAGGTGGTGTACCCGCCGTGGTACCCACCGCCATACGGGTACGGGCCGCCGCCGCAGCCGTACCCGCACTACGTCATCCGCAGCGCCGAGGAGGACCCCAACTCCTGCGTCATCTGCTGATTCCGTTGCCCGCCTGCCTGTACATTTTTAGCTGGCCTGTCGGCGTGTAGCTCGCCGGTGATCAGCGGTCGGAACCTGCTCCGGTGGAGGTTGGTGGTTGCTGTACTCAGCAGCCTACCTGCGACAGTGATTCACGGAGAGCGTTATAGTATGATCCACTTTCGATAGATGTTGTTTTGTCTGGCTTTTTTTTTGGTATACGGTACACACGTATCTGCTGAGTATGTGATGTGCAGATGTGAAATTACAGTGTGGGGAATAACTACAAATAGAACCTTTTGCAGTTAGATTCCGAGTGAAAGTTTCAGCAACAGAGAAATGAATAATTCAAGAGATTAGTTTGGTCTCTGAAGCCTTTCTGACAGACTGAAAGTAACTCTGAACTCTGAAGGTCTCCAACTGCTGCTCTACAGCCAGAATTGTTGTCGGTCACTGATCTCAATGGGGACAGACACTTCCACCTCGTCATGGCCAAACAGGCAGGAGAACGTCCACAAAGGGTCGGATTTTCCATGCGAGATTAGTTTATTCTTTTAGCTGAATCCAAGCTGAAGTGTCATTTGTAACTGTTCTTTATCTCACGAGAATTCGATCGCGCATTACTGAAGGCAGACGGATGCTGAAGCGAGCCTTTGCGTCATGGTCGTTGTCTTGGCCAGTTGGCCTCTTGGGCGATCTAGCTCTTGCCTTTGTTTTGTTGCCTGTTTCTTCTCTTGTATTTTCTCTTTGTTTTGTTGTGTTAGGTTGCCGGCCGCCACATTTGTGATTTGCAAGCTAGTCATTGGTCCAGACCCTGTTATGCATGATGAGCCATGTGAAGAGCTTACACTTGGGAGGAACCCACGACTTCCAAAAATAAGTCTTGAACATGGTAATCGTAGCCCAAGCAATTGAAGATGGTAGGCCGAGGAGGCCAAGTAGCAATGGTCGATTATAAGCCTCCAGCTACTAGTGTGAGGGACATTATCCGAAGAGCATCTCTAGCAGAGCCCCTAAAACACCAAATTGAAAACGCGTTTTTCAGTTTGTGTTTTGTTCTGTTTTCCGACCCACTTTCATCCGCGCAGATGAAAACGGAACTGAAGATCTAAATTATTTTTCATTCCCGCGAAACGGACGAACAGCGGCGGTGATCACCAATTTACAACCAAAATGTGTCGACGGTGATCACCGGAGGAGCAACGGCTCGGCACTGCTCATTCCTCGTCGGAGGAGACGAGGTTGACGAACTTCTCCGCCAGCTCCTGCTTGACGCGCTCCCCTCGGTGGCCTTGTCCTGTTGGGCGCGCTCGGCGGCGAGGCCCTGCTCGAGGAGCACGTAGTTGATCTCTTCGTCGCGGCAGCGCTGCTCCGCGAGTTCTGCTTCCTCCGCCGCCGACCGCTGGCACATGGTCGCCACGACGGCGTCGAGCGCCTCATCGGGGACAAAGTCCAGCGCGGCGAACGGCTGGCCGAAGGCGGCGGCGTCGTAGCCGTCGAGCTCCTCCGGCTCCTCCCTCCTCACCAGCGCGCCGGAGAAGCTTCCCGCGCCACGCCTGGCTGCAGCGCGGAGGCGGTCGAACTCCTCCACGGCGCGGTAGCGCAGCTTCTCCGGCACCTTGACGCCGGGGTGGATGAACTTCCATGCCGCCCGCTTCCTCGCATCGTCGGAGGCGACGAGTCGACTCCTCGCCACGTCGGAGAGATCTGACGCGTCGATGGGGGAGGGACGGGAGGAACTTGGGCGCTTCGGCGTGGTCTTCTTCGGCGGCATGGCGGCGCGGCGGTGGCGGATATGGGCGACAGAGCGAGAAATTGCTCGTCGGAGGCGGCGCGGCGGAGGAGCTAATTGCTCGTCGGCGGTGGCGGCGGGACTCGGGGGGTGACCTGAAAATCCCGCCCTAGCCGCTACTTATCCAGTTCGGTCGCTTGGATTTTCAGGCGCCCGGAAAAAAATTTCGGGCTGAGGCGGCTTTACGGGCTCTGTTCTGGCCCAAAAAAACGGCCTGAGCCCGTGAAGCCGCCAAAAAATTTCAATTCCAGGCGTTTTACGGGCTCTGCTAGAGATGCTCTAAGCTCAACAACCAAAAGTGCATAGCAGAACAAGAAGAATTCATTGATGTGATCGGTGGATAAATCGATACTAATATCAATATGGTCAACCCAATAATTTGATTAAGAGATGGAAAATATGAAGGTAGCAATTGGTCGGGGCATCGGGGCCAACAATCATTGATCTAGAGGACTCTCAGAACGATGCTATCATACCGTTCCTAGCCACAACTTCGTAGCGCATGGAAGATGTTCTTAATCATCTAATGGAAGCCTCTGACAACAACATGGGGACAAGGCTTTTTCCGAATTGATTGAGTCGATCCCTGCTAAATAGCTAAGTCCAACGCATTGTTAGGGGTCCATGCCTTTGTCAAAGAGCAAGGGCGAGCGAGAGATGGTATCCTTGCATAAGGTGCGGGCCGTGCCTAAGAGGGACTCTGGGTACACCGTTGTCACTCTCAAAGTGGCAACAGAGAGAATGGTGACAACCCAATTCCTAAACCTCGACAGGTAACCTTGATGATGAAGGAGGCCGATAATGTAGTCCCATCGCACCGAATCGAATGCTTCATGTCAACTTTGAAAAGCAGGGTCGACTTCTTATAGTCGTGTAGCTTTGCATGAAACAAATGTGAAATTATCATGGATGCTCCGCATTTTGATAAAAAACGCTTTGGGCATGTGAGATCAACTTGTTCATGAGATGGGCAAGTCTGTGTCCATCATCTTACGCAATTATATTCAAGGGCGGAGCTACATGTGCTCAGCATCAGGGTAGGAAAAAAAATCTTTGTATTTGTGCCAAAATTTCAGCCTGTGCACCACCTTCTACCATGAAAAATGCACCCGGTGACTCAAATTTGACATTTATAGACACTAGTGAACCACGGTCATGCGTTCGTTTGAAAAAATTCAAGTGGATTTTAATGTTCTAAAAATTCTAGAAGAAACTCGGGGTGTGTTTGTTTAAGTATAAAAGTCCAAAGTAAGCCTAATCAACACCTGCTTGGTTGTGTACATGTAGTGCAATTTTTGCAAAATAATTCAGAAATATATAATTCTGTTTTTTCTTTCTGTGACCACCGGGTCCCACTGTCAAGAGATAATTTCGCACCCAAGTTTACCAAAATATCTCTCCTTCCTAAAAAAAGAATTTTGTTCCTTAGTCTGCCAACAGAAAAACCTTTCGTCCAACTATTCCTACGCCTCCCTCGCATTTTTTTCCCGCACACCGCATGATGAAATTAAATCAGAGACTTAATTATGAGAGACTTAATTACCGGATCCAATTTGTCGGGAAACGAATCCAATCCTCCCCGTGTTCAATGCAGCCGCGAAATCCATCCTCATTCAGCATCGTGCGGAGCCACGAGGGGCTAGGGTTCCGGCCCAGGGCATGGCTGCCGGCTCGACGATGCCATTGACGTGCCAGCCTACGACCAGCTCCCCGTCGAGGTCGACATTTACGTGACGCGTGTCCACAATCCCACCGGCGAAGCGCTCTTCGTCCACAGTCGACGCCTCAAGGTCGCCATTAACGCGTCGGCGCGCGACGCCGTCCCCCGCCTCCGCCGATGACGCCTCCATCACCATCCTCAGCGTACTTCGTCGTCCATCCGCACAACGCGGCTGATTTCTTCCGGCTCAATTTGTGCAGGTCGATCCGAATTGAGCGCCCGGAGGATTTGGGGGCGCAGTTTATGTCTGCTGATTGGTTCCGCCACCAGGACATCACCACCGCTGCCTCGGTGTAGAACAGCCACCCCCACATGCTCAGATGCTCTCCTCCCAGTCCAACAACGAAGTAGGCATGGTCATGTATCACTCCCCGAGCAAAGACCCGTTTGGCAAGGCTTGTTTGTTCGGCTGTTGATTAGCTCGTCAGGGGACGCGTTTCGTCACCGCGGTCCTGAGTGACCGCGATCTGAGTATACTGAAAGAAGGGCTCACGAGGTAAATCCATTCTTCTACTCTTGCTGAATTACTGTTTCTTTGTACTGTGCTACAGTAGTGCTGATTGTGCTGATGGAAATAGCCAATTTGGTTATGCGGCAAGCTTCTTTTCCACCCCATGTGATGTGCTTCAAGTTAATGGATCATCAATCAGGATGTGTAAAGTAGGATTTGTGCAACTGAAACTTTTACCTTTGAGTTTTTAGCGCCACGGAACACATCTCCTATAGCATCTCTTTGATTACTATTTGACTGGATTTTGCATTACCAATCAGCGCACTAAATTCTGTCTTCTTCAGAAATAAAACTCCCAACTTATAAGAGGAAGAAAATTAGCAAGCACGTACGTGCACACTGAGAAGACCCTTTACTTGGGGTTTTGGGTTAATATATCCAGCCCCTCTGTTAATATATCCAGTCCTATATCATCCTCTCTCTCCATCCTGAAATATCTGTCAGTGGGAAAGCAGCTCTCAAGGGAAGATATTCAGTCATTTATGTGCATGCTAATCAAAATCATTTAAAAAGAATTTGATTCTTTCAAAGAATTTGCCCCCGGTTACTTTAAGCATGTTTACCACTCTCTAGATACCGGGAGACAAACTTGCCTTGCCCAAATTTTAGTTATCTGTCGGGTGTTTGGCATCTATGTATGGATCATTATTTCCAGATTTTCTTATGTTCTTTATGTGTTTTAATTAAAGTGCGACTTTCCTGTTTCAGGTTAAGCAAATAAGACATGGAAATGAAGTGAAGATTTATCTGATAGTGATGAAAACGGACATGAGAAAGACATAACCGTCCTGGCTGATACCTCTGTGATGATTTTCTATATTGTCACTTCACTTTGAAAATACATGTGTTTTTGTTGTACTCAGTTTTACCAAATAAACAACTAGCTTTTTTCTACACTTGTATGGTTAATACATATAATTTTCAACGACTCAGTTATGGCTGGTGACATAGAACACCGAAGATGATCGATGTGCTTTTCAGGAAAGTAGGTTAGCAATCTATGTTCTCCTTTGTATTACACATAATATGTAAAGACATCATGCTCGGATATGTTCTGATGGTAGCATCATGTTTGGATATGTTCAGTGGTTATGAATTTGAATTTCTTATCAGAGACCGTAGCACTAAGTTGCATTTCTTTTCTGCTAGCAACATAAAATTTGTGGATGCTTGAATTTTTTATCTAAAATGACCTAGATATGTTTACCTATCTAGATATCATTTCACTCTTTGCAGGCTTGAAAGTTTAGTTATGGCATTCTTATGAATATTTCTCACTCATATATTTTCAGATCGTGCTATTCGCCAATTGTCACAGGCTCACAACCAGTGAGGATGCAGTGACCTGCTGTTACTGGCTTCTTGAGAAGCTCATCCTTAAATAAGTATTTTATCTTCAGAATGGTCAGCATGGTTAATCAGTTTGTAGTGTTTTCAGCTTGGCAGTTTAACTAAAGAAGTGTAAGTCACTGTAATTTAATGAACCAACTGGTTTCTTTTCCAGTTGGCATTTGAAATAAGAAAAGTGTAATGCATGGTCACTCAATATGGGCAATTTCTATATGTCAGGTTTACATTTATGACTTCTTCCGTGAAAATGCCATTTTATGCTTTGCATGCTCACCTAACTCATATTTTTAACATCTCCCTTTTCCATGTATGCTCATAGAATTGCCTTTCTACTCACTCTTACCGTGTATGTATCCTGTCCTGTAGAGGCACCGTTTCCTCAAAAAATATGGAGCCAAAATAATCGGAAAGCTGCATTTGATTGACAATAGAAAGGTGTATCCTGCAGTAGAAATGCTGCTTCATATATGCAATAAAAGTTAATTTATTATGATTTTCAGCCTGTAGTATGCAGTCATTCATGAGAGTTCATAGCAACTGTTTTGAAGACCAGGTTCTGAATGTATTAGTAAGCGAATTCGAACTAAAACACATTTTACATTGTTATGTTCAATATTAATTTATTTGAACTAACTCAACCGTAATAATGTTAGTCCGTGTTCCTGGGCTGTCACTTTGCAGCCTTTTTGAAGGATGTTTGTGGATTGTGATGATATTTGTGATACTGGGCAAGTAGAAACTGATTTTCAACTGATCGAGAATGTGATGTTGATCAATTGTAGTGACAACCTCTTTTTAATTTGAGTTAACTGTGCTGGAAAAATAATTTCATTTATGTTTTTGGTTCAGTATTGATGTTTGCTTGGGGTGAATTTTTTACTTGGCAAGTAGAAACCGATTTCCAATTGTTCACGAACAATATGTAACAGAGTATGGGGATATGCTAGAATTTTTCATGCTACATGTGCGACGACAAAAAAAATTGATGGGCCGTGGCAGTACACGGGCATTCAACACAGAATTTGTCACCCGTTGCAACGCACGGGCATATTACCTAGTCTCCACTAATATTAAAAGACCCAGAGGGCGGAGATTCAGAGCATCACAACCGTTCAACGCATCCATCGTACGGTCTACGGCCTTCTAATGTTTAACGCAAATGTTTAACGAAACGTTTAGCAGTACACAATTCAACAGCGAAAAAACGACTGCTCTCCACGACCTCGACGCAATGGCCGCTCTCCACGACCTCCAGCACGATTCCCCGCATCGCCGTTTCCTCCGAGCTCGCGGCCGCCGCCTCTCTGTTCGCCAACGCAGCCACCGCCCTTACTTCGCCGCCCCTCGCCGCCGCCTCTCGGTTCACCGCCACCGCCCGCTAATTGGAGCGAGGACGTGCTGCCCACCCGCGCCGCCGGCCGCCCACCCACGCGCCGCTTTTCCCCGCAACACCGAATCCACACGCAAAGCCGTCGTTCCCCGCACCGCCGCCACCCAAACGCGCCTCAGCGATCCGAAACTGCCACCGGCGGGCACGGTCGTTGTGGCCGTGATGGGAGCAGGAACCGCCGGCCCTGCCCTGATCTGGATAGCCCGTCACCACCAAGGACGGTGCCTAGAGCAATAACCGTCGCTGCTGCAGTGCTGCTTCCTCTCAGACTTTCGGTGATGGCTTCAACCCAAATTCCTAATTAACTCAGAGTAGGTACGTTACCTAATTTCTATCCATTTCAATGATTAGCATGCTTATATATCTGCTCTATTGCATCTCAAATTACATCTTTCATAGTTGATGTTTCAGTTAACTGTTCAAAGGCAAAATAATTTCAGATTCCTTATTATTATGAAACTCTATTGGAAATTTAATGATAATAGTTATTTTCTTTCTATCTAATGTAGAAAATCTATTTTCAAGTAGCAACAGGACATAGGTTGCACTTGGAAAGAATTTGAAGACCGATAATCTTCCGGAGATAGAAAAGGATTCAAAAGGTATCCAACTACATCTCTCAAGGAGTTAAAATCGTCCACTATAGAGTAGACATTCTGTCTATTGTCAACTTGTGATAGATCCTCTTGCAGAGCAAGGAGATGCTGCTAAATAGGCCCCAAGGAGATTCATTTCTGGTTGATTGATAGGTACTTGACATTTGATAAATTCACTACTGGTTGCTCCCATCATTAAAGAAAGCCTTTAATTATATTTTTGGTAATCTTAAGGCCAAAGCTAACACTACTCTTGTTGATTTAGCCATTCCATCATGTTAGATGTTTCACTGGCATTTCATGCTTTAGTATCGTTGTAATGATCGAGATATGGCAGGCCCGCACTGCTATCTTTTGGGACAGAAGAGACTAGGAATGCGAATGACCTTCTTTTATACTCTAGCTTAGCTTCAAATATTATGTGGCAGTCATTCAGATGGATGGAATACCCTTAACAAAGAAACTAATCTTAACCATGTCCATAATAAAAGAAACTAATTGCTAACTTCCTGGCAATATCGTTATTGGGTCTGGCTTCTATAAAGGCTTTATTCTGCACCTTCTTATGTGCAGTACCGTGCACATAACAAACGACGTGACAATAATGCCAACTTCATAACCTTAGTTAAACAGCTGTAAATATGTAGGGGATGTTGATTGTTTAGTGATTTTCAGTTCCTTGCAGCTGGTTTTGTTTGTGTTTTTTAACAGGAAAAAGCCAACTTCTTGTACATATCTCAGTTTCTTATGCAAGTGCAGAAACATTTCAGGTTGTGCCATTTGTTCTGTTTGAATGATCAGGCTGTGTCCTCTTGTAATGTAAGATTATCCATATCTTTTAGTAGATCTTAATTTAGTGCTTTTCCTATACGAGTGCAGCTGCAGAATTTGTGCCAGACCTGACCTACACGACTTGATGCAGCAAGGGTGATATCTGGTTTTTGTGATGTAAGATTTCTCCAAATTTTAGTTGCTCAATTTTGAAACATGCTTGTTCTTTCCCCTTTTGTCTATATCTTATGTTACACAACCGTGATGATTATGGGGCATAATTGTGCCTTCATGGTGGAAATAGGTGTCAAGACTTCAGACTTGTGCAGAACCTTTTGTTCAAGTGCACTGTCCATCGCCACCGCCCTGGCGCTCGCCGCCGCAGCTGCCTGCTCGGTGACGCAGCCATTCTTGCCGCCGTCGTCGCCCCATAGCTGGAGCAACTGCCGCCTACACCTCTGAATCCTCCAGACGGCTGCGCCCTTTCCCTGGCTCAAGGTTCGCTTGCTATTTTCATGTTTTTCATCAATGGGAAGTGCTCTTAGATTCGTTAATGGTGTCCACTTCTGTACTGGTCTACATCCAAAAGGTGGAGTGGTGTATCATGTACTAATTTAGATTGTAGATTACTAGATTATTTGATATAACTGAACAATAGAACGATTTGTGTGCATGTATTGAGGTGGAGTAGTGTAGCATGTATTGGTCCAGACTGAAGATTAGATGTAAGTAACATAAAAGTAGAACAATTAGGGTGCATGTATTGGTCCAACAAGTATCTGTGTACACTGGTGTGTAACATATACAGTTTGGTCATTGCTTCTATATTGACCAGTACAATGATGGGTGCGTGTATAGGTTCAGCAAGTGTAGAATGGTGTGTAGAATATACAGTTTGGTCACTGCTTATATATTAAACAGTACAATGATTTTTCATGCTACAGTTTTACATATCTACATATAGGGCAAAGGGTTCATATAAATTCAAAGGAGGATACAAATGTTCACTGCCTTATTCCTATGTTTCTTCTGATAAAGGTCACCATGTGCAGTTTGCAAATGAAAATTAATTGCTATGCATTAATGTTTATTATAAAATACCCGGTTTCAAAAAAATTATTATGAAGTATGCTCCCGTTTATGGGATCTCACGGTTTCATTCATTTATATTAATGCAAAAAACTTCATTAAGAAAACTAGGAGAATGCATTGGGAAGCTGAACATATTCAGGATTTATGAAGCTTAAAACTGAAGATTTTTGGCTATGGTATTAATTTTAATCAGTACATATTTCCTTACAAGTTAAAGCTTTACAACAAATAAACTTATTGACCCATGCTCTGAGACTTTCAATCTAGGTACCCAAATCTCTCAGTCCTCTGAACCTTGTTTTTCAGATTAGTGAAACTTATTCTCCATTTTAGTTCAGCTCAATAAATCTGACTTCTTCTTCTACCTGTAGCACCAAGAGCTGCTCGGCGAGGCACAATCCTTGGTCTTTTTGTAATAACCGCTTAATAGGAAGAAATGCCTTTCCTCGCGGAGGTTCTTTCATAAGTTTGAGAGGGAAATGTGTATGGCTATCTCTGCTTTTTGTTCCAGCATCCTATTGAGTTCAGAAAGTTTTGTAGCTTGTAATTCCATTACCAGTCAGTAGTATTTATATCTAAGATGGAGAGATTATCATGCTTCAGAAATATACCTACAGTTCGTTGTAGAAAAATACGACCACAGAAACCCTTTTTCTTCCGAGCTGTTTGCGACTGTAACGCTATGGTTTTTATGTAACGTTATGCAATTGAGGAACCTGGTACAAATTATGTCGGAGTGTCAATTTTGCTACGAATTTGTTTGAAAGCGTTATTTTGCACAATATCCTTAATGTTCTTGCCTTTTCTTGCGTGCAACTTGTTTTTGCCTCGGTTGTTATCTTACTAAAATGGATATTTTGCACGTCTTCAGTGACATCATTTCTTCATATCGTGTACCAACGAAATACAACTAAATAGGAAGAGCAAACAAATCATAATATAATTTTACATGTGCATTGCACGTGCCTAATTACTAGTAAGAGAAAAGTTCAAAACGGCACAAACATAGAATTTTGTTTTTTAGACAGGATAGTCCCCCGCATGTTGTTGACTAGGCCAGCGTACCGTAGTTCGCCGAGAACAGCGTGAGGGAAGGAGAGCCGCGCGGCTCACTCCCAGTCACACGACGGACCAACCAACCCACTCCCCGGTCTCCTCCCCCACAAATTTCCGGAAATTTGTGGTGGCTTCGCATCCTCGATCCAATCCCACTCCTCCATTCCGGCGCTGTCGCGTTGCGCCTCGCATGTAGCCAGCCATCGTCGCCCGCCACCTCCCGTCCGAGCAGAGCAGCCATGGCGACGCTGCTGCTGCGCAAGGTGTGGGGCTCCGTGCTCGCCCGCGCGGGGGCGCCTTCGGCGACCCGGCTCCCCAGGCTCCTCCTCCTCCTCCCCGCGGCGCCGCGGGCCGGCGGAGTACGGGTCGCTGGGGGCGCTCGACGCCGTGCCGACCGACGTGCTGGCGCAGATCCTGCGGCTGCTGGGCCCGCCGACGCCGCGCGCTCCAGCGCGTCCTGCCGCGCCTGGCGCGTTCTCGCCTCCGACAACGCCCTCTGGGCCTTCTTCCTCAGCCTCGGCCCCGAGCCCTGGGACCTCGTCGTCTTCGCCGAGACCCACATCGCCGCCGGCCCCGCGCGCCCCGCAGGTCCCCTCCCGTCGTATTCGCTCTCGACGCTCCTCACGACGCGTTTGCTTTGGCGTCTCTGCTTCGTTCGCCTGCCTAAACATTTCCGTGCGTATGTATGCAGCGTGTACTACTGCGCGGTTCGCGTCCCGCCGCAGCTCTCGTTCAAGCATATCTACGGGCAGAGGGCGCTGGTTCCAGGCTCCATCGTAGTCGATGGTAAGACCCAGCATCTCATCTCCCTGTCATGCCTGCTGTGTACGATGTGTGCTTGTTCTAGCCAGCGATCGCTTAATGTTTTAGGTAGCGAGCGATTGCTTAATCCTTAACCAAATGGAACAGTTGGTGGTGTGCATTGATTGCTTCATTAAGGGACTCTCAACCAACAAATTCTACTGTTAGGGCATATTGTAATGATCTCATTTTCAGTTACTACACAATGGTTATATAACTGTACTAGGTTGTCATGGAAGCCTCGATCTATGCTCTGCTTTAAAATGGTGTTATCTGTTTTCTTAAATTTTAGGTGGATCAGGCTACTGCAAGTATGGCTGGAGCAAGTACGCTGCTCCTTCTGGGCGTTGTGCAACCTTTTTGGTAAGCTGTGGTGACAACTGAAATTAACCATCGATGCACATCAATAATTCATCAAGACCATTGTTTTTATTTGTGGGGCATTATAAGTTTATGACCAATGTTAATTTAAAAACTTGAATAAAAAAGATAATTAAATTGATAAAGGCATATCATCTGTGTTCTAATTCTGCTGGGATTTATCTGCAGGAATTCGGTAACATTGAGTCCCCTATGTATGCAAGGCTTCGTCACTTCTTCTCTACGATCTATACCAGGTTCTTAGTAAAATTAAACTTCCACTTTACATTCTTAAAAAACCAGCCTTACCATTTACGCACAACAGAAGACACGCGTACAGAAAATTAATTCAGAGGCAACATTTTCCATTGATGATCTGAGTGTCACTGGGTGAATTATCTTGTACTTGTACCATGAAAACTTGTATCACGAAAACTTTGGCTTGACCTGGTTGCCCACTATCAAAGTGGCTACACCATTACTTACTCGAGCTTGAGCAGTCAACATGCATACCAAAGTATTCTTGTCATAAACTCTAATTATTCTTGTTATTTATGACTTTGTACAGGATGCATGTAAAGCCTTCTTCTCGACCAATTGTTATTGCCCTTCCCCTCTGCCACCCAGATGGTTAGTATTTTTAGGTGATGCTACTTTTTACTTAATGGTTCTCTATTTCATCCAAGTTAACATAGCTTCATCACTATTCCTATATGGCACCCCCGAAATATAATTCCATGTTATTTGATGGTTATTATGGTTGATGAACAATTTACAACTTCTTTGTCTGACTGTATGTTTCGACTCAATTTGGCACAGATACTGAGTCTGCTAGGGCTTCAAGAAAGCAATACAAGGAGACATTGTACTCTGTTTTATTTGACATGAATGTTCCTGCTGTTTGTGCTGTTGATCAGGCATGCATTCTTGTGTCCCTCTTGGTGATTCTGTTTGACCAAATGCTTACATTTATCACCTCTTGATGTACTTTGTACTGAATATCTGCTTCTGTCTCACTTTACTTATTTATCTTTTTGGCATAAAGAAATTTGAGACAATATTGTTCTTCGTATTTAGCTTTGAAAACTTAGAAGATCCACATAATTTATATTACATCAGAATCATGACTTATAGTTCAAGCTGGAATTTAGGAACTTCTCAATCAAGAATTGATGTACAATATATTCAATTTTTGGACTCAAATTTAAACAGAGCCTTGATGTAGTTGTAGAAGTAAGCCACCTTTTCTTTTTTTACTTTCTGGCATGCCGATTCATTCAATACTTTTCTCAGGCAATATTTTATGAGCTTGCTGTTGCTGACATGTACTTTTCAGGCACTTCTAGCTCTGTACGCTGCTAAACGAACCTCTGGAATTGTTGTGAACATTGGATTCAATGCCACATCCGTTGTTCCCAGTAAGTATTTAGAATGTGTTAAGTTCATTAGTTCTGGACTTCTGGTGTAAGGTTTAACTTAGTTGACCATACGTACTTTTTTTTCAGTACCTTATATATTTTCTCTTAAGATCATCAGTACATAGAAAGATTCCAAACCTAAGATTACCACTCCTTATCTTAGTAGTGCCGCAGTTTATTAGGTAATTTTGGTTTGGTGCTACAGTTGTGGCTTGCCACACTTTAATACTTTATGACCCATGTGTCATAGACCCAATTTCGTGCCATTTTTTGCCACATCTGTGACAGCAATTTTGTTGGCCACACTTCGTGCCAAATCACACTTCTTGGAGCTTGATTTCATTGTTATCACAATTAGCCACGAATGAACATGCCTTCATTGAGATTTTTCAAATTTATTCAGGACTTCGTATTATTCATTCTGTATTTTGTGTGCGGAGATCAAAATGACGTTTCACAAAAAAGGAACCTTGCATTACGATGTAGGATGTACAACAGACTGCAGTAGAATGGTAGTTGTATGTTTGATATTTACACCTGGAGTCAGTATAAAGTACAAACTTAGACATCTCCACAATGTACAATGGAAACAATTTTTTTATAATATTGTATATCAACTTAACGAAAATAACCTGCTTGGGTAAATCCGATTGATAAGCGTGTCTTTCCCTGAAATACACGGGCATGTTGCATGTAGGAGTGCACATCTCCACAATGTACAATGGAAACAATTTTTTTATATAATATTGTATATCAACTTAACGAAAATAACCTGCTTGGGTAAATCCGATTGATAAGCGTGTCTTTCCCTGAAATACACGGGCATGTAGAAGTGCACATCCCAGTGAGGGAAATAGGGTATACGTGGGGAGACTTAAGACTATGTGTGGACTGTGGACTGGTAACTTTTCATGATTGGGATTTGTCCTCAATGTGTATTGACACATACAATTAAATAGAATACCCATTTTTGCGTTATCTTACATATTTTGCTTCCAACAGTCTTCCATGGTAGGGTGATGTATGAGATAGGCATTGAAACTGTTGGGCTAGGTGCCCTCAAGCTTACTGGATTTCTGAAGGAGCTAATGCAGCGAAGAAATATACCTTTTGAGTCACTATACACTGTTCGGACCATCAAGGAGGTATTTATTGTCTATTAAGCCAAGATAGCTGTTGTTATTTGCTGTGGCTAACATTATTCACATTTATCTCACCTGGTCTAGTGGGAGTGGGGGCACCATACCAACTAACTGTGCTTGAAAACCAACTATAATTATGCTTGGAGCCATTTGTTAGGGCTACATATTCTAACTATGAACAGCATACACACAGAGTTGATAGCTGACACATCCTCTCTTTCCTCTTGTACATGTAAAGAAACTCTGCTACGTTGCCGCTGATTATGAAGCTGAACTGTGTAAAAACACACAAGCTTCCTGTGAGGTGGATGGTGAAGGGTGGTTCACTCTATCGGAAGAAAGATTCAAGATGGCAGAGATCCTTTTCCAGCCTCAGATGGGAGGAGTGTAAGATATCTTGTTCTCTGTGGCGTGTATGGTCTGTGCTTTAAGTATTATGGTTCACTTATGCGTGCTTGATGTTGACCATGTAGTCGTGCAATGGGATTGCATAAAGCAGTGTCTCTATGTATGGATCACTGCTACAATGCGGAGGTGCTAGGTGATCACAGCTGGTTCAAGACGGTCGTTTTAGCAGGTGGATCGTCGTGCTTACCTGGGTTGCCAGGTATGCCTACCTAATGCCAGTCGTTTTAGTACTGAACCACTGATTGGATATTAATGTGTATCACAATTAGTCTCGAAATTGATGGAGTAGATCTGTATTTTTCTGGATCATGTCCATGGTTCATGGTTGTAGCGACATGACACATAACCTTTCTTATTGTGAACAGAGAGGCTGGAAATAGAGCTCCACAAACTCCTTCCCACATACATGTCAGAGGGAATCAGAGTTCTTCCTCCTCCATTTGGCACAGACACCGCCTGGTTCGGTGCAAAGATGATCGGCACTGTAAGGACATCATTGATTCTTGCGACTGATTTGTCACCCTTTTATTTTCCTGATGACTTCCCCGATTTCAGGTGAGCACTTTCCCGGAGGCATGGTGCGTAAACAAGAAGCAGTATCGCCAGAAGGCACGACGCAGCGGTTCGTCTTTAGTGAACGCATGGCAATAGAACCTGACTGCTGCAGCTATGATCGGCAAAACAAGGGAAAGAACAATGAGTTTTTTTTCATGGCCATTCATCACGTCCAAGATATGGTACAGAGCTATACAGCACCAATTCACGGTGTATAGATGAGATCGTGAGAAGAGATTATGGGTAAATATAACATGATAGATTTGCTGTTGATATAGGATTCTACATAGCATAAGTGAACGCGTCGGGCATCACAGAATTATTCTATTTGTCATTTGTGTATACGTACATTATTACATCGTTTTGCATATGAAATAATAATATATTTCGTTTTATCCTGGCAGTCCGAGGTGTACATAACAGATATGGATGTATATGTGGCTGATAAAAGATTACGAGTAAATAGAACACGATAGATTTGGGATGCTGCATAGCATAAGTTAATGCATCGCGCATCACAGAACTATTCACTCCGTATGTAATTTGTCTGTACGTACAAATGTTACATAATATTTATGTCATTTTGCAGATGAAATTATAAGATTTTTCATTTATCTTTGACTGAATCACTCTAGAATACCTTAAGCATGACAGTGGAAGAATTATAAAAGTTTACCCCTGTTGGACTAGCTGATGCACATGGGCAACTCCCAACATATCCCACGTGTCACCTCTAGTTTAAGGAGTACCACGCGGCCTCTATTCCTCCACATTAACTTCCCGTTCTAGTAATCTAGTGACGTGATAGCTGAGTAGCACATGCTCAGCTCCACCGTGGCGGCTAATCAGTGTGACAGTAACAGTATACATACAGATGCGTGGCAACACAAGTTTACCAATCAGCGAACTCAGAACAAAAAAATTGCACACACCATAGATACGATCCAGATTAACTTAATAGCGAAACGTCAGGTAGAACAGACTACCAGAGATCCAACGGACTTCACATGGAGTGGTACATTTCATTACAGAGTTCAACAGGGGCACAATGGCCTCAAGAGTCCATTTCACTTCGTTGTTGCGGGGGGGAGATACTTGGCTGGGTTATTTAGGTGAATAACGATTCTTGGCGATCTTGGGCTCAGCGCATGTTCGACCGTTGCCTCTAGCCCATGGCGTACTTCTGCGTCCAGGAGCGAGCCGTGGACTCGTACTTGGCCCTATCAGTCTTGTACATGTGGGCGATCTCGGGCACCAGCGGGTCATCTGGGTTCGGGTCCGTCAGCAATGAGCAGATTGACAGGAGGACCTAATATAGACGGGTAATGTTAGAACACATGACATGGAATACTGAAAACACTTGTGATATGAACTGCTGAAGGAACCAAGATTATCTCCAGCAACAAGCTCCACCCAAAGAATGAACAGACAAGCAAGGAACAGTGATCGTTACCTTTGATATGGTCAGAGCCGGGCTCCACTGTTCCTTGAGAATGTCAAGGCAAATGCTGCCGTTGCTGTTGATGTTCGGGTGGAAAACCTTGGTGCGGAAAGAGACCTGGAAATATGTTCATGTCTAAACGTAAGAATCCGAGAGAACCTTAGAATCCGAGAGATAAGATTAACAAGCAATCTTTGAGGATTCCAAAACAGTTGTTCAACTTCAATTTCAGCACCATAGAAACAAACTAAACTCTTATGACAAAGGTTAGCTTACAAATAAAACAGTACACATGGAATTACCTTCGGTGGCTTGAAAGGATAATCTGGTGGAAAATGAATGTTCACCAAAAATAAACCACCAGTGAATGGGCTGTCCGAGGGCCCCATGATAGTGGCCTGCCAGTGGAACATGTCCTCACCCACAGGACCTGCCAAAATAAACAGCAAGTAATACAGTATTATACATCAGTCAGACAAACACATTTGTAGAAAGACAGTGAAGGATGAGTAGAAAGACAAGTCTCTTCTGCTACGAGCTCAAGTGGTTGCTAGTTTTAATTATGTGGAACTAGTTCATGATTAATAGCAAAATTATGCTATCCATGGTTATTTGTCCTAAACACATCTAGCAGAATGATTTGATTCATCTCAATTCACAACCATGGTGGCATGCAAACAGAACAATATTGGTGGAACTAATTGCTGTATAGACAACATGAGAACACCCATGGCAACCACTGGATGCCAAGTATCTCAATTAAAACACAAATCAACAGGTTTAGACAACACGAATAGTGCAAGAAAGAACGGCAAGTTGCTTACATAATTATGATCCTTCCAGCATGCATTTATAGACTAGGGGAAAGAAGGGGACCATGGCAATCTCTCCACTCTCGACAACCTCCCTATTGCTTTCGTTGGTACTAATTAGCTTTCTGCATCACAATCGATCCTAGGTCATGCTTAACTGTCATCCAACTGTCCATAGAAACTCTAGTGTCCTTGGTGGTTTTAATGTCTTACGGTTAGTGGCAGTTACGACAGCATACGGTGCAATCGGCGTCGTGTGTAACTGTAAACTGTATAGATATTGACATACTTTAACCTAACCAGGGCAGACGGCCCTAATGAGACGAGATTTTTTTTTAAATCATCCGTACAGAACACACTTATCACAAGTCATCACAAGGTTCATGAGTACTCTCCACCAATCAATCCGGCAAAACATAAAATATGCGCAAAGCACAACAGCGAACAACCTAACCCCCATGACTGACAACCAACAATCGAACCACGCGAGCCGCGTGCTCGCCCTACCGCAATTCTGCAAGATCTACAAGGAATCGACAGCGGTAGAGAGGGAATCACCTGCGCTGCATGAGGTGGGAGGGTCCTTCTGCAGGTCCTTCAGCTCCTTGAGGATCCTCTTGGACGCCATGGATCAAACCCTAATCCCCAAAATTCGGCACAGATCAGACAGGCGAAACAGATCGAGCGGAGAGGGAAGGACACGGGGACGGAGGCGTACCGATCGGCGGCGGGGTCGGGGTTCGGGGGCGACGGGTCGGTGCTGCGGCGGCGGCCGCCTCTCCCCTCTGCGGCGGCGACGGCGGTTTCGGGCCACGGGACAAGAGGGAGCAAAGGAGTCGGAGGATTTGGGTTTGGGGAGCCGTGGGCGGGTTTTATAGGGCTGCGGGGCGATGCGGGCCGTCCGATCGCGGATCGACGGCCGTACACGACTCGCGTGACGCTTACGCTGGACGCGCAGTCAGATTCGCCTTTCGGTGCTTTTCTGGTGGGGAGGAAAATAAAATGTCTTTTCGAGGAAGATTGCCAAAAGAATACCCTAGAGCTGGACGATGACGAGTGGGACCGGGCTAGGGTATTCGAGACCCAATTTAAAAAAGGACTGTGCTATGTAACGACCGTGCCCCAGCAAACATCACCGTACGGCGCCTTACCGGTAATCAATTCCGCGCTGAGTCTTTTTTTTTTTTTGAGCAAACCCAAAACCATCGTATTTCATCCAAGTACAAGACAAAACACGATACAACCACACAACCACACACCCACGCACTCTGCACCGACGAAGAACACCAGCCAGCCACCACCGGGCCTCGAACACCGGAGACGGAGAAGAAGAAGGAGGGCCGCCTTCCATCCCGCAAGGAAGGCACCGTCGAAATCTTGAAAACGCCACTTGAGTCGCTCGTCGACGAGCGACGAGAACTTGGTCGATGAACGCATCTGGCAACGCCTTCTTCTCGCCCAGATCCAGCTCCAGAACGCCAACAGCAGACCGACGACAGCTTCACCTCCACCGGCGCAGCGTCCCCCATGCCCACCATACACACCCTCCTCCAGACGCCACTTGCCAAGCCACCACGGCAGGACGAAGCAGAGACAACGGAGAAACCCACCTGCAAGAAAACGAGCAAAACGGAGACGCCGAACTCCAGCATCTTCACCCCTCGCCTCCACGGCCGGCCGGCGAAGCAAACACGGAGAGGCACCACCGACGAACACAGCCACACTCGCACGCCCTGCATCCCTCTCCTCCTCCCCCTCGCCACCGAGGCCGGCCAGGAGCAGGCGAGGAAACCGCAGAACACGGAGCCCAAAGCACTTATTGAAGAGGGGAGTCGCAACCTCGCCTCCGCACATCTTCCACCATGGAAGCTTCACAGAGGACAGATCCACGGCTTGCTCGACGCCGCACCCGAGCATCGAAGCAGACCACCTCGAGGAAGAAGAAGAACGGGCATACGCCACGAAACGCCAAACGGCAAGACCTAGAAAACCTAATCTACTCCTATACAGGTCGGGCCGGCACCCTCTATCAGCACCAAGCCAACCAGCGCGAACGCCGGCGGCAAGGGCGGCCGGATCTGGAAGGGGGAGAGAAGGAGCCCGCAGTCGGAGGAGGGGAGAGGAGAGGAGAGGAGAGGGGTCGCCAATTCCGCGCTGAGTCGTCCGTGCGCGTGGCCTGCTGCAGCAAATTGTTTTCGGCAAGCCCGTCATGGCTAGGTTGGGCCCGTTGGACCAGGTGCTTCAGCCCACGTGATGCGCTTTGCCACTGTTGTGAGATTATGGACCTACCGAGTGTGTGTACCGCTACAGGCTAATTGCCCGCCGTGTCCCTGATAGAATGCTACAACACAATTTTCTCTTTTTATGCTCAATATGTAGTGTGTCCGCTATTGCCTCTCCAGCCACTTGCCATCCTGAATTAGCTAACAAAATCAACTACCACAACTATGCAACTACCAAGTTATCTATATGATAGTATAACAGCTATCACAATGTTTATTCTTGTGAAAATCACATGGTTATACGATGGCAAACACCATGTTATTCGGCACCGGACCAAGTTATCTGTTGTAGCTATCACCGGACCAGGTGATTCCGTGATAGGCCACGTTGAACATGAAATTTACCATGTTATTAAGTAATCGTGATCAAATTGACGACAATCACTAGGTTATCTGATGATAGCTGCCAAATTGTTCGTGCAACAAGTTTGATGATGATGATGATGATGGTCACCAGGTTATTACTTAATGGTCACCAGGTTATTCATTGACAATCACTGGGTTATCCGACGATAGTTGCCAACTTGTCTAGAGAACAACAGTCATGTTGTGAATGATAGGCACCATGTTATTAGTTCATAATCACCGGGTTATTCACTAGAAATCACCAGGTTATCCGATGATAGTTGCCACCTTGTCTAGAGAACAACAATTATGATATCTGATGATAGTCACAAGGCTATTCACTGGTAATCACCGTGTTATCTGACAACAGTTGCCAACTTGTCCAATGATAGTCACCATGTTATTATTTTATGGTCACCAGGTTATTCACTGGTAATTACCAGGTTATCCGATGATAGTTGCCAACTTTTCTAGAGAAAAACAATTATGATATCTGATAATAGTCAGCATGCTATTAGTTGATGGTCACCAGGTTATCCGACAACAATTGCCAACTTGTCTAGAAAATAACATTCATGTTGTCCGATGATAGTCACCATGTTTATTAGTTGATGGTCACCAGGTTATTCACTGGTAATCACCAGGTTATCTGACAACGGTTGCCAACTTGTCTAGAGAATAATAGTCATGTTGTCCGATGATAGTCACCATGCTATTAGTTGATGGTCACCAGATTATTCACTGGTAATTACCAGGTTATCTGATGGTAGGTGCCAACTTGTCTAGAGAAAAACAATTATGATATTTGATAATAGTCACCATGCTATTAGTTGATGACCAGGCTATTCACTGGTAATCACCAGGTTATCCGACAACAGTTGCCAACTTGTCTAGAGAATAACAATCATGTTATATTGTTATCCGATGATAGTCACCATATTATTAGTTGATGGCCACCAGGTTATTCACTGGTAATCACCAGGTTATCCGATGATAGTTGCCAACTTTTCCAGAGAATAACAGTCATGCTGTCCGATGATAGTCACCAAGTTATCCGGTGATGATCACCAAGTTATTCGGGGAAAGTTGTCAGAATATCTAGTGACAGGCTACCAAATTTCATGCGTAAAAAATATATAGGGGCTGCACCTCCAACATTAATGTCCTAACTCATACCCCTTACGGAGGCCAACATCTAATCCTCCTAAACTACAAGAGTTTCGTAAACAATTACCAGGTTTTGATAAAAGCTAGCAACAATTGTCAGGCGCTTTCTGACTATAACTACCAGATTTATCTCGTGCATCTTACCATTTTGTTTACGAACAACTAAGCTTCGACAAAACAAGTACCAGTTTTGCCTCACACAAATAGCAGATTATTCACAAAAGTGATGTTGATGACAAGCCAAGTTTTGCATATACAAAAACAACTCGGTTCACATTCATTGGCCTCAAGTAGATGGTACAAACAACTGTTGAGTGCATGTAGTCTATATTAACCCAGCTACCACCATGCCTTATCTCGGTGGTAATTCAGAAGTTATTGCCTCGAGGTCTCTTTTATCTATCAGTGAACTGGAGACTTCAAAGTTCTATGTCTACAGCTCAATGAATTAGTGTGGCTCGTTCTTCGAATCTCAACAATGTGTTCTAATTTATTGCCTCAACAAACTCAAAATTATAGGATTGCACAAATCACCCAGCCCCATCGCTTGCAATAGCTAGAGATGTATTTTCCCGAACAGCCTAATGGTGTGGCCGTGTGGTATCAGGCAAGCATGGTTGGATACCTTGGTCGAGGCAGTAGCACTCCACAGCGGTGGCCACGGAGCAGACTAGTACACCCACGCTCGCGACAGCAGCGAGGCGAGCGCGGTGCTTGCTACCCACTGCGCACCACCGCCGCCAGGTTTGCTCCGCCTGTTTGCCGCCGCTGCCATGCCTGCTCCCTCCTGCGCGACGCCGCCGATGAGCCTGCTCCCCGTCGCCTCCATGTTCGGCTCGTGCTGCTTGCCCCCATCCGCGCGGAGCCGTCGTCCTGCCTGCTCTCGCCTGCTCACCATCTTCTCCGCCGTCCCCCAACCTCTTGTAGCTTTCCTCCTCCTTTCTCTCTGTCGGCGAGCACTGGGTCGGATGTTATCCACTCTTGGTCAACAGAGCGTGTTCGGATTCTCAAAAAAAAAACGTGATAGGCCGTGCGACGTGCCTGTCCATTCAAAGCCAGCCCGGTCCATTTAGTCGTTCCACGCGCCCGCTTATCCCTTCGCATCCGGTAGGCCGGTACCGTCCCGTATACTTCGCCAGAGAGACATATGATTCGATCGATCGCGAATCTCCGCGCGCCGTATGGAAAGACAAGACAGGGCACGTTCCCTTATTAGATTTACCGTTTAAAAAAAGTGTCGCAGTTTTGAACGCCGGTTATTTCAAAACTCTAACACTAATTATATATCGGATGTAGTAATATTTTTTAGCAAAAGGAAGACGAAAAATGAGAGACCATGCCACAAATCATTTGCGTTGTGACAAATGTGATCGTAACTAAACACTTACCAACCATCGTGTACCAAACCTTTGTGTTGTAGATGTGAACTCATTTTCATTGAGCCCTCAGAGTTTTTGTGCAGTCGCTATGTCCAGTGGCGGACCTAGTAATTTGTCGAAACCTGGGCGCGCTACAATGCAACTAATTTTTTTCGGAAAAATGTAGAAAATATGTAGCAAATATTGTGTCCAAAATACTTTTAGTACGAAAACATGAATATAATACATTACACGCTCACAACACATTCCAATATTCACAAGTTCACAACACACTACTAACGAAACTACGGCGATGGATGTCCGTCGAAACGAAAAAGTTTCAACAAGAAAGTTGTGTGAAACGGCGAGATCGATCTACTCGTCGAAGGAAATTCTAAACGGTCGACGGAGTGCGACGAAATTGAAAAAAAAATTGTCTAAAAATGGTTCGAACTCTGGTGCAAAATTAAGAAATTACAGTCGACGAAAATCGAAACCGATCACGGGAATGAAACCTACTCGTCGATGCACATATATTTCGTGTAGATTTTATTTCAAATCAAATACGGTTAGTTTAGGTGAGGTGAGATTTCTAAAGCAACTGACTGTTGGGGAATGGGAACAAAAGGTAATGGATCGATTCGCTACTAGCTAGTGGATTTTTGCCTTAGTTGTGTCTTGTTTCCAGGACGAGACAGAGCCGCACAGCACAACTACACAGGCCCATGCCAAGGCCCACCAAGCCAATTAACCAATCTTTTTGCCTAGGCTTGGAATTCGAGCCGAGCCGAGCTGGCTCGGCTCGACTCGTTCAAACTCGGTTAACTAGCGAGCTCGGCTCGGCTCGTTCGAAAAACGAGTTGAAAATTGGAACTCGGCTCGGCTCGCTAAACTCGCGAGTTTGCTCGTTTAGCTCGGTAAAACTGTTAACATGCATTGTAATATATTTTATGTATATTTTTTCTAATTATTTAGGCATGTATGATTCAATTATCAAACAATTTATGACAATATTAAGTAATATCTAGTCGTTAAACTACGATAATGAGGTAAAATACAAAGACAAGAATAATGTAACAATTTTATTTTACTGAGTTAAACGAGCTAAACGAGTTCTCGTTTAACTCGAACTCGTTTAGCGTCTAAAATGAAAACTCGGCTCGGCTCGTTTAGCAACGAGTTCGAGTCGAGCCGAGTCGAGTTCCGAGCTACTCGTCTAACTTGCGAGTTTCGAGTTTTAATTCCAACCATATTTTTGCCCCTGATTTGATGCCATTTGCTTGATAAAATTGCTCTCGCGTACGAAGTAAATGCCAGCGAAGCCCGGGCAAGCGCCCGGGCTGCCGGGGCGCTGCGTCCGGCATGGCTATGTCACGATTCCACCATCTCAGAGTTAAATCACGATGCTTCTATCCACATTGCAGACTTGTTTAAAAAAATGGGCAAACTTATAATGGTTTTATTTGAACATGATAATAATTTCATCATGTGATAGAGGATATGTTCATGTAAGTATCCGTCTACAGAAGTCAACTTGGATTTTTCTTAGGCAAGGTAATTTTGCTATCCCTATGGTTTAATTTTAGTTCTCTTCATTCCTTCTTGAATATCAACTCTCAAGACAAAGGGGCAGCCACGTGATTGAGCTATTATCGAGAAAATTTTCTATAGGCTTAGATAGTAAAATAAAATCAAGTGTGAAACATTGGTGCATTGATTTTTGGCTCCTGGATCCTTTATTGTTAAATTTAAAGTTATTTTTACAAGTTATATAAATTGTAAAAAATCTAGATATACTCAATCATGTATCCTATAAACATGAAAGTCTCAATAAAATACGTTGTATTATGAGCTATGCAAAAAAAAAGGTATGGATCTAGGTAAAGTGAACATTGCATATTTTCAAAAGTCCAAAATCATTAAAAAAATCATTTTTGTGTATCCCAAAGCCCCAGAATTTAGCATTACGATTTTTCATGCTTAGATAATACATCATCCACTACATCTAAATTTAGTTTTTTCTAAAATTTGTATAATATAAGCTGTGATTTGTTTTTGAAAAATATCACTAGAGCTTAGGGCACCTCCAACGGGCTGGCGCAAAGGGACACCCCAATGTGTCCCTTTTGGTCCGTTTGGGGGCGGACCGCGGACATGTTTTCGTTTTGGGGTGGAGGTGCCCCCAACGGCGTGGCGCAAAAAATGGATAAGGCGAAAAAAAAGGAATAATTTACATATATTAGGAGGGTTCAGTAATAGGGCCCCACGGGCCAGTGACACAAATTCGAGAAAAAAAACTTAAACCCTAGCTATAGTGGGTTTGGGGATGGGGCTGGCTGCCTGCCGGAGTTGGCGCCGCCGTGGCCATCTACTCGTCGTCATCCGAGAGGATGACGTACGGCGGCGCAGAGAACAGGTGCGCCGGTGGGCCTGCAGGCGCAGGCGGAGGTGTAGGCGGCGCCTCGGGCTCTTGCGGCCACGCCGGAGCAGGCTGCCACTGCCTCCGGGGCTGCCACGGCGACCACGGCACCTGGCGGAGGCCGTACGCCGCAGCCTCCTCCTCCTGGCGGTTGTACGCATCCGCCTCGTCCATGCGACGCCAGGCGGCCGCCTCGTCGTACAACTCCCACCCCTCCGCCTCCCGCTGCGCACGCTCCTGCTCCGCCGCCGTCGCCGCCGCCGCCTCCGCCGATTCCCGGAGCGCCTCCGCGAGGTGAGGCCACTGGCCCAGCTCCTCCAGGTTGGAGGCGTGGATGGCGGCTTGCAGGTTGGCCTCCTCGTCCTCCATGGGCGCTGGCGGGTCCTGGGCGCAGCCGTACGCCGGGTTCGGCATCGCTGCCCAGTTCGGCGGCGGGGCCTCCACCTCCTCCATGTCGTCGTCGCTCCAATCGAAGTCGGAGGAGGAGGAGCCGTCGTCGACGGCCGGCTCCTCCTGCGGGGCCTGGTACCCCTCCGGCGCGTAGCCCGCGAAGGCCTGCCGGCGGCGCGCGTCGTGCTCCACCTCGAACCAGCGGTCCCACAGCGGCGATTCGATGTGGTAGGCTGGGTCGTTGACGAACTCCGGCGGCAGGAAGCTACGCCGCCGGAGGATTTCCTCCGTCCACGCCCTGCCGGAGCGAGGCACCGCAGGCACGGGCACGCGCTGCGGCCCGAGATGCCATCCATCTGGCAGATGGACGTCGCCCCACGGCAGGGGCGCGCGGATCTCCCAGTACATCTCCGCGACGTCCTTGGAGACGCGGGCTCGCGCGGCACGGCGGCGGGCATTGCGAGCCGCCCTCAGCTCCTGCCGTCGATCTGCGGCACGGCGGGCCGCGTCGGATGGCGGAGGCGCGCGGGAGCTGCTGGCCTCCGCATTGTGGCGGCCGGGCTTGCTGAAGAACCACCTGGCTGGCTTCATGGCGGCCGGCGGCGGTCGGTGGTGGAAAAGGCTTGGAGTGGAAGCGTCGAGGTGGGGATGGATAGGGACGGGTGGGGAACTCGTCGAGTAGGTGTCCCCATTTAATAAGGACCAGGGGCGGCCGCGGTCGCTGGCACGTGGGCCAGGGGCGGACATGGGAGGACACAGCACGTGTCCGCGTCTCCCCCAAAGCTGGCCCAAAATTGGGCCGTGTTTGGGGCGAAATCGCCTGTCCGCGCGGACACAAGGCCTTTTGCGCCAGCCCGTTGGAGCACCTCCCATGTCCGATCGGACAGATTCGGACTGGACTGATCCGTTTGCGCGAGCCCGTTGGAGGTGCCCTTAGGAGCCACAAAGAGGCACCTATGTACTAGCAAAGAACTTCTAAAAAAAATGTACTAGCAAAGAACAAAAAAAATAGATAAAGCAAATAATTTTTTTAGAGTAGCGACACACGGTCCCGAGGTGAACTGTCGCTCCCGCAGTGCGCAGCTCCGTCAGAGCAGCAGCCCCCGAAGAAGAATGGCGGCGCTGGCCGCGAGCCGCCGCCTCCTCCACCTCCGGCCAGAGCTGTACCTCTGTCTGCGCTCCCGGGCCCTTGCCCTCTACCCCTGCCGGTAAACCTCTCCCCTCTCCCTTCTCCTCCTCTCTCGATTTCTCAACGCCCAACCTCACATCACCATCCCCCAAATGGCTGTTCCCAGGGCGAAGGGGACGGGCGGTGTCCGGCACGCGCCTCAGCGCCGGAGGCTCGTGAGCTGCCGGCAGGATTCATCGGACGAGGGGAGTGCGTATACCGGTGAGAGCTGTCGAAGATTGTTTACCTTGTTCGTCAGGCTCCGTGTTGATGTGCAACATTTGTCTCGTGGTTATTTGTCTGACAGCGAAGAACAATGCTATGCCGACTCCGGATGAACAGTTTCTGAATCTCTCCTTGGAGGAGGAGGAAGGTGATGACGAGCTGAGCGGTATCACTGAAAGCTTGGTGCAGGATGTGAAGAAGAGCGCAATCGAGCTACTTGCTATCAGGTCAGAGCTGATAGACTGAATCACACTAAATCCCTGCTTACAAACTACTGTATGTGTTATTGACTGTTTATCTAGTGAATATTCCATAGTCGATCTATTTCAGCTGAATTTGACGCTGCAGGTCTCGGCATGAACATCGTGAATATCTTATTTCGCCTGTTAATCGTACACACTGAGATAGTGTCGAACCTGACAACACCAATGGCGGCGCTGGGTGTATGCCCCTGTCTGCCATGGCATACCCATGTTTTTGACGCGAAAAAAAAATGTATATATTTTGCCCAGCCCATTAAGGCATAAACGGAAAAAAGCCCAGTTCGCTCTCTCTCTCTCGGCTCTCGCTCGCATCGCAGTATCGCACGAAGCCAGGCAGAGGCAGAACACGCACATCGCACGCACGGACGCCCTGCCTGCCTTTCCCCTGTCCCGTTTCCCTCGACGCCTGGACCTAGATCGCCGCCGCCCACCGGCCGATGCCCGGAGCTGGAGCAGCAGGGGACGGCCCCGCGCCTGCCGCGGCGGCGGCGCCCCGGCCCCTCCCCCCGCCCCCGCCGACCCGCGCCCCTGCTTCCGTCCTCCGCGCCGCCCCGCCCCGTCCCCGAGCACAGAAGGTACTGCACAGCACTACTGCTCGCCCCCAATTCATTGCTGATTGCTTGCAATGAGCCAATGACTGGCTTCAGAAAAAGAGTGCTATTTGATTCATGCTAGTGTTGTTTTATTCATATATTGATAGTATTGTGATGTTTGATTCATATACTACATTTAGAGCAAAAAAAAATTTTGGGTGGAATACCCAGGCGCCATTTCCTGGCGCCGCCATTGGACAACACTCAACTTTATTGTAAAAAAAAGTATGAACTGCTGTTTAAGACAGTACAACCTTTAGTCTGGGCAATCATGGTTTAGTCAGAATGGTCAGGATTCAGGAAGCCGCATTATGGTGACATATCTTATGCAGTTTGGCTGCATAATATCTTCAACTTGCCAATCATAACATAGTAAAGGAGATTTTTGTGCTACGAACTGCGGTCATTGAAATGACTTGTACGGTTAGCGAATACCATGTTGAAACTGAACACTGATACATGCCTTCTTGTTTGTCTTGAGCAGAGCATTCACTGTTTCTGAGCTTAGGAAGAAACTATGTGGTAAGAATTATTCTGTCGATACAGTCGATTCTGTGATTGCTGATTTCAAGTCAAGGTGAGACTCCTGTTGAATATCTTGTCATGAAAATGAGAATAAATATGAATGCACTGATCATCTTCATAGTTGAATAGCGCATATAGCTGCAGATGCATGCATATAACTGCACATGTGACTCTTCTTTCTCACCCATGATGCTGATTATCTATTGTTATAACTTGCGTATGAGAACTGAGAAGTCCTAACACCTAAAACTGGATCACATTCGATGATCCAACAACTTTTGCATGTGGAGCTCCCCCAAAAAATGTGAAGCTAATTTTGTTATTAAAATGAAAAAACCCATGTAGCTGGTTTAGTGAGGCATTAACATGTTTGTTTATTTGTTCCCCCTGTTTCTTTCTTTCTTTCTTTCATCTTTTTCATTTGTTCTCGAAGGGGTCTGTTGAATGACGGTTACTATGCGGAATCATTTTCACGATCCCGGTGGCAATCATCAACTTGGGGGCCAAGGCGCATAAAGCAGGTCTGTATTTTTTCCTCTCCTACCAATTGTAACGTTCGACATCCCCATCCCTGAATTTTTACTCAATTCCTTTCTATTGAGTTAACATGTGTGTATAAACCCTCTAGGAATCATCTACATCAACTAACGTGCTTTCTCCTTCACTTATTTTTTTCTTGCGAATCTCGTAGAATCCTATATCATACCCTTTGGTAAGTCGAATTTCCATTCCTGGTAGTCAGTTAAGTCAAGGAAAACTAACCCTGTGAAACAGTGAAATCCTTCCCGTTTACATTATTCAAGTATTTGGAAACATGGATTCCCGCTGACGATAGTTGTCTGCTTAATTTCATGGAGATGCTGTGATAATTAATTTTCTCATGTTTATTTTCATACCAATCATGTCGTGAATATGAAGAACATTATCTGCTCGTGTTCTAACCAGGCACTACGCCAAAAGGGGGTGCCAGACGCCAAAGTAGACCAGGCAACACGGAGCGTGTTCCAGGACGTCCACAGCGATGAAGAACAGATGACACATGGGTTCTCCAAAGCTTCCATGGATCATCTATTTGCTCAGGCCTCCAAGCAGTGGCAGCGAGGGGGGAGCTTGCCCCTGGAGAAACGCCGTGCGCGCATAGTGAGGTGGCTCCAGTACAGAGGATTCAACTGGGCTGTGACCAACAGCATCGTCAAGAAGCTGGAGGCGCAGCAGCCTCCCTGACCTGAGCCTTCTGCTCTATGTTGTTTTTACTGCGAGTTAGTCTGGCAAGTGTGTGCTGCCATGTCATAGCAGCCTATAGTTACCGTGACGAAGAAGGGAAGTTGATGTATGTGGAACCGCACGCGCACGACGGATAGCATCAGATGTATGATTGAATATGAACAAGAAAATAGGGTGTCTCTGCATCTGTGTTTCTGCGCATGTACACAATGTTTTTAGTTGATTTTGTTCGTAGTATTTGAATATATCATTACACTATGCATTTAAAGTATCTCCTGTAACCACCTGCATTATTTTTAGTGAGCGGAAACACATCAGCTATGAAGATATCAGAGTTCAAATGTTGCAGTTAACTGCGACTATAGTGTACACCATGAACAGCAGAATCTACTATCGAGCTACTATTATTGGTGCAAAAACAGGATATGCAACAAGCTAATATCACATGATATGAATTCCTCCACAAAACAAACCGGGAGGAATTTCTGATCATATATTCACCATAGTCAATCTGCTTTTCTAAGATAAGAACTACATAAACAGGTAAAAGGTGAACACAAAAACAGTACATATACAACACTACACTGGAAGAACTGTATCGGCGAGGAGCCTGGAAACACTGCTTGATGCTCCGCAGTTCACTGGTTGTGAACTCATGATAGACGATCCTAGAAAGTGAAAACACATCAGGAATTGTATTCAATCATCTTCTCTGTCAGCTGCTAGAGCAGATAACAGTGGTGTAGCATGTAGAAGTTAGGCGATACCTGTATAGTTGGGCCAGTATACATGCCAGGGCGCATGTTAATGTTCACAGGTGAGTTTATGGCCTCAATCCAGGAATAATTATCTGGGCTATCCACTGTCTTTGTGCGCCCAGCTGCTGACCATGAGAAAATCATACATGTGTAGATCAGACAGAAAATTAACAGACAAGGTGAAAAACCATGCATAATTCTAGGATGTTCGAACACTATAAGCAAACATTTTCGCAAAATGGGAACAAACGAATATACCATAAAAGAAGTTGGTTGAAGTACCTAAACTGCAAGACTTGTAAATTAAGACACCAAATAGCATGTTTTCGGAAATTATACTTGATATACCTCAGTCTGCTACTATAGGCAACACGCTAAATCTTGACCTATCACCAATACTCACCACTCCGATACAGCAGGATCAGCATGCCTTCCCCAGTATGGCAGGTATGTCATGAGAGCAGACCTAACTGCCACCAACTGAGGCAGGCTTGCTCACACCAAAGGGTAACAATTTGGTCCTGCAGATCTATATGCCCTCCAAAGTGTCATGCGCATGCTACTGAGGGTCACCACTGAAAATGGTAGATTTTTGGATTGTCTAAGAAGGATTCTAAGGAACATGGTAAGGGCCATGTCTCCGTGTCCCAGGTCATTCAATTCTCTAAATAGTAAATACACACATCCTAGATCGATTTGTGAGTTGGTGCAGACGAGCCACCATACGGCTGTTTGCTGCATCCAGTCTCTGATCTGAAGTGAAATCAACTGATCGGTTGCTACCATACAGTAAACCCCAGTTCCATACATCATAAACAAGCCTGCACTCCTAGAAAACGAAGTCCTGCGCTGGTACTTTCTTGGGCAAGAATACGACAAAATCAAACTGCTGGATTATTTCACTGAATCAAGTATCCCACCTTTCTATTAACGGAATTTTACAAGGCAATTATTATTTTAGGACCAAGTACCAATTAACTAAAAGACACTGTAAAAATTATACATGCTTTATAAAAATATCTAAAGGATGGTGTGCACCTACTACAAAAGGTGAATTTAGTTAATGAATTAGGAATGAAATTTAATGAGAACAAAAAAGCGCTATGATGACAGGCAGGAGTTTCACTTACAGAAGCTAGAAAATGGATAATCGTGGAAATAGGTGCAAACGCGCCCAGCATTTTCAGAGTATGGTGGGGCAAGTACATCCAGAACAGCACAAGAGGCAACTGAAGTGAATGAGTGTAGGTTCCCGCCACTTTGGGGATACAAAACAGTAGTTGGACATGGAGCAGTAAGGACATCATCCGTATGTAACTTGGCCAGTCTCACTGCATATAAGCAAACAAAAACAATCTGCTATCAATAACACCTTTTGAAGATTATACTTTGAAATATCATGCACACACGGGAACAACCACTGTAAAATGATTTGAACATGCGTTAAGTGGTAACCAACAGAGGTCAGGTGACTAAATGCAGTAGTATTGGAGTATTAGTACTATGACACAACCACCAGTGATCATTAGTTGGTACTTGGGGAAGTGAAAACCAAGTAGAAGAAACACTAAAGTCTCAGAAATAAGGACAAGACACAAAAATCTGAACTGCATTCTTATAATTGACGATGAATAAATAAGCAAAGAAAATAAAAAATTCAAATATAGCAGGAAAATAACCTGGCTGGTTACTTGCGAGAACAGTAGGCTCTATCCAATCATATGATTTCACATGCATGGAGCCATACAATATTTTGCTCAATACTGTCATTCCTGGGTGATCATGTCGAGGAATGACTGCTGAAGTTGGTAAACAGAATATTCCAATCTGCAAAAACAAATAGAGGACATGAAACCATATGCTAAACAAATAACTCTACAAGCTAAAAATAATACATGCCTTGTAGTATTGTTAAGAAAGTTGTTACCAAGAAAAAAAGTTAATATGCAGGAAAAACTACAACATGAAATGACTGGTCCCTTAGGATAACTTGTGTAAGCTGAAGCGCATACTTGCAGTGGTAAGCATTCTTACTTCGTTAGTACTGCACAAGTTAGTGGTACGCAGCAAACCTCAACAAATAAATTTCCCTCATAAACTACAAAAGAACACCCAACTAACGAACTAGATATGCGCACTGTCTATTAGGAAGGGAGAGAGGAAAGAATATCATAATCACGCATCCAGTGATCTGACCAGCAGTCCACTAGAATAATCTTGGCATTCCTGAAATATATGGCTCATGAAGCAGTAACAATGAGTTCATAATCAAGACTATACTATACTAATTGGAAATCAGAATGGTTGGTAGCATAGACTATATGGACCATGAGGAATTACGCAGTAAATTAGGCCATCAATCTCAAAGCAACCATTGTCTTATACCCATGGTGAACTTTTTTTTTTTTTGCGGGGAAAGACACAGATTACAACGGCAAATTACAGAAAGGACCAGATAAGAAAGAAAAATACAATACCGCCCTTCTGCAAGCCAACGTCGCCGGAGACGAAGGCGCTGTCGGTGGCGCGCCGCTGGTCGAACTCCACAAGCCTTGGAACTGGAGCCTCCCCAAGCCAGCGGGAAGTCGCCGATCACCGATTCCGAAGAATCTACGCCGGATGTCGCCGTCGTCGTCGCGCCGCTGCACTTCTGCATCTTCCGGTCGTTCTCCATCCAGATCCGCCGTCCCGCGGAAACTGGTGAGGGGATAGCCGAGCCTGGCAGCTCCGCTGAGCTGCGGACTCGACGGAGGCGATGGGTCGACGCCGGAGCTCCTCAGAGCGCCACCGCCGAGGGGAAGGACCATCACCTGCAAAAGCTTCACTGGCTGCGCCTCCTCCGCCATGACGCCGCCAGCAGCCACACAACTCACATCTACGCTACCTATATACACGGATCCGTCGATTCCCCGCCCTCCCGCCGCCGGAGCGGCCGCCGGAGGACGGGGAATCAAGCGGATCGACGGCGAGGGAGGTGGTGCGAGCTGTCGGTCCAAAAGTCGCCCTTCTCTTCTTGGACGGGGAAGGGTGACGCGTCCAGGTCGCGACTTTATACCCATGGTGAACTTACAGAGAAGGCGTCGCACTCGTAGATGTGCAGGTACGTGATGGGCTGCGCCCATCTCGCCGCTCTCGCCGAGCCCTTCATGAAGGCCGATTCGAAGAATCCGTGCCCACCGCCGTCCTCGAGGTTCTCGACCCTGAGCCCAACATCCGCGGGACTGATCGTATCTGCACATCCAGTGCGCATCCATGTTAACCAGAGATTGTGCAAGCATGGATAGAGCAGCCATGGATACGCAGAAGTAGAGGGAGAGTGGAGGTTACCCATGAGGGAGGATATGGCGCGGACGGCGTTGGCCGGCGGAGGGGAGGACGGGGCGGCGGAGGAAGGGGAGGGGAAGGTGCGCTTGCAGAGCTCGTACAGGGCCTGCACCCGGGACGACGGCGGCCGCGCGGGCACTCCCCACGCCATTGGGGATGAGTGCGGAAGCGTCTTATCTGCTCCCCGCGCGGCTGGAGCTTGGATGTATCCGGCGGAGCGGCGCCGCCGCCGCGAGCCCAGCAGAACGGCGAAGGTGGGTAGGGGGTGGTTTCGGGGCGAAACGATAACTATTTTTCCGGGTGGGGCGCCCACAGTTTTCACTATTTCGTGTGCTCCCGTGCACTCACCCCGGGCACAAAAAACCGAAACCGAAGCCCGAACCCGAAAAGACCGGGACCGAAACCGAAATACCCAGAATTTCGGGTAACCGAAATAATATCGGTCCTGAGAATCAAGTAACCGAAATAATATCGGTCTGTTCGGTTATCACGAGCTGAGGACCGAAATGACCGAAGGGACCGAACTAGCGATGTGAATTAGACATTCAGGCCCAACTCGTGTACTCTAGCATGTAGCACAGCCCATCGAGGCCTAGTTCCCTACTTCTTTTCCCTAATTGCAGCACGTATCCATCCATCTTGCCGCCTGGAACCAGCGACCTCCATCCATTCTCCGCCTCCTCCCATGTCTACTAGAACAAGAGATTGTGGTACGCATGCCAAGCACACAACAAACTTGGTTCTTGTTTCCCTGTAATTTTGTTGCCGGACTGTGCTAGATCAGGCTTAGTGCTAGACTACTCTGCGTCTCTGCTAGTGCTAGACTGCTAGTGGTACGCATGCTTATGATTATATATTTCTGTATTGGCATCTAAACAAGAGATTGTGTTGCTGTCTTTTTGTAGATGACATTTGAACATGAGGATGAGCTGAAGGAATATAACTATGGGGATGAGCTAAATATAACAAGAGATTGTGTTGTTGTTATTTCCTTTTTTCGGTCTATTTGGTCATGACCGAAGACCGGACCAAAAAGACCGAAGACCGAATACAAAAAGACCGAAAAGACCGGCCGTAATTCGGGTAGCGTTTCTAGATGACCGAAATTTTGGATGACCGAAAAGACCGGACCGAGCAAACCGAACAGACCGAACGCCCGGGGTGACCGTGCGCCTCTAAATTTTGAGATAGATAAGAGCATCTCCAGTCGCGACGCCCAAATGGCCGCCCAAATGCCTTCCGGACAGGCTCTTTGGGCGCCGTCCGGACTATCTTGTCCATTTGGGCGCCGTCGATCCCCACTCGCGGCGCCCAAACTAAAAAAAATTAAATTTAAACTTCGACGAATTTCATTCAAATTTTAGGAAATTTTACAGATTTGAATGAAATTTAAAAAAACTAAACCTAAATCTACTGGCGGCCCCGGTAGCGGCGGCGGAAGGCGTAGTAGGGGTCGTCGTCCTCCTCCTCCTTCTTCACGCCGCTTGTTCCTGCGCCGCCGTCTTCCTTCTTGACGCGGCTAGGGCCGGCGTCGCCGTCGCCGGTGAGGTCGACGAACGGCACGCCAGTTTCAATGGCGTGCATGTACGCCGACCAGGCGCAGGCAGATGGCCCGTCCATGGGCGGCACGTCCTCCATGGACGCGGCCCGCAGGACTCGTCCTCGTCCTTGGCCGCCTGCGCCGCCAGGAGCTCGGCGTAGAGCGTCGTCGGCTCCGCCTTCACCTTCATCGGCTCCGGCTTCGGCGAGAGCAGAACGCGGGAGAGGGAGGAGGAGGAGCGCGATGAAGATGCTCGCGAGGACGACGCCCGCGACGACGACGCCCACGACGATGACCCTGTCGAGCGCGAGGACGACGTGCGCGGTGCCCACACGTTGGTTGGCGGCGCCGGAGGCGGAGCGTGGGGCCACTCCAGCAGGGAGCCGCCGTTGGCGATGTGGTCCATGACGGCCTGGAGTGTGCGGCCGTGCACGCTCCAGAACGCCTCGCGCCCGACGACGTTCTTGTCCCTGGGCGCCGGGCCGGGGCCTTCCCACCGGTTCATCTCCTCCTCTAAGAGGCGCTGGAACGCCTCCTCGTACCGGGCGGAGTTGCCCGGGTCCTCCGGGTTCCAGCGCGGGTCGTTGATAACCCCCAAGAGCAAGGGATCACTGTAGCACCTCTCAATGTGGAAGTAAGGTATCGATCCGCAGGAGCAAGAAGGAAAAGTTATCTATTCCCTACAACTAAAGTGTCACAAGTTTTAGTTGATTATGCACTAAACAAGTTTAGAGAACAAGATGGTTGGTTTGATGGATGTAAAAGTGTCCCAATCCTCTTCTTTGCAAGAGGACAAGACAAAGGTAGTAGCAAGTGAAAGCTCTCAAAGAGAGAAAACCCAATCCTCTATGTAGCAAGAGGACAAGCTCAAGTGTGTGTTTCTTATAGGAACAATGGACATGGTTCATGGGTTCACTTAATCCTCTCTCTCTCTCATCTACGGTGATCATCATGTTATAGATAAAGTACACACAATTGTCATGTTTTAATGGTAGCTTTTTATGACGGCTATATGTCCTAAAACACATAGTTGAAAGAAATATTCATTTGTGTTGCTAGGTCACCCCTCGTAAGGCTAGCGTGGTTTCTCTCACTCCCACATCATACTCTTTCTTTTTACCCCCAGATAAAGGACGTTGGGCGGTACTGTGTCACTCAATACCTATGCCGTGTCACATCGGCCATCCCGTACCCACATACATCATACTTCAAAGTATGACAAATCACAAAAGCTCCAACACAACGGTAAATGCATAACAAATCATCCCACACCACAATATTCACCACAAAGGTATTACATAGATGACCGTAATCATGTTCAGCAGCTCATACGGTACTAATTAGTGAAGCTCAAGAGAGAGGAGAGATACAAAAGTTACCACCACAAACCCTAGTCCAGGGGGTGGACTACTCCCCCTTCATCATAGTGATGACGGTGAAGAAGTTCTTGCTGTAGGTGTTGATGATGAACACGCCAGAGGGGGGTGGAGCCCTCTGGAGGTGATTCCGGCGGCGTTTCCCCCCTCCGATCTTCTCCGGCGGCAGCCTTCTGACTCTCTGTTTCGGTGTTCTGTGTTTCTGCGGCGCTCCTTCCAGAGAACGTCGGGGGACCTTTTTTATAGGCGTTTTTAGGTCAAGACTATGTCGGTGGAGCGAAGATCGACGGCAACGGAGCCACGAGGGCCAAACGGGTGGGCCCCACGCGGCCACAGTACCTGGCCACGTGGGCCACCCCCGTTTGGGCCTCGGGCCTCCGCTTGTTCGCTTCCTTCGCCCACAGGTCTTCTTCCTTCCAAATATTGACGCCCATAAATTTCCAGGTGATTTCGTTGACGTTTGGGTCCCTGAAACATTAAAATAAGAAAACGGGGTTTTCTGCCTGTGCAGGGTTCATTCCATAAAAATAGGAAATAAATGAATATTCCCAAAAATCATTATAAAACATTGATATAACCCTTATATGATGCAAATATGATTGGAATATAAGCAATTAAAGTGCAAAGTTCATGTATGCATTTTACATGCATCAGTCGTCGCGCATCTCCGGCGTCAGTTCGCGCCAATAGTGCGCGATCTGGGCCGCGTGGAAGTCGCGGTTCGACCACGTCAGCGGCCGCGGCACCGGGATGCCGCGGACGGAGATGGCGTAGCCGTGGCCAACGCGCATGTCCGGCGGCACTGGGTAGCTGTTGTCGCGCAGCGCCTCGGTCTGCTCCTTCAGCAGGGTGCGCGGCGCGAAGCCGTTCGCCGCGGCGCCACCGGTACGCCTCCAGTTGCTGCCGGCCATCTCTAGGGTTTGCGGTGGCGGCGAGTGTGGCGTGTGGGGAGAGAGGGGAGCGGTGGCGGCGAGTGTGGCGAGTGAACGCGGGGGCGACGGTCTTTTATTGCCGCCGGAGAGCGGTGGCATTAATGCCGCTCGCCTCGAAAAGGCGCGCCGCATTCACTCCGGCGAGCAGAGGACGCGACGGCTCACTGGCCTCCCGCCGGCCGTGAAAACGAGGCGTCGCCACGCGACACGCGCCTTTGACGACGCCTTTGACCACGGCCGGGCGTGGCCGTGTGTCACTGCCAGGCGTGGCCCGCGCGTCGGAGGCGTGCGTTTCCTTCCGTCCGGGGCCGCCCCAAGCCTCCCCAAGTTGAGGGCGTGGGCTGGGCGTGCTGGACACAAAACTGGGCCGCGCCGGACCGAATTCGCGTTTGGGCGCCGCGAGTGGGCGCGATTTTGTGTCCGGCACGCCCCAAACGGCTTTGGGCGGCCGTTTGGGCGCCCCGACTGGAGATGCTCTAAGACATCTATTTCTGAACGGAGGGAGTACTAGTTTCTGCGGAGAAACGTGAGGGATGCAAAGCAAGAAATGCATAGCCCATAAACATTTTGTGCAACAATACCGACGGAGAAAAACAGAGAAGACCGCGCGACGTCGGTTGGACTCCTCCCCGCTCAGTGTGGGCGTTCGGGAATTCCCGAAAATTCGGGAAAAAAAAGTTCAGGATCCACAAAATGACTCCCGAATTTCTAATACTGAGATAGTGTGTGAAATTTTCTATCCATGCACTAATTTGAAATTTCTAATATTGGGAAGCAGCGGATCGGCAGTTACTTCTGTGGTGTTGGTGCATCCCGAGCATCGTTGGCCAGCGATATAGGTGTAGGGTTGCCTTTGCTAGGCTGACCAGGCTACACACCAGCGCAACTGCGGATCAAAATCTTGCTTCCGCTGCTCCTAGCCACCGTCTCGATCCTTTCATCGACTACACGTAATGGGACAAGGTGATTGCAAATGTCCTAGGTCCTAATCTGCTTATATTATCCACATATGATTTGTAATGCTTCCGTTCCACATATAGTATGTAATGCAGTGCTTTCAGGATACGTATGCTTACTTTTATAAATTGTTGATGATGCAGAACTAGCGAGAACAAGTGATTTACATAAATTTGAAAATTATGTGCTTCTACCTTAGCTCTTGTTCTGCTGCGTCCTGCTGCATCACCGTAAGTTTGATGCTTCTGTCAGGCCATGCTTCACAATTTATATACATTTTCTCAGTAATAAGTTTGATGCTTTCATTTGGTCATGCTTCTACATAGCTCTTGTTATGCTACATCACTATAAAAATCGTTGATTCCCAGTTTCAGTTTCCTATGTTTCCACTCTACATGAGTTATGTTTCAATGGAATTAATCAATGCTTCGAAACATTCATGCTTCTAAAGTATACTTTGTGCCCATAATTTGCAACAACAGAGACATGTTTTGTTTACTTTAGTTGTAATTGGCAGTACCATTGCGGTGAATTTCCTCTTCAACCATTGCCATTTGTGTTCTTCTTTACTTGTTTCATTGTATCGACATTTTGCTTCAGTCAATAGTCTGTACTTCAACCATGGACAGTTTTGCCTTTTTTACTGCACTCATTTTTCTTGCAATTTATTATTTCAAACACTACTGTTATGTGCTTCGGTGTCTCGCTGCTGTCTCCGTGAAGAACATAAAATGTTTCCTAATTAGTTTTTGTATATGCATGTTTCATAGTGGACAAGGACTCTATGTCTCATCTGATCGATGCTATTTTCTTGTCATTTTAAGTATTTGATGGATACTATTACCCATGCTTCTATTGACACTTGTATATGCTTCATACAAGGGTGCCATGCTCTTATTGTAGACCAGATGATCTCGGTCGAAGCTACCCAACACCGCATGTGTACCTACCAATGTCTTCTCTATCGCCTGCTTTTCCCACATAGAGGCTACAGAGACATCACTTGAGGCAGTCGTGACCCCTCGTTCTCCACCATGCTCGTCGTGGCCATCACTCGTTGCTTGGGAAATTTACGATGTCAACATTGTCAGCTAGTCCATGTCACACCATGTTGTTGTAGATAGATAGGAGTGGGAACAAATTTGTAGTCCATGGGAAGCATGTAGTATGTTCATATAAACTAGCATAATGTTGGTGACTCGAACTGAGCAAATATGTATTGTCGGGGGGCTACCCCCGGGTAGGGTCATGATATGGTATAAGATGTGTCCAAGTCTGGACCGAGGTACAAAAAACCGACATACCCGTGCCCAGAGGAGGCCGAGTTATGATGTTGGCGGGAACCGACATATACTCACCGAGTTATACTGACCGAGATATGGTGTAACACCCCGCCCACCCCCGGGCCGGGCCTGTCACCCCTGGCAGCTCGCTAGGATCTCCAGACTGGCTCCACAGATCAACACTAGTCTTTTCTGCGCACTTTGTCCTCACTCGTGCGCACCCGGGAACCAGTTCCCGGTCGGTCACCCATCCTTGGAGTGCTCCGGGCCAAGCACGCTTAACCTCGGAGTTCCTTCCAGATGAGCTTCCGGAAAAGAAGTTGCAGCTTGTTGATATGAGTATTCTATCAATCCTGTTAAGCCCTGAGCCAGGATCTCACATCCTTCCCCCCTTAGAAGACCGACACCCTCGTTGGTCAGCCCTCAGTCTAGGAACTTCCCCTCTTGGTACACGTCTGTGTGCCCAGTGCCGGCACATGCTCCACATGTCCGCGCCCCTGACCCGCACACGCCCGTGTTGCCGCGAGGGTCGCTCTGATACCAAATTGTAACACAGGGCCACCCCCGGGCCGGGCCTGTCACCCCTGGCAGCTCGCTAGGATCTCCAGACTGGCCCCACAGATCAACACTAGTCTTTTCTGCGCACTTTGTCCTCACTCGTGCGCACCCAGGAACCAGTTCCCGGTCGGTCACCCATCCTTGGAGTGCTCCGGGCCAAGCACGCTTAACCTCGGAGTTCCTTCCAGATGAGCTTCCGGAAAAGAAGTTGTAACTTGTTGATATGAGTATTCTATCAATCCTGTTAAGCCCTGAGCCAGGATCTCACATATGGGATTCGAGATATGGGATCCGAGACATGCTGACCGACATATATATGTCGGTATCCTGTGTGTTTTCTTATGTGCAGGGGAGGCTATTCGGGAAAGGGAATCCGACATATCAATGCCGGGTTATAGAGATGAGGCACCATATGTCGGACGGAGGTCAGCGCTGCTGTCGCATCCCGTCTGACACGGGAGCATGGCGTGCGGTATGGCGCATGTTTGAGGTGACCGGGCTCATCTCTGCTGATCAAGGACGGACGTGGGAACAGGAGAAGGACGCCGCTGACCAATGTTGTACGTGGGAGCAGAGACATAGGACAGGGTATGGGCAAGCCACGTCGTGTCTCCTGCAGAGGGTACAATCATGACGGTGCAGAGTGCGTTGCTACAGTGTCGGTACGACGGCTGACGCGGGCATGCGTGGCCACAGTGCCGGTACGGAGCTGACCGTTGCACCCAGCTAGCTATAAAAGGAGGCCCTCCCCCTCCTGCGTGAGGGACGACGCCCAGAGAGGAGACATTTCCCCCCTTAGCTTCATCTTCTTCCTTAGAGCTCATTTGCCATAGCTGCAAAGATACAGCTCAAGGAGCACCATTGTTCTTGTGAGATACCGACATATAGAGAGAGGCAGGCAGGAGTAGGGGTATTACCTCCTCACGAGGGCCCCGAACCTGGGTATATTGTGTGTGTGCTTGTATTTTCCGTGTGCGCTCCTTAGCGCGCTAGCCCTCCCCGGTTCAACCAGCGTCCATCGGCCCCAACTTAAGCCATCCTATGGCATCTGCCGTGATACCACCACGACATGTATGATGTCGGAAACACCTTATATGAAGAATATGAATGGATGAGGTATCACATAGCACTTTATATTTATATAGATTGAAATTTTCAGTTGCCAAGTGAGCAGATTCTCTATTGTAAACCGTTGTATCGACACAAGTTGTTTTCATAAAATAAAATTCAATTAATATGGAAGCAGATGTCAGCACTATTGAAAGCAAATTTCTTCATATCGAAGGACATTACAACACCACATATAGCAATAGAAGCTTCTTTTTGATCCATGCAAGCCCTTTTTTTTGTTGCTTTGAGATAAAAGAAGCGGTTATATTGAAAATACTTTTTGTTAGGTTGAAACAAATGTTAATTGAATTTGAAGCAAACTCTCAAAATTTTGGTAATATTTTTTGCTTGTGTACAAAGACAAATAAGTTGGTACATTGGCCATAAAAAAAATTACATGGAAGCAAATTTGACATGACGTCGAAGTTGAGAACTTGCGTGTGGCAAGATGGTTAGGAGGGTGGTGTACCCCCAGCCCACCAGAGTTTAAACCCTAGGTTTGACACTGGTGTTTCTCATTTAGGCGTAATATTATTCAGTGGTAGGCGACGTTCCCGTCGACAGCGAGACGCCCATGGTGACTTCGTGAATCTCAAGACCCGACCGCCGGCTCAGTCTTTCGGAGGTGCTCATAGGGGTAGGGTGTGCGTGCGTGCGTTCATAGGACTGAGTGTGTGCACGTGTATGTGAGCGTCTGCGTTGTACTGTGTTTCGCAAAAAAAAAAAGACGTCGAAGCAAATTTTAACCCTACGTGAAGCAAGCGTTTTTTAATAGAGTTTCCCAGGAAACCGAATATTAAAATGGAAAAGTAGAGAATAAATGGAATTACAATTTCATGGCATGCAATTTAATACTTTCAACTGACTCCGGTAATTAAGGGATTAAGCGTGATCCTTGCATGTAATTATTAGGAAGCAAATAAAGGAAACTAATTATTAGTAGGCTGGCGCAGGTTCTGGTGCTATCATCGGGGGCTGGGCTCCTCTGCAGTTCTAGTATTACTGTACGCCGTACAGTACTTCGAAAATCGGCCGTCCAGTGCAATCGAACGGACCTCCTTTCTTGCTCGAGGATCAGTCAGGCCATGGAAGACACGGCAACACACAGCGCCTCGCCGCCGGCAGCCCTGACTGAGAAACCTCGCCGCCGGCAGCAACACGACGCCCTTTCTTGATTGTGTTGCCTTCATTGTCTGATGCCTTATCCCACCTACAGGTGAGCAAGTTCAGTGCAAGTTGGTCGCTGCCCGGCAACGTACAAGTGAGTAAGTTTAGTGCAAGCTGGCCGGCCGGCCGGCAATGTCGACCTCGTCGACAGTTGTTGCCGCCGGTGCTGGTCTTGTACCAGCAATCAACAATAATGTTGCGAGTGCTACCTCTGTAAGTCCTGTTGGCCGAGCAAGGAAGGAGGTCTGTTCCATTGCACTGGACGACTGATTTTCGAAGTACTGTACAGCGTACAGTAATACTAGAACTGCAGAGGAGCCCAGCCCCTATCATCGGATGCTGCATATAGTCTCAATCGTACGGCAGCAGAGTAGTCCGATGACATGCTAAAAATCGGCATCCGATCCCTAGTTTATTCTCGAATTTCGTGATTCTAGAAACAACTCAACAAAGGGTATTCAGACTTTGCCCTCTTTCTGTCAAGCAAAAGAATGGGTAACTATTTTTCCTCGAAAAAGCAGATTCGCGCACATATATAAGATCTTGCAAAAATAGAGATATACACGTTAAAACGGGCGTGCATCATCAATAATAATAATCACAGCGATTCATACCTTTCGCAAAACAAAAAAAGCAGAATCTCAGGAGACAGATGGAATAAATCGGAGGAGGATAATCAGAGGATGCAAAGCTCGATTCCCGCATGAGATTGAAAAGAAGACGGGACGACAAGGATGGAAAATTTTACCGCCAATTGAAAATTTTCCATTCATTCGTGAGCTTTCCTTGCGAGCCACACGCAAATCGCCTATAAATTGGCCGCTAATCCAACAGGCACCAAATCAAAACCTCTCCAAGAATCCACGACTCCCATGGCTTCCAATCTCAGCAAGGCGACGGCGGACCAGCTCGGCGACGTGGCGGTGGACGTGCTCAAGCCGCCGTCGCGCTTCGCGCTCAGTGGCAAGGACCTCGTCGTGGACGGCCACCCCGCCCTACTCGACGTCCCCGCCAACATCCGCCTCACCCCGGCCTCCACCCTCGTCCCCGCTGCGGATGGCTGCTTCCTCGGCTTCGACGCGCCGGCGCCGGACAGCCGCCACGTGGTGCCGATCGGGAAGCTGGTCGACACACGGTTCATGAGCATCTTCCGGTTCAAGGTGTGGTGGACGACCCACTGGGTCGGCACCGCCGGCCGGGACGTGGAGAACGAGACCCAGATGATGGTGCTCGACCGCACCGCCGACCGCCCCTACGTGCTCCTCCTCCCCATCGTCGACGGCGCCTTCCGCGCCTGCCTCCAGTCCGCCGGCGAGGGCGACGACCACGTGGCGCTATGCCTTGAAAGCGGCTCGTCCGCGGTGCAGGGGGCCGCGTTCCGGAGCGACGTGTACCTGCACGCCGGCGACGACCCCTTCGAGCTTGTGCGGGAGGCGGCGCGGGTGGTCCAAGCCCACCTCGGGACGTTCCGGCTGCTGGAGGAGAAGACGCCGCCGCCGATCGTGGACAAGTTCGGGTGGTGCACCTGGGACGCCTTCTACCTCAAGGTGCACCCGGAGGGCGTGTGGGAGGGCGTGCGCCTGCTGACCGAGGGTGGGTGCCCGCCGGGGCTGGTGCTCATCGACGACGGCTGGCAGTCCATCTGCCATGACGACGACGACCCCGCCGACAGCTCCGAGGGCATGAACCGCACAGCCGCCGGCGAGCAGATGCCGTGCCGGCTCACCAAGTTCGAGGAGAACCACAAGTTCAGGGACTACAAGGGCGGCCTTGGTCTCGGCGGGTTCGTGCGCGAGATGAAGGCGGCCTTCCCGACGGTGGAGCAGGTGTACGTGTGGCACGCGCTGTGCGGGTACTGGGGTGGGCTCCGGCCCGGCGCCCCGGGGCTGCCACCGGCCAAGGTCGTCGCGCCAAAGCTCTCGCCCGGGCTCAAGCGCACCATGGAGGACCTCGCCGTTGACAAGATCGTCAACAACGGCATCGGCCTCGTCGACCCAGAACGTGCGGGCGAGCTGTATGAGGGCCTCCACGCACACCTCCAGGCCTCCGGCATTGACGGCGTCAAGGTCGACGTCATACATGTGAGTCTTCTTCTTGGATCAATTTTCTTACGAATTTTATCACTATTACGTTTGATGGATTAGCTTCCAGGAGCAACCGATAAATGTAGAAAATATACTCCCTCCGTTTCTTTGATGCAAGGTGTATAGTTTTTTCAGAAAAATTCCAAAATATGGGGTATAACGCGATTTATGAACAATTTTACCCATCCACAAATGAATCATAATATATAGGGTGTATTGTTTTCAATTTGTGTCTATTAGGAACTCATATCTTCCGATTTTTTTCAGAACAAAATGAGTCCACATTATGCCAAATAGATATATCTTAATATTCGTGCAGAAACCATACACCTTGCATTCAATAATGTAGAGATTATGAAATTGCAACCATTAATTAGTACAAGGGTAGACAACTTAATTTCCATTCTCTTAAGGGTAGACAACTTTCATTTTCTGAGATGATGAACACCATGTGCACTTTTCAGCTGTGACATTGCCTGGACGGTAGGATAGACAAGCATTTGACATTTGACGCCACGTGTTGATGTGACTAATTAGTGATTAGTACCATGAAATTGCTGATGACATGATGATTTTTGTTGTTATTTTTGTGACTGATAAAAAAGTATTACCTCCGATCCATATTAGTGGGCACAACTTTGTCTAGATACACATGTATCTAGTCTAAATACTTAACTAGATACATATGAATATGGATCGGAGGGAGTAAAACAAATTGTATTCGGCATTACTGTACGTGCAGCTGCTGGAGATGCTGAGCGAGGAGTACGGCGGGCGGGTGGAGCTGGCCAAGGCCTATTTCCGGGGTCTGACGGAGTCGGTGCGCCGGCACTTCGGCGGCAACGGCGTGATCGCGAGCATGGAGCACTGCAACGACTTCATGCTGCTGGGCACGGAGGCAGTGGCGCTGGGCCGCGTCGGCGACGACTTCTGGTGCACGGACCCCTCCGGCGACCCCAACGGCACCTTCTGGCTGCAGGGCTGCCACATGGTGCACTGCGCCTACAACTCGCTCTGGATGGGCAGCTTCATCCACCCTGACTGGGACATGTTCCAGTCCACGCACCCCTGCGCCGCCTTCCACGCCGCCTCCCGCGCCGTCTCCGGCGGGCCCGTCTACGTCAGCGACTCCGTCGGCAGCCACGATTTCGCGCTCCTCCGCCGCCTCGCGCTGCCCGACGGCACTGTGCTGCGCTGCGAGCACCACGCGCTCCCCACCCGCGACTGCCTCTTCCTCGACCCACTCCACGACGGCGCCACCATGCTCAAGATCTGGAACCTCAACCGCTTCTCCGGCGTACTCGGCGCCTTCAACTGCCAGGGCGGCGGGTGGTGCCCCGAGGCGCGCCGGAACAAGTGCGCGTCACAGTGCTCCGTCCCCGTCACCGCGCGCGCCGGGCCGGCGGACGTTGAGTGGGGGCAGGGCAAGACCCACCCGGTCGTCGACGTCGAGGGCGCGGCACAGTTCGCCGTGTACTATGTCGAGGCCAGAAAGCTCGAGATCCTGCTCCCGGAGGAGACCGTGGAGATCACCCTCGAGCCGTTCAACTACGAGCTCCTCGTGGTGGCGCCCGTGAGGATCGTCTCGGCGGAGAAGGGCATAGGGTTCGCGCCAATCGGTCTCTCCAACATGCTCAACTCCGGTGGCGCGGTGCATGCTTTCGAGTCCAGCTGCGACGGCGGCGAGGTGACGGTGGAAGTGGCCATCAAGGGCGCAGGGGACATGGTTGCGTACTCATCAGCGAGGCCCAGGCTGTGCAAGGTCGACGGCGAGGACGTCGAGTTCGTGTACAAGGACGGCATGGTCACCGTCGCGGTGCCGTGGACTGGGTCGTCGTCCAAGCACTCTCGCGTCGAGTACCTCTACTGAAGTTTCAAGAATACAGCGTTCGTCCCGGAGCTTTACGTCCGGGTAGGAATAATTTAGTGAGAGCTTTGAATAATTTTTGATACTTAAGGATTTTGGATTTTTTTTTGAGGATTTCATGTGTCTGCTCTAAGCCGAAACAATATAATTTAAGGTTTTTTTCTATGATTTTTATTAAGTTTCCGCATAGTGTCATTTACTTGATCTGACCGAGGCTGCTTCTCCCGCCACTGAGTGAATTCAGTAGAGCATGCAGCTGAAAGATGACTCTTTCACAAGCAAGAATAGCTCTGGCAGGATGGAAATACAAGATCTGATCGTTCTTCTGAATCCTAGCGGTTGCTTTTGCAAATGATAAAGCAAAACTAACTTATGCAGCACCAGAGCAAAACGCAATGCTTATATCTAGAAATGGAATTAGATATCATCTACTCGCATTGCCGCAGGAGGAATATCTTTTGCTCCAATTTTACACTTACTACTATACTTTAGGCCATATTGTTCAGCGATCATACATCAGGATTGATGCATCTAAACCAATTCAAAACCCTATCTAGGCTTGTCGTGATTTTAGTTCAAATTTAAACTAAGACCACAACAAGAATTATGGAACGGAGATAGTACTACTTAATCTCCTCGCTCCGTTGTATACTTGCAACAATAATGTACAAATGACAGAATCACTAGAAACACAAAAATGCCAGGAAAAAATAATACCGAAAAAACTACGCAGCTTTCCCTTCCCCCATTCTCTCTCAACCGAGCAATTTCCCAATGTTAACGGTGATGATGATGATAATGGCGATGACGATGATGATGATGAAGCTGGGGAGGATGAGAAGGAGGACAAATATGACCTCCGATGAAGAAGAGGATGTAAAAAATGTCAAAGCTACGACCCCTTTCGTCGCTACTCAAGATAAAGAGGGAGAAGACTTGAAGGAAAAAAATCAGATCAAGGTAATTATTGAAAATAACAATGAAGATGACCTTATATGGGATTCTTACACCATCGGGGAGTCGACAATATTTATCACGAAAGAAGAAATCTTACACAAAGCTTAGTTTCACGAAGCTACCATCTTTTGTGGGCAAGAACAAGAACTTTAAGGTCAATGCTCGCATAACTACGAACACAACCACTCGATTAAAGCACCATCAACTCGCTAAGCAATCCTTCACCGTTGATCACATATCATGTTTGCCAATAGAGTATGGAGGTTTAGTGACGGAGACACCGCTTGATGAAAAAAGAATATTGCAGTGAAGAGGATGCCCCGACACCACTCCGGCGTCGTCGAAAGCGAGAGGGGAGGCCTCCCTCCTTTCTCCTTCCATGGACCTCTCCCCTTCGATCGATCGAGAGAGAGATTTCTTGTCTCTTCTTTGTGTTATCCCAAAGAAAGTTAAAATCTCATTGGATATAATTTCTCGGACTCTTATTGTACCAATCATCCTTAGCTATACATAAGATAAGTGAATAAATAATGATATAAGAGTCATAAAATAATCACTATTATGGAATTGATATTCTCACAATCATAGTTGTACGAAAATTTATTCTTATCAACTTTTGACTCCTATAGGTCTCCTAGATAGGTTTTTCATCCTAAGGTCAAAGCAACTGATCTGACATTAAATGCGTTGACCTTGCACAACCACTCTATTTTGTAGTACGACAATGATTGTTGTAACATTTATGAAACACCGTTTTATAAATATTACATCTCCTAGAATACTACAACATAAGCATTGGGGGTTCAATATTACATATTAATTATGACAAGCCAAAGGTGTACAAAAGTATCAATGTCTTCCTCCAACAATTGGAAACTCAAGTAATAACTTATACAATGAAAAAACTATGAATTGTAATACTAAATACCATGATAGCTCAATATCTTACTGATGATATGTACATTACAGCTGCACGAATTACTACGATCCTCCAATCCTAGTCTAAGGCCTGCTTGTCGCCTATGGTCCTGTAGACGACGATGAAGCAGCCCACCCTTCAACTCTTTCAAAAAGGTGTGATGCTTTGTAGTAGACCTCCTCTTCCAGCTATATTTCTCGTTTCTCCACCTCGATATTCTCAGATTCTAACCAAAATTTTGAAAAAATAGATAGAGATCGTACTCATCAAGTTCTATAATAGATAACTTTTAGGAATGCTATAGCTACCACGGTGACCATAGGTCAACGCTTGATGCAGGTTTCTGTAACCATTTTTAAGGCTTATTTTATTCAGATTTTTTTCTTTCTTAGGCTTCATTGGTTGTTAGAACCTCTGATGTTTCCTATCCTAGACCGATCGCAGTTCTTTCCTAGGACAAGAAGTGAATGTCACAATAATTTACACTCTACATCAGTGTGCTACTTTACCCCACAAGTGTCCCTTAGGCCTTAGCCTTGTGGTCGGATCCATAACCCATGAGTCAGCGCATTATCCAACGAAAAGCTGGATACCATCGAAATTGTCCCGTTATTAGCTCATATACCAAGTGATTTGTCTTGCCATCTGATTACCCCCAAGAGCAGGGGATCACTATAGCACCTCTCAATGTGGAAGTAAGGTATCGATCCGCAGGAGCAAGAAGGAAAAGTTATCTATTCCCTACAACTAAAGTGTCACAAGTTTTAGTTGATTATGCACTAAACAAGTTTAAGGAGCAAGGTGGTTGATTTGATGGATGGAAGTTTAATGTAACCAAGCAAGAATGTAAAAGTGTCCCAATCCTCTTCAATGCAAGAGGACAAGACAAAGATTTTCTCTTATAGAAACAATGGACATGGGTTCATGGGTTCACTTAATCCTCTCTCTCATCTATGGTGATTATCATGTTATAGATAAAGTACACATAATTGTCATGTTTTAATGGTAGCTTTTATAACGGCTACATGTTCTAAAACACATAGTTGAAAGAAATACTCATTTGTGTTGCTAGTGTCACCCTCGTAAGGCTAGCGTGGTTGCTGTCACACCCACATCATACTTCTCCCTTTTTACCCTCAGATAAAGGATGTTGGACGGTACTGTGTCACTCAATACCTATGCCTTCTGTCACATTGGCCACCCAGTACCCACATACATCATACTTCATAATGGATAATATTCTAAACACTAGTGCAATGATTTATATTTCGTGTGTGTGACCACATCTCTCTCATCTATCTACACTTGGTGGTGTCAATCACCTCATGATAAAGATAAACAAGGCATTATGCATAAATCAAACCATCACATGCATCATAGAATATCTCCAAAGTATGACAAGTCATAAAAGATCCAACACAACAGTAAATGCATAACAAATATTATCTCACACCACAATATCCACCATGGGAATTACATAGATGACCGTAATCATGTTCAGCAGCTCATACAGTACTAATTAGTGAAGCTCAAAGAGAGGAGAGATACATAAGTTACCACCACAAACCCAAATCCAGGGGGTGGACTACTCCCCCTTCATCATGGAGACGGTGGAGAAGTCGTTGGAGAAGGTGGAGACCACCCCGGCAGCGCCCCGCCGGAGTTTTCCCCCTCCAATCTGCAGCTCCTGATCTCCGTTTCGGTGTTTCTGTGTTTGTGCGGCGCTCCTTCCAGAGAACGTCGGGGGACCTTTTTTATAGGCGTTTTTAGGTCAAGACGATGTCGGTGGAGAAAAGATCGAAGGCAACGGAGCCACGAGGCCCAAATGGGTGGGTCCCACGCGGCTACAGTACCAGGCCGCGTGGGCCCCCCTCGTTTGGCCCTCGAGCCTCCGTTTGCTCGCTTCCTTCGCCCACAGGTCTTCTTCCTTCCAAATATTGACGCCCGTAAATTTCCAGGTGATTTCGTTGACGTTTGGGTCCCTGAAACATTAAAATAAGAAAACGGGGTTTTCTGCATGTGCAGGGTTAATTCCATAAAAATAGGAAATAAATGAATATTCCCAAAAATCATTATAAAACATTGATATAACCCTTATATGATGCAAATATGATTGGAATATAAACAATTAAAGTGCAAAGTTCATGTATGCATTTTACATGCATCACCATCCCACAAGTGAGATTTCCTAGATCCCCCAAACATTTCTCAGCACCGCCTCAAGGCGCACTCACACAGACCTTCACTCACGATTAAAGCTTGAAGCACTAACATCCAGCGCATAAATCTTCAAAATAAGCCAAATAAGCACTCACGAGCTGGTGACGTGTATGAATACGGGGTACCTCACGGAAGAGAAAGGTCGACCCACGGGTACATGTGATCCATGACGGCGATACAGAGTCCGACTAAAACAGGAAGACTACATAAGACTTGGATACAAGGTAGGTATAAACATACCCAAATACACGGGCCAATTTATCTTCGAGGAGGACTCAACTTGTAAATTGACCCGAGCACCTTGTAACCCTGACATGTCCGTGTGTATAGGGGAGCGGTGGGGTGGGGGTGGTAGGAAGCACCCGGAAGGAACGAATCATCGTGCTAGACCAATCCGCACATCAAAAGTCAAAACAAAGCATAAAGAATAGATCTCACCTCAAACACAAATGGGGCTTTTATCGAACAAGTGTTTTCCGTGCCCCGAACATGTATAAATCTTCTATTTGTGATAACCACTCGGATCATGATACACATGACGTCCCATATTCAATATTGTATGAATTTTCTCCGACAGCGAGCGGTGTGGACGACGGAGACAACGAAGTCCCCAAACGGGTAGAACAAAAACATGCCACACCTAAACACTAGAGCGATTTGGAACAATCTGAACTCGTGCAAGTTCTTATACCCTGTAATTAGCTCCACTTAGAATTTAGGGTTGTTTTTTCACGGTCTTCTTCCGCTTCCTCGTGAATTCAGACGGGGCAGCGAGCCATTGATTTCTATCAAAATGGGTCGAGCCATGATATCTTTTTTTTTAACAAAGCCATGACCCATGACCTCTTAAATTGGGCTTTGATAATACCTCTGCTTCCTCGTGAATTCACTGAGACAAATTTGTATTTCTATTTGTTTTTCGGGCGATCTATTGAAATTTTTTTGCTAGCCCTCCCTCTCCCTCCCTCCCGGGCCGCCCCCGCGCGGCGGCTCTGGAGGCTCCCAACCCTAGACCAAAAAGAGGCAGATTCTGCGCGCCGCCGGCCGCTGCTGCCGCCGGAGCCGGCGGTGGTGGCGGCGCCCGGCCGTCCAAGACGGGGGGCAAGGAGCGCACCCTGCCTTCGGCTCCACGCGCGGGAGATGGAGTTGCGGGTCGGTGGCGCATGGAGAAGCTCTGGAGGAGCTGGGGCGAGGAGGAGAAGGCCGTGAGGGTGGAGCTGACGGCGGTGTGCGACGGCGGCGGCCGAATCTGTGAACCGGGATCGCCCGGGCCCGATCTGGATCCCGCTGGATCCGATCTGGGTCGGAGGGCCACTGCGCACGGTGGCAGCCAGTGCTGCCTCGAGATGCTCGGGCGGGGCACTCGTGGAGACGAGGGGATCGATTCGGCTTTGGCTGTGTGCCACTGTTGTCGGTTGGGGCAGGCGGCACGGCGGTGGTCCGGCGGCGTGGGGGCCGGCTAGTAAGCCTGAATAATTGGAGGTGGTCCTAGGGTTGCTCTCGCTGCGAGGATGAAGATCTGCTTGACGCCGGTACCTTGATTTGGCAAGAGTGTCGAGTTTCAGAAGGCTCCGCCGGTGATCTTTAATGGGCTAATTCCTAGAGATTGCTGGATCGGAGGGATTCGGTCGCGCCGGAGGGAGCGGCGTGAAGCTCTGCTTCTGTGCCATCATGGGCAAATCCATGGTGTAGTCGGAGGCGGGGAATGTCATGAAAGCTGAGATTAAAGGACTAGCAAATGGTGATTGGATTCTTTGCGTCGATGAGGAACTTGCTTGGAGTTGCAGGAGGCGGAGCAGCGGTATGTTAGTGGGGGCAACATCACAAGTGAAGTTCAAAGTCCTACCTTTCAGGGTGAAAATCCAAGGTCTGGCCTTAATTGGTTGTGCCTGACAATGATCTTGCTGAAGACATTGTTTTGTGAGCGGGGACTATCTTCAGGGTGAAACCCAAGGTCTGGCCTTAATTGGTTGTGCCTGACACCGTTCTTCTTGAAGACGTTTCTTTTGAAGAATTGGACATCAGGTGGTGTCTTGGTGGTGGTTGTGCGGCTGCTGCAAGAACTGTAACTCTGTAGCGGGACTTTTCTTTTTATTTCTTCTTCTTATTGTCTTTCGGCTGTGTGCATCTGTAGTAGGTTTGGTTATTGCGTTGTTGCAGAGGCTGGGTGTAATTTGTATCTCCGCGATATTAATATACATTCTTTATCTAAAAAATTTGTTTTTCGGGCGTGGCAAAATTTAAACTCAAAGCCGAGGCGACGGAGACCAACCGCACCCGTTCCGTCCGCTTCGAACGGCCCCCAAAAAGTAACGGAATCCGTCGTCGTGCTCCCCCATTTCGCAGCTGCGCCAGCCAGTGGACCCCGCCGACTCCGTCCAAAAAGAGGACCAAAAAAAATGGAAAAATAGAGCGAGAGAGAGCAGCGACTCCAAGGATTCGAGATTGAATCCTCCCACCCGGATCCCGGCGATGGACGCGGCACCGTCGGCGGCGAGCGCGCGCGCGGCGGCCGCCCGACCCACTTCCCCGTCGCGTCCCCGCACCAAGCCGCGGGGGCTCGACGAGGAGACCTGCGCGGCGACGCCCAACAGGGCGGCCTCCGCGGCGTCCTTGGCCGCCGCCGCCGCCGCTGCGTCGCCCGCCGACGCCATGGACCCGCGCGTCTGGTCCGCTCTCCCGGACGACCTCCTCGTCGAAATCCTCGCCCGCGTCCCGCCCTTCCTCCTCACCCGCCTCCGCGCCGTCTCCCGCCGCTGGGGCACCCTCCTCCGCGGCGGCGGCGGCGACCCGGCCTTCCTCGCCGCGCACGCGGCCGCGCCCTCCCACGGGCCCTGCCTCCTCACCTTCTCCCGGGGCGCCCCGCCGCAGTGCGGCGCGCTCAGCCTGCCCCTCCGCGCGCGCTACCGGCTCCCCGTCGCCTTCCTCCCCGCCTGGGACCTCTGCCTCGTCGGCTCCTCGGGGGGCCTCGTCTGCCTCTCCGGCTTCGACGGCCCCGTGTTCCGCACCCTCGTCTGCAACCCGCTCACGCAGGCCTGGCGGGTGCTCCCGGACATGCACCACAACCAGCAGCGCCAGCTCGTGCTCGCCGTCGACCGGAAGCGCCGCTCGTTCAAGGTCATCGCCGCCAGCGATGTGTACGGGGACAAGACGCTCCCCACCGAGGTCTATGACTCCAAGGAGGACAGATGGTCGGTGCACCAGATGATGCCTGCGGCCAACCTGTGCTCGTCCAAGATGGCCTTCTGCGACTCCCGGCTCTACCTGGAGACGCTCTCGCCGCTCGGGCTGATGATGTATAGAGTGGATGCTGGTCACTGGGAGCATATACCAGCAAAGTTCCCGCGATCACTGCTGGATGGGTATCTGGTTGCTGGAGCTCGTAGACGGTTGTTCTTGGTGGGAAGGATCGGGCTATACAGCACGCTGCAGAGCATGAGGATCTGGGAGCTGGATCATGGTAGGACTGTCTGGGTGGAAATAAGCAGGATGCCGCCCAAGTACTTCAGGGCGCTGCTGAGGTTGTCTGCTGAGAGATTTGAGTGCTTTGGGCAGGACAACTTGATCTGTTTCACGTCGTGGAACCAGGGCAAAGGCCTTCTATACGATGTCGACAAGAAGGCTTGGTCGTGGATTGCCGGTTGTGCGACCCAGTTGTGCAATACCCAGTTCTGCTTTTATGAGCCAAGATTTGATACATCGATCTACTGATGGTGGCAACGAGCTGCATTTTGAAGATTTGAGCTCACATGCTTTTCGGTTCGGAGTTCAGTATCCATATGCTTGTCCGATGTCTTATTGGATCAGACTGCATCGTGAAGATTTGAGCTCACATGCTTTTGGGTTCGCAGTTCAGTATCCAGATGCCTACCTGATGTTCTATTGGATCATCCCTGCCAGCTGTATTAACTATCAAGTGCTAGGTGAATAGCGTGTCTTCTTTGAGCCTATAATTTAGAACATTTCTAGTGCATGACTTGAGCTGCCAATTTTCTCAAGTCATGCCATCAGAGATCCTTCACTACTCCAGCAGTTAGAAGAGTTACCACAAATGGAGGTCCGCGTGTTGTCATTTCCATTTTGTTAGCAAACAGCGGCTTGTAAATGATTTCATTTCCATTTCTGAAATGAGAAGCATCTTCTGCCGTTTTATCTGAATGGTTTTGATTTGTATTCAGCTGGTCTGTGGTGGGAGTTCTCAAAATAAGTGAGCACTGCATTCTTATGCCCGAGTCGTATGCATATTGAAACTGCTATGTTTTCCCAGATTTGAGGGGCCATTTTATACACAAGGGATGGGGCACTTCTTTCCTCTCAGGTTCGATATGCATACTTGTAACAGGATGAAGCAATATGTTTTGTATGGATGAGTCCATGGTAAACTGAGTCATCCTGAATAGATCTTCATTCGAGCTCACTGTGTCATTAATTAGCTATGTATTTTAACAAGTAATCAACCGAACACTACGAAATGTTCACAAATTTTTTGCACCCACAGATCAAGCCTTGAAAGTGAATATTCCACTGACATACATGTTACAACTCTCAGTTTCACTAGGATCATCGACTTCAAAGCCCAAAGCACAATGTCCAATTTGTGTAGTGTTGAAGTGTTAACTGCAGTTCATTGACTTGATTCTGCAGTTTGCTAGTGCAAAACTACAATACAAAAATAGTGCATTGTGCGTTCTCGAAAGAAAACAATGACCAAGTATATAAGAAATAAAATAATAATCAAGTATATAGGGAAGAAAATAATAATCAAGTATATAAGTGTAGTTTGCCTGCCCTTGGAATCCATAGCCACATTTACTGTACTACTTGATCACTTGACACATACTAAAACTGTTTCTTATTGTGAGAGTGACATGGCCAAAAAGAAATGTGGATAATGTCATCTAGGAGACAAAATTGTTCTTTTGTGACCTTTGTCAATCTTCTGTGTAATTGCTTGTGTGCTCGTCAATACATGTTCCACTTACTGAGATGTTGAATTGAAGGCTTTCGATGATACCGGCTACTAAAATACGTTCGGTTACTGGCTTGCTGCTTTGTGATACCAAAATGAAGACAAAGTTTTCCTGTAGTAAATAATTGCATTACGGAAAGATAAACAACGTTATGTAAGCACAGATCTGCTTTTCCACTTCAATTGCTAAAAATGTTTGCTTAACTAATGTCTTGGAGTGTGGTGGCTGGCTCTCAGGTAAGATTGTCAAGCTTGTGCCATTGTGCAGACCACATTATTATTTAGTCCAATTATGCATATGTACTGGAACATATTTTATCTTTGGTTTGGGGTTATCATTTTCATTTTTTCGGAAAACATTCTCTTAGCAACCCCTCCAGGGAAAATTTTAACAGCTATTAAGCTGTTGATTGTCAAATGGATTGTAAGTTATGATGCTATGCATATGGACACTATGTTTGAGGGTTGGTTGATAATGCTATATATCTTAAACAGGTCCACCATCATGATTGCACGACCGGTGCGATTCAATTTGTTGCAAGATCTACTTTTTGTTCCCTCTTATTTGCTTTGATTTCGGCTAATCAAGTATGTCGCGGTCAACAGCCATTCATGTACCAGGTCATCTTGTGCTTATTTTTACTAATTAAAACATTCTTGTTAGCCTAAGCATGTTGTTATTCAGTAACTAGCTATATAACTGGCTATGTAAAATGCTCAAATTAATCTTATGAACAACTAGTAATGGTATCATGATATCTCTGCTCTTAATCTTTCATATGGTTTGACACCACCACTGCGCCTGACTAGATTTCTTGTTACAGCAGAAAACATCTGACTACTTTTCTTGTTACAACAGAAGAAGTCTGGCTATTTTTATTATCACAAGAAAATAAATACTTGCTTTTTTTTCTCACAACAGGAGCAATCCGAGGTATATCTTCCCCTAACAGACATTGATGGCTTCTTCGGTACATGAAGTACTGTGCTGTCCAGCCTTGGCAGCTGAAGTTAGCTTGGGTGCTGCTGTCAGCCTAATTATTGTTAACAGAAGGCATAATGCTACTGTGATTAAGATAGTTTTTCCTTGTCTGTGCACTTATGCAAGGTAACATCAGTGAGTAAAGAGCTCATTTCTTAAGTCTTTTACATTCTTCCACTAATCTTTGTGTGTCGACAATTAAGTCGTACACTCCAAATACATGCATTTTAATCTTCTTAGATATGAAACATCAAGAATTTCAGATATCGAAGCCATCTTCAGATATCGAAGCCATCGAAAGACGAGTGCTCATTCAAGATGTTCAACACCAGGTAAGCATTTACATCAGAGGTGCATATTTACACTGCTCACAAAATAACACAGAGAATGTTCAGCAAGAGCCAACGAATAGCATTTTTAGTGTCCAGCATCTACTGCAGTATACACAAGCTGGCAAGCATTTATTATGCAGTACTTGGTTTAAACATAAGCTAGGGAAACATGCGTAGTCCAGAGCCATCACCAGCCTTCGGTCTCGTCTACATGATGAACATAACTTTAGACAGTTGCAACATCGGACAAAGTTGTAGATATGATCATATTTCACTCCTGCTCTATTGCCCTAGTCAAAATTTGCAGGAAGTGCCCAGCCGTTGCTTCATCCGCTGCGCTCCAGCAGCCTTGCATTCGTCCAGTGCTTCTTTCAGCAGCTCGTGGAACTTCTCCACGAAGACGTGCCACTCCTCAGGGCTCATGTCTGACAACCTGACAAAGCACATACTCGATGGAAGCTGTTCATCCACGCTCCTGTTCAGAGCGTGCACACTGCTATTCAAACTAGTAGTTCTGTGCACACTGGGAGGATTGAACTCAGAAGATGGGAGACTGCCATTCAAACTAGTAGTTCTGTGCACACTGGGAGGATTGAACTCAGAAGATGGGATCCGGTGAGATGAATGCATGGATAACTCCTTTCGATCTTTTCTTCATCATTGTCCTCGTTCATGCTCTCCACAAGCTTCGTCAGAGGATTTCTGAAGCTAGAACCCTTCATGCCTGAGCAATGGAATCTTGGCGACCGAATCATGTCACTGTAGCCTCCTAAAACATCTATTGAGAACTGGAAATCGATGTCTTCCCCTTGTTCAACATCAGGAGAGAATGGTTCCCATTCAGCTACCTTCCTTCTAGCTTCCATGCAGACAACCTCCAATTTGCTGGGCTCCTCCTCCATTCCTCTGAACTCCCTGGTCATCATCTCGCCTATCTCTGCCAAGCAAAGGCCAAAAGTAGCAGCCTCTTTAAGGAAGATCGTGCACAGGATCAGGACACGGAGGCAAGCCTCACGTATCATGGGTAGTTCCCTCCGCAGCATTTTAGCATCCCTTATCGGATCAAGATTCCTGATGTACTCAAGCTCTTCCTCGGAGAACGGGATTGACGCCTGTGCCCAGTGTATCCACTCGAAATAAGGGTCCTCCAAGTTCTCCGGCAAGCAAAGGCCATGATCAATAGGGAACAGCTCTGTCTGGCAACCAAAGCGGCCCGTGCCACCATCAAGTTTCCTCACCAGCACATTACCACCATGCCTGTCAGTGTTGAAAATCCTGATATCTAGTATGCCGATCCTGTGAACAGCAGCAACCGGGAAGCTCGAAGTGCCGTGGTCACTGGCGTCAAAGTCATGCGCAATGAACTGCTGAAATGAAGCAATCTTACTCGTAATATTTTGCTGCTTCTGGTCATGAGCTGGAGTGCCACCATTCATTGGACGATTGATATTGAAAACTGAGTGTGTTATCTTCACCAGCGCCGTTGCAGGAACATTTGCAAAATTTTCATGGTCCAACAGGTACGCCGCGACCTCCCTGAACCCTGTCTCCCCTACTCGGACAGACTTCTTCAGTCCCGGCTGGCCAAGCGCTCTCCCAGTGAACCCTTTCGGATTGTTTGGCGCAAATGGTTCCTCGTCCGTCGGCTTCACAATGGCAACCCTGTCACCATCAACATTCCTGAAGTAGTAGGAGCCGCCAAGGCCACTGTCAATGGGCACCGGATCCAGCCCGCTCCTTATGCCGGTCGCCACATCGTCGACGAGGAGCTTCACACTGCCGCTCGATGACCCGAGTATCTCAACCAGGCCGCTGCTGTCCTTCTGCTCGAAGTCCTTGGAGACCGGGCAGAGGCAGGGCGTGGAGCAGCTGCGGTGGATGCTGTTCCTGGTGAGCAGCAGCGGCGAGTCGTGGCGGACCGAGGAGAGGTCGTTCTCCAGGACACGGTCGCCGAAGGTGAGCGAGGTCCCGCCGGTGGGCACGTTGAGCGCGAGCTGCAGCCGGCGCTTGACGGTGTGCGCGTTGTCCCCGCGGTCCAGGTCCATGCCCAGCACGCACCCGGACTCCGTCTGCACGAACACCCGCCGCCTCCCCGCCGGCGGCGACGGTCGTGGCTGCTTGGGCGCCGCCTCATCCCGCCGCCCCGCCCCCGCCCGGACCCGGCGCCGAAGAGGCGCCTGAGGAGCAGCGCCGGCACCTGGCTCTTGAGCGGGCTCTCCAGGTCGGGGGACATGGCGGCGGCGGGGGGCCCCTTTCTTCCTCCGCTTGGTGCGCCCGCCGCACGCCGACGCCGTCAGGGAGAAGGGAAGACGCTTTCTCGTTGCTATCATCGGATCACGCCTGCGCGCCAACAAAAAGAACAGAATTTTACACTCCAATCTCCGCACCAATCACACCAGAATCACAGACACGCAATCTTGCCACGAACTCAGCATCAGCTGGACTGAATTGGCTCGAGCATGGGAAAACAGAGCAAGAAGCCAGATGCAGCAGCGAAAGACAGGACCGGAATTAAATTCTAGGCTAATCTCTATCTCACCATGAAGGGAGGGGACGAGGCGCAGTTGCAGAGACTATCGGCCGGCGGCGACGTCGGCGCCGGCCGGGGCAGCGAGGAGGCAGGTTAGCGGCGGAGCAGATCCGGAGTCGTGGTGTTCATGCCGTACCAACCTATCTCGCTCCCTCCGATCCTTTGGCCTGTCAAGCTACTATTGCCGCTGCGCCCGCATCGCATCCCCAACCCGCTTTGCCCATCCAATTCCGCTCGGCTTTCTCCACCTGATCCGCGACGGGAATTGGATTTATCACATAACCACCCGTACTGAAAAATATTTCGACCTATATCCGCGAATGAATCTAAAAGACACACTGACCGATGGGCCCATCCAGGTCTCAACCGGACGAGGATGTGAGTGCGGGAAACCCTTAGGGGCCTGTTCGTCAAAAGCAGATCTGTACGGACGTGCCGACCCGCTCCATTACTGCGTGCACGAGACCGGACCTGGGCAATCCGTGCGCGCCACGTGGACGCCCGTGACGGATCTGAGGGGACGCCGTTTGTCTCACGGTTACCGCGAGCGGAAGTACCCGCGGCAGCCGTCCGATGGCGGATAGGGAGGGGTCGCCAGCCGTCGGATGGCCGGAGGAACAGGACGGCGATGTGGATAAGAGCGATTGGCCGGGGCCGGGATGACGTGGAGCGTACTGTATACGCGTTGCTGCTTCCGAGACGTATTTGATCGCAGCCGTTTTCTTGCGGATGGAGAAAGCTATCGCGACGCCTTGTGTTTGTTTCGTCCTAATATTCCATCTGCTGTTTTGTGTTTTGTTTATTTGATTTAGGTTTTTTTTTAGAAGTATTTGATTTAGGTTGGATAGACCTACCACGTCCAAGTTGTCTCGAGAGGGACCAACGTTTTTAAAGTTCCATTCCAAGTTGTATAGCTCTCCCGTTCAAAAAAAAGTTGTATAGCTCTTATCTTGTGGGCACCGCTCACGGTTTAGGGAATACTGTCATGCTAACTTTTTGTAGTTTTTTATTTTACAAGATGATATGTTAGCCTTCTTCGACGAACAGAGGTAGTACTAGCATAGTCTGGCCTCTCGTTTTGACCTCCTTTTTTTCGTTTCTAACTTCTAGAGCCATCACTTCGTGATCACATTTTGCTTATCTTGCAACAAATTAACATAGTTTTTATTGAAGTGTATGAAGTATATTGTCCGTGAGGAACAGGAGCCAGGAAGCAACCTTCATTGTATGATAGTTTATCTAGAAGCCGCAAGGTGGCATTGGGAAATACTATGAAACAAATTGAAATGCTTATGTCGAACCAAATCTCTAGATAAAAGCCTATTGACTAGGTGCACAACTAGTTGCTAGTCGAGGTTTTGGTTGGAAGGGAAGTACCGACTTATAGAGTGCATGCCATTGTTTCTAGTCGAGCGAATCTTGACCGTCTGTCTTCCACGTGTATCTACTTAAACTAGGACCGTGATACAATGAAAATAATGATCATGCTCATTTCGTACAAAGCATTTGGGAAGCAACATTTGGAGAGAGACCGGACATTGTGTTATTTTTCCCCTTTCCTTTGAACGACTTGTAATGAACCTTATTCTTAATTTATCGAAAAAGTTCAAATATTTTGTCCCAATTTTTTTTTTGCGAAACACAGTACAACGCAGACGCTCACATACACGTGCACACACTCACCCTTATGAACACACACACGCACACCCTACCCCTATGAACACCTCCGAAAGACTGAGCCGGCGGTTGGGTCAAATCATTTACTACATTGAAAATTACTAGTTGAATGCCCGTGCGTTGCCACGTCTGTCAAATTTATTTCCTCACACATGTGAACGTAATGCGCCTGAAAATTCAGGTGTATAAATAGTTGTACAATATCAAGTCCACTTTGTCTAATGTGTATCAACAGCTATATTCAACATCATATGTATGTAAAGCAAACCCCAAAAAATATCCCCTGTTAAAGGAAATGAATAATTCTAACAAGATATGCTCACGTCGTTGCACCTTTGGCCGTTTTCGCTTTTAATATTTTTTAAGGTGTGGGTTTTAAGATGTCTGATTTGACCATAATGGCCCTTGTAGTGCTCAGTGTTGTTTCTAAAGTATATTCATCAAATTGTCATGGCAATACGAAACTCAAATGTATCTGCCAAACCCTGATGGAGCATATACCTTTGGTGCATGACAAAACAAATTGTACAGTTCCTTGGAGAAAAATAACCTTAAATGAAGCATCTACATAAATAACACACTGGGCTCTCATACATGCTCGAAGGAGCAGTTGCGTTGCGGAGTTGTGCACAATAAAAAGATAATCAAACAAAAACAACATATGTGCAGAGCGCTTGCTAGAATACCGGACAAAATATTTAGAAAAATATCCAGAATTTGGCAGAACAAATTATTCTGGTATTGTAGCTAGTAGTTCCTGCTGTATGAAGACTTGCTAACCATTCGATCGTCGTTGATGCTCCACTATCTTATACTCCCGTACTAACTCTTTAGGAAAACAGACAAGCTCAGCATACTGATGGAGACCATCTAGTGTTCCCAAATAAAATGCAGATGGAATCGCAACCTCCAGAAATGAAGACCTTCATGCACCGACGACAATAGCATAAGAAGACCGGTCCAACAGTAAGAAATCTGAGAAAAGATTTTCCACTTAATTTTAGACAATTGTGACTATGCATGGTTGAATTGTGATATCACTTGAGAACAGATAGAAGCTACTCAATCCAGTAACATTAGGCAAGCAAATTGAATGAAAAGAAAGACGAAGTACATAACAGTGTAGATATGTAGCAAGCGCAATTGTCTAAATGATCTAACACATGATCATGCATGCTCACTGCCTAAATATTAGCTATCTACAAACCATAACAGTGAGTGCTCGTGTTGGCAGTTCAACAATCGAAGAATCAAAACAGCCAGAGCTCACGTGGGCATTCAACAATCAACGAACCAGAATGATGAGAGCTCATACGGTCAATTCAGCAATCCACGAATAAAAAGGGCCGGAGCACATGTTGCTAAGAGCAGCACAAGTGTTCCATTCTTCAGCATGTCCTCGTCCTCTGCAGCAATAATCATCCTACATGTGTGTCAAGGATCTTCCAAAATTTAAACACACTGGTGAACACACGTGCAGATCGATGATAGTTACCAATCCACCACTCTAAACACAGTTTTTTCGTACCACGCCTTTGTCATAGCCTGCAACAATCAAATCACACCAGAATGAGAACTGGGCCAAGAAAAAGGAGACGGGCACTCATGGTAAAAAAAACATGCAAGCTTTCGGATCAGGGGCGGTTAGACAACCTTAGCGAAGCCCTTGCGACACCTATCTGCGCGTCGACCTTCACCACTGTCGGGTGGTTTGAGCAGCGCGCTCTCGCCGTATCAAAACCAGACGACGAGCATAAGCAGGCCGACCAAGAGGGTCCCGGCGGTGGCGTGGGTGGCCACTCGCGGTGGAGTCGACCTTCGGAGGGACGATCTCAGCGCATCCAGTGCCATCTTTTCCCTCTCCCCCACTGTGCAATGGCTGCACCCCGGAGTAAATCGGAAGGGGAGGCGATCTCAGTGCATCCAGCGCCTGTAGAGGAGGTGGAGAAGGAGCACGCACTGCCACATGCCGTCAGCCGACGCTGTCCGCTGCGGCGCGCCATGTCCGGCGTCTCTTTCTGTTGATGGGGATTTTTGACGAGGCGTAAACGGATGGATGTATCGTGGGAGTCGTGGGCTCTGGGCTAGAATGGGACGGTTGGAGGAGACCGTGCGTGGGTCACTTTTTTTTTCTGCGCCCGCGTGGTTTAGCGGGATCGCTTTTGTAGTCAGCATAGGACGTACCACCATCACCATCACCACCGACTCAGCTTTAATATAGTAGAGATAAACACAGTTTTTTCCGTACCACGCCTTTGTCATTGCCTGCAACAATCAAATCACACCAGAATGAGAACTGGGCCAAGAAAAAGGAGACAAGCACTCATGGTAAAAAAAACATGCAAGCTTTCGGATCAGGGGCAGTTAGACAACCTTAGCGAAGCCCTCGCGACACCGATCTGCGTGTCGACCTTCACCACTGTCGGGTGGTTTGAGCAGCGCGCTCTCGCCGTATCAAAACCAGACGACGAGCATAAGCAGGCCGACCAAGAGGGTCCCGGCGGTGGCGTGGGTGGCCACTCGCGGTGGAGTCGACCTTCGGAGGGACGATCTCAGCGCATCCAGTGCCATCTTTTCCCTCTCCCCCACTGTGCAATGGCTGCACCCCGGAGTAAATCGGAAGGGGAGGCGATCTCAGTGCATCCAGCGCCTGGAGAAGAGGTGGAGAAGGAGCACGCACTGCCGCACGCCGTTAGCCGACGCTGTCCGCTGCGGCGCGCCATGTCCGGCGTCTCTTTCTGTTGATGGGGATTTCTGACAAGGCGTAAACAGATGGATGTATCGTGGGAGTCGTGGGCTCTGGGCTGGAATGGGACGGTTGGAGGAGACCGTGCGTGGGTCACTTTTTTTTTCTGCGCCCGCGTGGTTTAGCGGGATCGCTTTGTAGTCAGCTTAGGACGTACCACCATCACCATCGCCACCGACTCAGCTTTAATATACTCGCTCTGTTCCAAATTAATTGACTTGGTTTTATGTAAATATGGATGTATCTATACTTATATGGTGTCTAGATACATCCATGTGTAACCAAATGTGTGTCAATTAAATCCGAACGGAGAGAGTAGGAGAGATGTATCACTGGAACCTTTTGTATGATCCAAACAAGGAACCTTTTTTTGTGACTTCGAGGGAGAGAAACCGCCTCGTGGAGCAAAGCCGACCAGTAAACCAACCCCATTTGAACCGGAGGCCACCGCTGGGCCGCGAAGCCTCCTCCTCGCCCACCACACCACAACCGGAGACGCCGCCAGGCAGACGGAGGTCGATCGATTGATCGATGGCGAGCTCGCTGGCCCGCCTGGGAGCGGCGCTGCCCCGCGCGCGCCCGCTCGCCGCCGCGGCGGTGGCGGCGACGCGGATCCCGCCACGCAGAGGGCGGTGGGACTCCGCCGCGGTCGCCGCCTCCCGCCCCGCTTCGCTGTACGGTGAGCAAGTCTATCAAGTTTCATGGCACTCTGTAAGCTCGTTGTCTAGATCGGAACATGGTGCTGCGTCCATTCCCTGAACTCCACAATGGCAGAGATTTCCGGTTGTTAGGTTTGTGATTTTTTTGTACAAGCTTCTATTATTATTAACTTCGAATTGAACTCTAGCTTGGAGGTGCCAAGTTCACTCGGACGTGAAGGCGTCCCCTGCATCGGAATCGAAGGATGCGGGAATTCGTCTCAGAATTGGAGGATCAAGATGCTCTACGATGGCGAATGCCCGCTCTGTATGCGTGAGGTGTGTTGCGTAATCTGGGATTGGTGCTACTTGCTATATACTCTGCCGTTCTGTAATGAGTGTGGAGTAGCTCTAGAATATATGCAGCAGCTTAATAAGGGCACACACATCTATTTTCTGACTATTACTTGAGCATGATAGGCCGTATGGGTGCATGCGAACGAACTAATGTTCTACTATGGTAGCAAGTAATGCGGTGATCACAAATTGTGTTTTGGCCCAGTTACAGAAACAAAAAATTCTGGATCGATTTGATATCCCTAGATACCTCCCAGGTGTATGTCTTTCTCCAGTTAGATTATTTTTGTATGCTCAGCCAACTCCTGAGGATGTTTGGCCATGATAAGTGGGGACAATTATTATTCTCTGGATTCTGAACCATCTCATGATGTGGATGCACTCTTGTTGACTTGATTTTTCAAACAATTTTTTGTTTACAATCAATTTGTGTTCCTGCTAGAACTTGCCACTCAGCTTGAATTCCAGTTCTCCGCTATGAACCTTAAGTATTTAATACTTTTGGATCATTTCATGTGTGCCATCCATGCTACAAAAGCTATTTGCATCACCATCTTACGAATAATGGGTTCTTTGACTCACAATCATTTAAATTTGAATGCATTTTCTTCACTGTTATTGTTTGGTTACTGGTAAAACAGAGTCTGAGTCTAGTGATTCTCCAGCAGCTAAATTTGTCTGTACTAACTCTCGCGCCTCATCAGGTAAACATGCTGAGGGAAAGAAACAAATCCTATGGAGCTATACATTTTGTTGACATCAGCTCGAAAGATTACTCTGCAGAGGACAATCAGGGTCTTGATTACGAAACTGTGCGTATTACATGTTAATACAGATTCTCATTTTGGTTTCTGTTAGTTTCGTACTTGGATATGTTCAAAGAATGAAGGTGGTAATGTGTAAGATTGATTCCCTCATTGTCCAAAAGTTCCCATGGCCTGTTTGATTTATAAGTGCTACTGGTATAAAAGATACTTTGAAATAGTATTGATGCTCACACAGACCATCTTTTAGCAATTTTTAGCACGCACGAAAGGCTTTAATGGAACATACACCAAAGGCTCATGAGAAAATGGATTTCCCATGTTTAATGGATTTTTTTTAGCAATAGTGGATCTCTCCATGTTTACTGGCTCCGAGAAAATGAACATCAGTTTTTTCCCTTGAGAACTTGCTTTTCAGTCCTCCAATAGTGTTTCATTTGTCTATTCAGTCTTTGGCTACTCCAACTAATGTTTATTGTTGATTGATGGTGCCACGGTGGTGGTGCTTTAGAACAATATGCGTTCATATATTTTTCTGTGAGACAAAGGGCAATTTTCTCTCTCAAAATGAACTTATTTTCTGTTTCCAGGCCATGGGGGATACATGCCATTAACTCAGATGGAACTATCGTCACAGATGTTGAGGTATAAGTATAACCGCGTGAAACTCAGTCATTCACATCCTTTCCTACTGAACTTTTAGGTATTTTTCATTTCAAAATACAGAAGTTACTGTAGGTATATTTTTGTTACTTAACATAAGAGTTTGGATATGTTTGGGAAGCTAATTAAGGCATGAGTTAGACACAGAACTAATGAATGATCTATAAGTTTCACTACCTCAAGACTACAAGAGCATCCGGATCCCTTGGTGGCAAGGAGAAGCTAAATAAGAGAAAGAGATCAGTATGCACAAATACTAATGTCCTCAAGTGCCTCGATGACATTCGATACAAGAGTAGTATTACATGCAGAACTTATTATCATCACAATGTTACAGCAATTGTTTTGCCCTGGGGATACTGTCATATACTAAAGAAGTGTCTCTCAGTTAGTTTGACCCTAGATACTAGTCCAAACTGCTAAGCTGACAAAGGCTGTAATACCAACCAAAGAACGATCTTAGTAACCAATGCAGAATTCAGATGAATTTTGTGTATGCAATGGGTCTTTATATGTTTTTATAAGTAGTAACTAGTAAAAGTTATGATTGCAGGCATTTAGAAGGCTTTACGAGGAGTGGGACTTGGATGGGTTTATGCAGTTACTAAATATGAACCTGTAAGTGCACATTTCCAGAGAGTAAATCCTAGGATCAGCTTGTTTTGTTCATAGCAGAACATTCGCGGCATCATACTGTTTCTCAGTGTGGAATTCAAATTGTTCTTTTGACGTGATCGACTTAAAACTAAATTATTTCGTTGATTTAAGTCCATCATTAATCTTACTTTCATATCCTCAGGTGGCTACCATAGCAAATGCAGTATATGGTGTATGGGCCAAATACCGCATGGAAGTTACAGGTTTGGCCACTAAGACTTTGCCATGTAGCTCGCTCTGTCGACTGTGTTATTTCTCCTTGTATTTTTGTAGTCAGTTCAAAACTATTTTATCAATCTGCACTTGCAAATGAAGTATGCTGGATGTTTTGAATGATCTGTCCATTTTTTCCCTATGACAGGTCGACCTCCACTGGAGAAAATTTTTGCAGCTCGGAGACAGGCGGTGTCACGTGCTTGGGTAACAAAGGGGATAAACATCGCGGAAGAGGCCGGGCGGCGTCGGCTGGGTAGGGGATGAGATTTAGATCATAGATGAGAGAGATAGGTCTACTAAAAGTAGATTGATATATTTCTGCTTCCTCCAATAACGAGTACAGGGGGTCCCTTTTATAGGGAAGACTCAACTTGACATCCAAGAAACCTACCTCTACTTTCCTAACAAAGCATATCTTATTATTTCTATTTAAATAAAGATTCTGTGAATAAGGGATATTCCTAATTGAAGTCCGTAGCTAGGGCCGGCTGCTCCTATAGCCCTAATCTGCCCACATGACATCTCCTCCCCCTTCGATGACCAGCTCGTCCTCGAGCTGCTAGGTGGCGGCCACGGTTGCAATCCAAGTAGGCCCCAAGCTAATGGTTGTTTGTGGCAGCTAGAGCTCACTCGAGTTGGCAGTCTCCTTGCGCCTCGAGTCGGCAGCCGCCTTGTGCGAGTCGACAGCCTCCTTGCGCCTCGAGGCGGCAACCACCTTGTACGAGTCAGCGGTCGCCTTGACCTAGGATTGGAAGTCATCCTTGTGCCTCGAGCCAGCGGCGCCAGCGATGAGTCCAGCATAACATCCCATGACATTATACCGCCCTTTTTGAGCAGCTTGTCCTCGAGCTGCGGTGGTGGCCACGGCTGCAGCGGCAAAGACGGCGGTGGTGAACCCCGCGGAGCCGCTGGCGAGTAAGTCGTCAGAGCCAGCGATGAGTCCGCCATCAGCGCGGCCACCAAACCTGATGCATCTCTTCTCCGATGCGGTCTCCCGACTTCACACCTCCCCTGGACTTGCAGCTCGTCCTCGAGCTGCTAGGTGACTGCAGCGATGGCACCGGCAGCAATGTTGGTGATGTTGTCGCGGAGTGATCTACCGTGGCGGGACGAGGTGTTGATGGTGAAAGAGACTCTGGCAAAACCCGTGCCGCTGGCGGTAATGGCGAGGAAGTTGCGTGCCGGAGCAACAGTGGAAGGCGCAGTCGACGGGGCAGGGAAGTGGAAGGCGCTGGCACCGAGGGAGTCGGCGGACCTAGCGTCGAGTCCAACATGGCCGAGGAAGTCGGTGGCGCTGGCTCCGATGATGAGGAAGTCGGTGGCGCTGGCTCCGATGATGAGGAAGTCGACGGGGCTGGCGCCGAGTCCCGCATAACTGCTGCCGAGGGAGTCAGACGCAGGGGCAGCGGTGGCAGGGAAGTCTGCGGCGCCAGTGATGCGTACTCCGCCACCGTGCCGGAGCGGCGTGTCGAGATCAGCTCACCAAAGGGGTTGGCGCGTGTCGGCGGTCCGAAGTGATTGGAGATGAGAGTCTGGAACTCTCCCCAGGACGGCCGCTGGCCCAACTTCGCCTCGAGGTGGCCGTACCACAGGGCTGCGACGTCGGTGAGATGGTAAGAGGCCAACCACGTCTTGTCGGAGTCCTGCGTTCGCTGACCGAGAAAAAGAGATTGCAGCGTGTCAACCATGGCCGCGGGTCGCTCGCCCCATCGAAGAGAGGAAAATCGATCTTGTAGAGCCGTGGCGCACGATCAGCCGGATCTGACAGGGGCGTCTCGTCGGCTTTGGACGTAGCCGCCGGCGACTGCATGAGCCTGAGGCCACCCAGCTGTGGCTGGCCCTTCCCTTCGAGTCGGAGGATGGCCAGATTCTGCGCACGCAGTTGTTGCGATTGGTCGGCGAAATTATCCTGGAGCTTCTTGAGCGTGTCGGCGATGGACTGGAGGGTGGCGCGGTCCTCCGTACGTTCGTCCCTCGCGGCCTGATTCTCATCGGCGAGGCTGGTGAGGGTCGCGAGCACGGACTCATGATCCTCCTGTTGTTTGGTAATGAGGTCGGCTAGGGTTTGCGGAGGTGGCGGCGGGGGCGCCATGGCAGCCGCCGGGATCGAAGATGAATCTGATACCAAGTAGGTTTATCTCTTCTTTGTGCAACTTCTAGTGACCATTAATAACTTGAGCTTACTGGCTGCATTTTCCTCCGTCAGGGTGAATGCAAAGATGATAAAGCATGCAAGATGTGAGCAGCAAAGCGCCTGTTTTGTCTGCTCTGCACATTTTCACTTCTACATATGTTTAGATAGGCACACATACATACATAGGTTGTCTTACGTTCAAACGATTTCGAGATTGATGATATGATGCTGTTCTGCGTTTGAGTGTAGTAAATAACCCCTGGTCTGTACACTGATTCTACGTCGAGATCCTACACCGGGAGAGGGTCGATATGATTTTGGGGAGCGTCTCGGCGCGACTACCCGCTTCCATTTGTCTACATTTGAGCTGACTATTCGTCTGGTTCCCCGTCACTTTCGTCTTTCATGGCAAATGACAACACTGGTGTGGGACCTTCCCGGTCAACACGTATGTACTGTTTCTCTCTGTTTGCACTAGTATGTAATCCATATGCAAATGTGCTAGATATGTCTAGTTTGTGGTATGTGATCAAATCTGTTAGTGTTCTGTGATGTTACTTTCGTTAATTAATCTCATACGGAAATAGAGTTGTTTAATATTTCCAATTACATGACTTTGTCTGTAGTTATTATATTCACGCACAAGCGTGATCTGGTGGCAACATATTCGATCAGACTACTCAACCAAACACGTAATTTCTGAGGCTACCATGAGTCCAGGACTGGTATAGTATGTACTTCCTCCGTTCGGAAATAGATGTCATAGATATCTCAAAATTTAGATATATGTACACACTAAAAAAATATCTAGATACATCCAAATTTTGATATAGCTAAGAGATCTATTTTTGAACGGAGGGAGTATATGATATCACGATGACATCATACTGACATCATCGCGATTATTATTTCTAACAGAAGAGATCGCTGCTTGTTCGCCATCTCCCTTGTCATGGACACGGAAAACTTCTCTATTGTCTCTTCCGCTGGACTTCCCACGATGGAGCAGTGTAACAGTTGAAGCGTTCTAGAGTCTCCTAGACTTTCACTGGAATTCCTACAAGTTGCTCCGTTCCTCGAAATTTGGCGCTGAAGCCAGGGCCGGCGACCCTACATATACGTTGACAGCCATGCGTAGTTTTTCTTCCAGAACTTGAGTATAATACTCCGACGTACCTCGATCAGTTCACCCCAAGTTGACTTGTTCTTTAAAACGAGGCAAAATGCTTGCCATTTTCGTTAATTAAAAAATAGAGTTGAATATTTAGGTAGGAAAAACTTGTCAAAAACCGAAAACAAACACTCTTATGAAACACGCCTGACCGCCTGTCGCAAAGACACACACAACCGTACCCTGCCTATCCACACATACCGCAGACGGCTGAAAACAAGAGGTACAGTACAGGCAGGCTGCCCGTCATTGGGGGTGAACGAACCTCCGACGGGAGCAAGTCCGTTAATCGGAAAACGAATAGGTCTACTATTCCGTACGCACGCTGGTTAGCTCATTCGTGGTTTATATATGCTGGTCAATTATTCGAGGGACACCGGCAAGCTGCCCATCAGGTCTAGTATTCGTGGTTTATATATGCTGGTTAGCTCATTCATACTTCTCATCAGTGTTCCAAGCTCCAGCAAATATGTTGATGCTCACGACCAAGCTCCACCACTTCCACCTTTGCGCCAGCTGCTTCCTCCTCCAACTCTTTTACCATGTTGTGGCAGGAGCCGCTGCCTCACCCTTCTCCTTCAGCTTCGACTTCTCCAACGGATCCAGCTACCGCTCAGCTGACCTCCTGTTCCAGGGCAACGCGAGCCTGGACGGCGGGCTGGTCGACCTCACCTGTAACTCAGCAGCGCAGTCCATGAAGAGGTGCACGGGGCGGATGTCGTACAATCACCCGGTGCCGTTCTACGACACCGCCACCGGCGAGGTGGCGAGCTTTTCCACGCGGTTCAACTTCGAGATCAGAGTCTTCGGTAATCACACCGGTGATGGCATGGCTTTCTTCCTCTCGGGTTACCCGTCCATGTTGCCGCTGAGCTCTTACGGGGGCACTCTCGGCCTCCATAATGGCGACGGAACATACTCTGAGGGAACTAACCGGATTGTCGCCGTCGAGTTCGACACATACAAAAACCTATTTGACCCCTCACCCCATCACATTGGCATCGACATTAACACTGTCTGGGCCTCCGTCAACACGACAAGCGTCAACGGCACCATGAGCGGCTTCATGACGGCGTCCATCACTTTCAACAGCAGCACACGCATGCTGGTGGCATCTCTGCACTTCGATGACCAACCTTCTCGTGGCTCATATGAGGTCAGTGCACTGTTAACCAAGCCCGACGTTACGGAGTTGCTCCCGTCGGAGGTGGCAGTAGGGTTTTCTGCGGCCACTGGCAATTACGTCGAGCTCCATCGGATTATCTCCTGGTCCTTCAACTCAACACTTGCTCCAACACTTCCTCCCAAAGGTACAATATCTTTATATAAACAAGCCTACAATTTTTGAATATTCTCGTACTGAAGCGAGAGCTTTTACGGTGCTTCCCCATGGCGTCATTATTGTTTATATATCAAAGTTAAATATCTCTAGAAAGAAGTTTCAAGCTCGAAATATTTTTCCAGTGGGTTTGGTAATTTTGTTTGTGATGCAAATCCTAAATTTTGTATGCGATCCAGTTTGTTCACTGATAAAATGTTACAACAAGTTGCACAAAAGACAATCACTACCACATAAAACATCACTCAGAAAAAATAGAGACAATATATTAGATACCAACGTGTATGCAACCCATGTAATAATAAACAAATAGAAAACAGATGGAAAAGATAAAACCAAATTCATAAAAGGAGAAAACGTAATTTTTAAGTGAAATTAGCATGCAATGCCAAATGGGATGTTGTATGGGACATGTGTGGTGGAGTTTGAAGCCGAACCCACCTCTTTAGAGTTCATCTATTTAAGTCAACAGGAAAGGCATGGGGAGGGTAGACCAATACCATACCCGTATAGTCAGCGGGTAGAAAAGTCTAACCATACGCGTACCCACGGGTATGAAACTCTACCCACGTACATACCCGGTTGGTATCTATACCCATTGGATACCGAACGGGTAGATCAAATAGTACACACGTTTATTCAGAATTTTACATTCATCGATAACACATTTGACAAAAAATGTCAATTATCTCAACTCTATAACAGATAGATCAGTATACGACAATTATCAAAATTTAGAAATCACAATCTCATACTCATAAGTCGACAACACTAGATGAGTCACATGATAAATTGACAATTGTTGACAACTTTACGGGTAAGATATGGATATTACCATGGATATAAAAGTGTGACATACCCTGCCCATACGGGACGGATACCGTATCCATGGGTATAATTGCCATCCTATTTCGAAGAAGAGGACTTGACATATTTGAGTAGAGGACTTGACATATTTGAGTACATTCTATTTTGGACCTCTTATTTTTTACACCGTGAGAAGTTGCATCACCTAATTTCAATTGTGACACACTGAACAATTTTATACTTGTTAGTCGAACATTGAACAACTTTACCTGTTTTTGTCGTGAAATTGAGTTGTCTTCGGTCATCTTCCCCGACTGCCAAGTGCCAACACATCTGGGCAACCAGCCAAATAAAATCCAGTTTGCCAACCAAACAATACGCTAACTCATACCAACAATTATGATTGTGCAGAAAAAAAGATATCGGTTATTGTTGGAGCTGTTGGATCTGCCGCTGTCCTTGTAATTGGATCGGTCCTGGCTTGGTTCATTCTAGCATGTTTCAGGTGGAGGCGCACACGCGATTCCTTTGCTCAGGGAATTTATGGCCTTAGAAGATTTGAGTACGGCGATTTGGTAGGAGCGACAGGAAGATTCTCTAAGGACAACACACTTGGAGCAGGTAACTTCGGTACAGTATATAAGGGCAGCTACGTTGACGAATACGGCAATCAAGAAGTGGCTGTGAAGGAAATAAAACACACTACAGGAGTAGCTGGGGATTTCCTGGCCGAACTCAAGACAATTAGTGCAACGAGGCACATGAATCTAGTCGAGCTGAAAGGATGGTGCTGCACCCGAAATAGATGGAACTTGATTGATTTTATGTGTTGGTGCAGACAACAAAGGGTTAAACTCTTTCTTGTCTATGAATTGGTGCCTAATGGCACCCTCGAAGGCCACCTACACCACATGGAGGAAACTCTACCATGGGAAAAGAGGTATTGTGCAATACATAGTTACATACTACTACATCCAAAATAATTTGAAAGTTTGGGAAAAGTATGAATTTCCACCAAGAGTAAAACATGAGATACCATGCTAAATATCTCTCAGAGGTTTCACTATACCCCTTAATTTGTTTCACAGGTATCAAATAGTTAAGGGCATAGGGTCTGCACTTCGTTATCTACACCATGAATGCAATAAACCCATCTTGCACAGAGATATCAAGCCAGGCAACATACTACTTGATTATGATTTCAATGCCAAGCTTGCTGACTTCGGGTTATCGAGGATTATCACTAGCACAAACAATACAACATTGGTTACAACTGCTATAGGGACGGTCGGATACATGGATCCAGAGCGCATGCAGCATGGGAAAGTCAAGTTCAACCGTAAGTACGATGTCTATAGTTTTGGAATCGTGCTACTAGAGATTGCATGCACAAACAAGTCCAGAGAACAAGTCAGGGAATTGTATAGGCGCAGCACAGTAGAATCTAAGGTGATCGGGGATGCCGCTGACAGCAAGTTATGTGGTGACTTCGACAAGACAGAGATGGAGCGCGTAATTATCCTAGGCCTCAGGTGCTCTCACCCAAACAGGAAACATCGTCCTTACATGGTAGATGCAATGAAATTTTTGGAAGATGGCATAGAGTTACCTGCTATAACTGAAATGGAGGACCAACATGGTGCATCTGCGTTAGCTCATCAGGTTAGTTAAACTAAGCTGCGCTGTTGATTAATGGGTCACCGGTCATTCAGGAGTGTGTGTGTGTATTGAAGAAATAGGCTTTCGCCCCGCTATATAAATATAGCAACCACACCGAACAACAACGAGTTTCCTGCTGGGGCAAACAGCACAACCAAGCCCAAAAGAAAAGAAAAAGAAAAACAATGCCAACAACGATGGATCAACGAAAACGAAAATGACTCGCAACCGAAACGAAAACGAGAATTCCCACCACGATCCTAGCACTCTGAATCGCCGCGTACCAAGCAGCACCTTCAAGAAGGAAAGCGACGACCTGCTGTGTGTGTATTCATATGCATGTAATTCTAATTGGATTATGAATTACAAGTTTTGCATCTGTAATTAGAACATTCAACGAAATGTCGTTCCGAGATGTGTTAACATTGCACCTGGAGAGTCCAGCAACATGTAGTATCACCCGATGGAAGTGTGATAGTGCTTATTTGTGCAAAAGAAACTTCTCATCGGTATTTATTTATGTGTTGAGATTTATGTGGATTGTATTTAGTAAAATACACTCCCTCCTATTTTTCAGTAATAAAAAGAAGGGAACATTTTAATACATGTTGACTACATGACACGTAGGAGCTTTATGTTATTCATTTGAGTTGGTTGATATATGTATCCACCCATGGTGACCAATGAATTATATACTTCGAACAATTAAAACTTAGCAACAACATGGATGTAAGCATCTATCGATGCAAAGACCGTGATTCTATCGACCTTTACGCGAAATAGCACGTGACCCTCGCAAATGCAAGGGCAGCATCGAAAGTGTCTAAAAATTATATGTAATTTTTCATACGTACTTATATTATGCATCTACGATTAACATGATTCTATTGTCACACTAAATTTTACTACCTCCGTTCCTGAAAATAAGGCCTAACTATAATTATTTCAAAAGTTAAACTATATAATGTTTGACCAAATTAAATTTTAGAAAAAACCATTAACATTTAGAATACCAAATAGATATCATTAGATATATTTTCATATGATATCTTTGTAGTGTCATAGTTGTTGATAGTTTTTTCTAAACATTTGGTCAAACTTTACATTGCTTGACTTTGGAAAATGTCATTCGCCTTGTTTAAGGAATGTAGGGAGTATGGTAAAGAAAGTACCATTTTTAGTTAGCATGAGTGAATGATTTTTTAATATATATAATTCATAGATCAATGATCGTATGCAATATTTGTACCTTGCGATATTAGATCAATTCAATGAACTAAATTCACAAGATAGCATGTAGTTTTTATTAGATGTTATATTAGTAGGTTGCCTTAGACATTTTATGCATTACAAGTTTACAACTAACATAACATAACATGGTGTCTAGATAATAATTAGGATATCACCAGATAACATTTAGTTATAGCTACTTAGATTTGTAAATGGTAGTATGTTATAGCAAAGAACCATCATATTAATGATGATATGATACTAAATACAGTTATGAAGATATATTTATTCTTGCATGTTAATGATAAGGTTCAAGAGATCAATGTATTTTTCAAAAAGGGGATTTTATTAGCAGTGAAGGAAAATTTCTTGTTGATAGTTAGGGAAACTACACACTGAACAGTTTTTCTTAATATTTCCTAAATAAATTTGTTATCTCATTTACTCTCTGGATTTTGAAGCACTCAACACCCTCATACATAATTTATCTAATGGATCGGACCCTAATACGCTTCGAATTAATGAATTATGTCAGCTCCGGTTAGTGAGATGAGCGTGAAATGATGAATTGTGTGTCTTCTATTAGAGCGGTACATGGAATAATCTTTTTATCGCTAGGCCAACTTATGATTTTTGTGTGGATCCTACACCAGTTATTTATACCTGGCACCAGTGAACATAACAATATACCAGATTGAGAGCTAATTCAGCATTTATCTTTGACCGACATTCACTCATAATGAAAGTTTAGTTCACTGAACCGCCTATTATGTTGTATTTTGCATCGATTAATGTTTACTATGGATCATTGTTGATGCATAATATTACACCAATTTTTCAAATTTCAATTCTGAGCAAGATGTATATTCTTAGATTAGTACCTCAGGCACCGACAATATATTCCATTCTTTGCCTTTTGCAGGTCGACCTTCAACCCGGAGACAAGTAGTTAGTCAGCTTTATCTCCTTTCCTGCAAATTCCTATAGTTACCACGAATAACTTTATCTTACTGACTGTATTTCCTTTGTCGGGGTGAATGTAAAGATGATAGACCATGCAAGATGTGAGCATCAAAGCACCGTCTTCTCTATTTTGTTTATTCTTTACTTTGACATTGTTTTTTTTTAATTAAAAGGGTTTCGCCCCGATTTCCACTAATAGAAACCAGATTCTACTTTGACATTGGTTAGATAGGCATAGGTAGTCCTACTTTCAAAATACATGCATAGATAGTCCTACGTTCAAATGATTCCGAGAATGATGATTTGATACTGTTCTGTGTTGGTGAGAAAATAATTCCATGATTTTACACTGATTGTATGGCAAATACAAGCAGCCTGATGCCGTGTCTTCGGTTCTTCAGTGAGCTCATTGGCCGCTTTATTGACCTTCATATATGCCTATCCGGGTTCCCTTCTGCAGTACTACAATGCTCTGTATTGGAAAGCACTCGACTCTGCTTTGAAAGCAGAGTCACTTGCTACGCAAATGCAGCATTACAGATGAAAATATGTTTGTAGTTTTTTTACATAATTTTAATTCAATACATGGATATACAGGAAGATATCACTGATTCACTGTCCTCTTTGGTCAATCATGTTGCAGACAGGTGATCTAAGAGAAGCCGTCTTTCCCTTTTCTTTTCTGGAGTCGCTACGCGTGCAGTTCGCACAAGCATGAGCGGGCTCATGTTGAATCCGCTCTGTTTTGGCACGAGAGGAGCAGCTGTTACCATCTTTGTAGAACAAAATTCACAAACGCTAGACCAAAATAAACTTACTAATGGCTGTCAGCACCGCGAGTGAACTACCAAAGCGTTGATCCGGTCCATTAATGGGAGTGAACTTGTTCATTCGCTTAAGCTCCTGGAAATTACGTGGACGCGTCTGACAGCTGCTCGTGTGGCCGTCGTCGATCTCGCCGTTCCATCGATCATTTGGTGTTTTACTGGATGGGTTCCTCGTCCAGTCGTCCTCACGCGGTTCCGGCGTAGTAGAACTCCGTGTCCAGTCCCTGCACTTGTCACAGTTTTCTCAGGAACTTCGAGCAAAGACGTCCATCCACACACAGGAAAGGGCGCCCACCATCCACACGGTAGCAGCAGCATGGCGGGGCGGCTTGCTTCCGTGCCGGAGGAGAGCACCAACGGCTCCATGGCTGCCTGCCCCTCGCCGCGCGGCCTCTACCGCGACTCGATCCGGCTGATCGCCGTGTCCGGAGGAGCGCAGAGGAGACCCACTCTCTTCTCCCGCTCCCAGTACGGTCAAAGCGGATCCAGCTACTCCAACGACTCAGGTGCCTCAAACTCTTGCCCATCCAGTAATTCGAGTTGCTCCACCGGTTCAGCGCCGTCTGCCGCCGCTGCAGCGAATTTCGGCAACCAGCAGCTCAAGACGATCGTTCGCAGAATGATCGGCGACGGGTACACCCAGCGCATGGCCCAAGCATTCAGCAGCGTATCTCCCGCGCCAGCATCCAAACACGGTGTCCACTCGAACCGTGTGCTTGAGAGTTGGTTCTTTGAGCTCGACGTCGAGTGGGTTCTCCAAATCCGCGAGAAGAAGCATGGCTCGGAGTGGCAGCTCTGGGTCCAAGACAAGTCGGCCTCGTCGTTGCAAGACTTGGTCGAGAGGTGGATCCGAGGTCTCACCGTTATCGTCCACAGCATAGGGGAGCTGGTCTTTCCTGACCATAACAACGAGGTGGAGGGAGTCGCACGGTTTGGCGAAGCCAGCATCACCCGGATGCTTGGCTTCGTCGCTGCTATCATCCCTTTTCTCAAGGCAGAGAAGCTACAGGCTGTGCTAGACATGTATGTATGCGTCTGCACATTATACATGATTATACCGGTTTCGATGCATACAGAAAGCAGTATCCTATTCAACGAGATACGCAGTTCGCTGGCGAGAGAAGGGAACAGGTTAAACAATGCCATATTCAACACGATGAAGGAGGTGAGGACACTCGTGGAGGATGACGACCTGTGGGGTATTGATATTCTGCGAGGTAGAGGCGAGGTTCACAGGAACGCTCGGTTGATGGTGAGTTCCATCTTGTACATGGAAAAGGCAGTGACTATGATGGATCACATTGCGCCGATATACAAGAACAACAGAGGTCTCGAGGACCTGAGAAATAACACAATTGTTTATCTGAAGGATCTGCTCTCTAGAAAGTCAGAGCTATGCTCCGATCCAAGCCTCAGATACCTGTTCCTGCTCAACAATTCCCATTTCGTAGATCAGCAGTGTGAGCCATCGCGTTTCTCTATCTGCTATAAACGAGACAAGATAACACCTGAATGTGAAAAGTACATGCATTGCTATTTCGAGGTTTCATGGGGACGACATGTGCTGTCCTGCATACGGAAATCGAGATTTCCTGGACCGATCCATCGTTGGATCAACACCTCTTCGCTAGCCAAATTCGAGCTGGCAGTTTGCAAAACGTACCTGGCTCACAAGTTCTGGAAGGTTCCAGACCCTTTGCTCAGAAATGAGCTGCGGAAAACAATCAGTACAAGAGTTGTTTACGGTTACCGCCACTACCTAGAGGAGCATCCGGAGCTAAAGAAACACGTTGGCCACGGAAGCAACAGTCCCGAGGTTTTGGAGGAGATGTTGGGAGAGCTATTCGAAGGCTGAAAATCGCTTGATGCATCGAGCTCCAAATCACCCGTCAAATAAAAGGTCGGAGTCATGTTTCATCGTTGTATCTGCATTTTTTTCTCCTTTTGAAGTGAACTTGTATTCTGAATTTCATGCTTTGTATAGTATCAACTAGCCACAGTCTGCGGGTTTGTGTTTCTATTTGATTTCATGGTTCCATGTCCAATACTTCCGCGTTCTCTTCTGTGTCAATTTCACGCATAGTAGTTGCATGTTTAGTTCTGCTTATCTATACTTCTTATAAAGCAAAACCCAACTAACTTGTATTAATTATTTTCTATCTCAACATGCAAGTTATCCACATCATTCATTCTCTTAACCAATCAATGTCCATGTCATCTCCACTAATACTTATTATCCACACATCATCTATTCCTTAAGCCACATCATCCACTATTTGAGCCATTATTTATCCATGTCATCAAACATTTATTAATGATTTTCTATCCATCCATGAAAACTATTCGCATTATAAATTATCTTATCCATACAATACCTCATCAATTTTAGTTGTTAAATATCCAAAGATTATACATTGATTACATCTAGACTCTCAATTATGATGCCCAATCGATTCCTGAATATTCACGAGAAATTTTTCTGTTGCATTTGTCATATGTCATTTCATTTAGATTACAATTTTTATAAAAAGTTTCCGCTGCAACATGCGGGGTATCTTTGTATATACAACATTCTATAATCGCTTATTTCATCTAGCTCGGTGAAGCTTGAGCTTGCAGATGCCAAGGTCGCTCAAACGTAAAGGTTGCCCGGCCGGTACTACTAAACTGTAGGATGGGAAAATTTCACCACCAAAATAGTTAATAGTTTCAAGTTTTTTTTTTCGAAATGCAGATTGAAACCCCTAGCCTCTGCATCGAATACATGCGCACATCTTTTTTATTAATTATTCAACAAACTCTTACAAAATAATACATCAATAATAAGTCTGAAACCTTGTTGTAACATAGTTAGTTCTTTTGATTTCGTCATGTTTGCACATACTTTATTAAAAAATTAATAAAAAAAGAGCAGAACACTGCTGTTCCCTAAAAAAAAAGTCTAAAGCCACCTTCCCGGCAACATATGTCGCAACTCCTACCAACTCAATGAAGGGGGTGGACATGATCGGGGCCGTCTGTCCAGACCTCACACCAACGCACATCATGTAAAACCGGAGGCCTCAACCGAACCACCCAACGGCAGGTCGGGAGCACAAACCGGTCCACCAAACACTCAGCAAGCACCCCCTCTCTGCATGCTCCAGATGCCGCCGCCACCATCTTTCACCAATCCATCCTCAGAACAGGTATCAATGCACTTACCTTGGCGGACATGCTGTCGACGCCAGACAATGTCCCCGCCTGCACGAGTCCAAAATGTTACGACCGTCACCGAGACCGCACCGCGTCATGCAGCCGAGACCCGCCATCGTTGATGCAACAGATCATTCAAACAATGCCCCTCGAGGGAAAACAACACCAAAGGCGCCGCCATTGTCCGATCCGGTAGACCTGGATCTAGGGTTTCCCCCGGAGCAGCACGAGGTTGCGAAGACGATGCCTTCAACAAGGTAACGGCGCCAAAATGCCGCCATCGCCCACCATGATCGGAGTCACAACTCGGTTTTCACCGGCAACCATGCCTCCCAGCTCATGACCGGGGCTAGATGTGGTATCTCGAGATCCGCCACGGCCCAGCCACAAACAGCCTGCCATCTCCGACGGAGGAGGAGGCCGACACCGCCATGCCCGAGGACGCTGCCCTAGGCGTCCTCGTGCTGCTAGTCTAGCCAGAAAGACGTCCGTGAGCCGCCACCAGAGGGAGACACAACAATGGCAGCAACACGAGATGAAGCCCGCCCGGCCCATCTGAGCCTAGATCGGGTCCGCCTGAACGCCGCCGCCGCCCGCTAGCGACCGTCGCCTGCGGCCGTGCCCGCTGATTCACGCCCCTGGCCGTCGCCGTCCCGCAAGCACCATTGTTGGAGAGGTTGGATCGGACGCAGGTAATCGTAGTATTTATGTGGACATTCATTTGCATTATGAACTGTTATGATAGTTTATACATACATGATTGATTGTTATGAACCATATTAATCTAAAGGAGCTGAAATAAGCATTGTGGGCAAGTAACTTTGGAATTTTTTGTTTGTTAGACGGAATATTGAAGGATTGGAGTTATTCGTGCATTCTCATTGCAGATTTGTAACGTCTTTTCGGCAACAAAAACAGAATCCACAAAGCATCAATACTTATTCCTAAAAAAAAGCATCAAGAGTTCAAGACCATCATCTTACATGAATCAGAGCACAACTGGACGTTCATGGCCCGCGTTAATGCGCGATTCATGGTCACATTTTCCGTTTTGAACTTGAGATGATTTATGTACCTATTTGTACTAACCCGCACAAAACAAAACCTATTTCTACTATGTATGATTAACAAGTACATAAGTCTGGCTAATGTCTACATACGAAGGGAAGAGAGGTCTTTAAGAATGAAAACGGATTGAGGCACTGAACAGAGTCGCGCGATAAATAAGAGACTGGAGTTAACATGTTTCATCATTGTATTATTTTTTTCCTTTTAATGTGATTTTGTAAATAATCTTAATTTGCTTTGTAGCTTAACCTCCAGAAACTTTATGAAGTGGCCATAATCGGTGGGTGTGTGTCTCGATTTGATTTCATGATTCCATGTCAAGTGGAGGACGGCATGGAGCTCCGGCGATCTCCGACGGCGGCGGCGGTCGGTGCCTTTGGTTCGATCTGTCCAGTCCGGCCATGGAGTTTGTGGTGTGCTCCTGTCTATTTCTCCTTGGCTGCTCCGACCGGCGGCGAGGGGGCCTGCTGGTGTGCTCGAATAAAGGCGGCGGTTCTAGGATTCCACTTGCGCCAAGAAGAAGATCTGCCTGACACCTGTTTTTTCGATCTGGCCGGATTGTCGAGTTCCGGAAGGCTCCGTCGACGAACTTCATTGGAAAATCAAGCCAGGAGATTGTCAGATCGGGTGGGATTCAGTCGCGCGCATCCATGTTTTTTCTGACCGTTTGGTTTCAGAGGAAGCGTCGCGAAACTCTGCAGTCTGTTGCCATTGGGGCATGCCTTTCTGTTTCACGGTGAAGTCAGAGTGCGGAGAATGACATGGAGGTCTAGATTTGAAGACTAGTAATGGTGGTTCGATTCCTGGTGGCGATGTGGAATTTGCTTGGTGATTTGTAACTTGGAGCAGCGGCAACGGCAAGTGGAGGAGACAGCACATGAGAAGTTCAGAGTCCAAACTTTCAGGGTGAAAACCCAAGGTCTGACCTTAATTGGTTGTGCATGGCAATGATCTTATTGGAGGCATTGCTTTTGCGAGTGTGGATTTTCTTCCGGGTGAAAACTATGATCAGGGCGGCGACGGCGCTATAGCACTGTTCCCTTCTAGGAGGCGCCGTTTTTGGAGAAGCTGTACTTCTGGTGCTGTTTTGGTGGTGTTAGGCCTGCTGCTACAAGGAATATATCATTATAGCGAGACTTTTCTTTTTTGTAGTTCTTCTTCTTTTTTTGGGCTGTGTGCATCCATGTTATCGCTAGGACAATGCGTTGTTGCAGAGGCTTTCTTTCTTCCCTGCCAAGTGCCAATCTTTTCGAGCTTGCTTTTGTAGAAAACAAATCCCCTTCGAGCTTGATCGGGCGTCCATCAAAGAAGGAGCACCATGGCTGGGAGGCTTGCTGCCGTGCCGGAGGAGAGCATGGACGGCTCCACGGCGGCCTACCCGCCGCGCAGCCCCTACCGCGACTTGATCCGGCGCGTCGCCGTGTCCGGAACGGAGATAAGGTGCACTCTCTTCTCTCACTCCCAGTCCGGTCATCATAGCGGATCCAGCTATTCCAGCGACTCGGGCACCTCGAACTCTTACCCATCCAACAACTCTGGCTGCTCCTCCCATTCTGCGTCCGCCGCTGCAGCGGATTTCGGCACCCAGGAGCTCAAAATGATCGCTCGCCGGATGGTCAGCGACGGGTACACCCAGCACATGGTTCAAGCATTCAGCTCATGCGCGTCTCCGGACCAGCAGCACTAGGATACAATGGCGACGCGGACGATGAGCTGAACTCTTGGTTCTCGTCGCTACAACAGCCGTTCGACATGGTGCCTGCCACGCCAACACATGTATGCAGCGAGGACCAAGACCGTGTGCTGGAGACTTTTGGTTCTTCGAGCTCGACGTGGGCTGGGTTCTGCAGATCCGCCAAGAGCATGACTCGCAGGGGCGAATAGCTCCTATGCGACGTTTTTCCATGCTAATCGATGGACAACGACGTCGTTGGTTGAAATAGCTCGCGTGCGACGCCATCTCGTTGCTGATGAAATAGCTCGCGTGCGAAAGTCGGGCTTAACTGCAAGGGACAGGTTAGGGGTTGGAATTATGTGAGCCTGGTGGGACCCCCACTTATCCACATCAGCAAAGGACCCACAGGAGCACCTTCGAGCACGGGACCCACCTCTTGTCCATGTCATCAGCTGGTACAAAACAGATCCATCTCGCCCCCGTGCCAGAGCCATCCCCGCGAGCGAGCTTTCCGACCGTTGCCCGCATCCTCTCGTCCCCCTTCTTCTCGGCGACAGCGCGCATCAACGCCGGCGGTAGAGGTATGTCTTCGAGCTCCGCTTCGCCTCCCACTGTCAATGGCCGCGCTACGGTCTAGTGCCGCTGGGAAGGTGCCTGATTGCCCACGGACGGCACCTCTGAAGCGGCGGGTCACCACGAGCGACAAGAATGGCAACGCCGGGCGCGAGTATGTGAAATTCGAGAGAAAACCAGAGCCGGGGAAGGTGAGATCTGACTTTCCCTTCTTCCAATTTTGTTTTATTTTCCTCAATTTTGGGTTTTCATGTCGCTGGAGCCGGGGAATTTCCTCAAACCAGAGCCGGGGAATTAGGGTTAATATTTGGTTCCTATTTTCAGGATCTGCTGCCATGCGACCATTTCGAGTGGCTTGATGTGTACATCAAGAGGATTGAAAAGGCGGGCACATCCCTGGTGCCCAATTTGCCGCCGGCGGTGGAGCAATTGGGATCTGCTACGGGGGTTGCTATGGTGCAGAATGGGGTGCAGAATGCGGATGGTCTTGCGGAAGTGAAGGCCGAGTTGAAGAAGATGAGCAAACAGCTAAAGAAACTTTTCGATCTGAAGAAGCAGGACAATCTGATGGCTGCAATTTTTTATTTATGTGCAATTGCTCTTGGAGTTGTCTATGTGCTAATCATTAGTCATTAAACAATGTAATTAGTGTTGCACTTAGCTTGAAATGGACAATTTCTGTATGGCTAAGACTTGAAAAAATGCATCACGAATCCACCCTTTATTTGGTTTGTTTCAGTTTGTATGACAGTGTGCAGATGTGTGTGCAATTTTCAGTTCAGTAGAAAAAAAATAAACAACGAGTAGAAGAAAAGGCCATGCCCAAGTAAAACCTAGCCAGGCCGAATGTTTAAAGAAGTGTTCGTCCGGAAAAAAACATACGTGCACACTCTAGGCCCAATAAACCTAGCCAGGCCCAATGGACAACGATTCACCTCTGTCTCTTGTTTTTTATTCAGCTTATGTTATTTCACACATATATAGTTTATTTCATTATTTCCTTAGCGTCTCCCTCTGCCCTCTCTTCTTGTTATTTTATTATTTCCTTATATCATCTTACAACATGTTTATACTGTATAAGTTTTGGTTTAAAAATTTCCTTAGCGTCTCAATCTGCCCACCCTTTAATTATAATATGAAGATTAATTCAAAATATATTGAGACTTCGTATTGATACTATATAGGTAGATAGATGCTAAGGAAAATTATTTGGCTGATTTGGAGATGGTCGAAAAAAAGTTGCTTAGAAATGGGGTCGTTTCCCCTAGCTTTGGAGCGCATTTGTGAATGTGAAGCTAGAGAAGTTGGCGGTTAACTTATGTTCAAAAAAATTGGTAATTAATCCAAACATGGTTATATTTTGGTACGAGCAAACACTAATATTTTATATAAGCACGAACAAACATGGATACATAGATATAGCGCATCCCCTTACAACATAGATAATAGAGGCATCATCTTACATGAAAATAAACTAAATAGGGGCATATATGCCCAAGTACGACAAGGGAAAGTAAATAAACTGAAAATAAACTAAATACGGGCATATATGCCACCATCTTCACTCCAGGCACCATCTTCTTGCTCGGGCGCCCCTTCTTGCTCACTCCTCGTCGTTGATGTTGTAGGGGAGCCTGTGCACATGTCGGGGGGTGGGGAAGGCCGCATCGTAGTTGGTGTACATGTTGTACATCGTGAATGCGATGAACTCACAGCCGCACCACCTGACGGTCCCGAGGAGGAAGCGGGCGTCCAACGAGTTGGCGAAGGTGGCCGTGAGCATCACGACATTGCCGAGATTGTCACGGGTTTCGTGGAGGCTAAACATGGGCCGCATGCCCGTTGGGCGGTTGAGGTGGCGATAGCCGGAGGCGAGGAACTCGCGGGCGAGCTCGAACTGGGACCTCCACCTCGAGATCACCCACACGCGGAGTCTGTTCTCCACGAACACGCCGGGGGGGTAGAGTTCCTCCAGGTACGTGCGCGGCGGCCAGTACGTGACTCCGGTAAGCTCCATCTGGCTTGTGTGGCTTTGTGCTTCGAGAGAGGAGAGGAAGAAGAGAGGAGATGGATCTGGCTGTGGCTTGTGTGAGAGGGGAGAGGAAGAGAGATGTATAAATGGGCAGAGAGAAGAGGGTTGGCATGTGTATCGGCGTGCGATTACTCTCCCGTGTATAATTGCTGCGGTGCGAGGGTCAAAGTCTGAAAAGAGCTCGGTTTTTGAGTCTGAATCAAAGTCTGACGCGTTTAATTGCTGCGGTGCGACGGCGGGCTCGGTGGCAGCGTGCGTCTGAATCGGCGGCCAAAATTGCTGCGATGCGACGTGGAAGGAGGCATGCAATCTGAATCGCTGCCACTAGGTCATGCATGCATGGAGAGGCTAGACGGGCGCGTAGCACAACGGACACCATGCATGGAAAGGCTAGATTGTGCGAATGACATGTGGACCCAATACACGGTGGGCACCACGAGCCAGTGACTCAAATTCGTGCTCACATAGTCAACCAATCCATTCCCCAACTGCCCACCCCCGAACCCTATGCGTGTTGGAAAAAAGAAAACATTAGAAAATAGGCCAGCCAATCAGAGTGCAGAATGCGAGTCTCGTGGATCGCCATGGCTCAGCCGATCGCAACCGTCTATGCTAGATTCCTTCTAGAAGGCGTCGATCCAACGGCCAACGGCCAAAACGCGGGAGTCTGCGGGTTTCCTTCTAGAAGGCTTGATCGGACGGCCAACGTAGGGCTTATCCAACGGCAAAAAATACGAGCTAGGGTTAGCGGGGTTATGCGGGGTTTCGCCTCGGTCAACGGGGTTTTGTGAGGGTTGACTAAACTAGGGTTAAGCATAACTAATTCAATAAAAATCAAAAAATTAAGAAACCTGCGCACATGGTTTTGTAATGTACTATAGTAACTAGAAAAAAATATAAATATGGTTTATATGCATTTTTACGAAAAATCCTAAAATCAAGTGAGAGACCTCGAACACTTTCAAATGAGCATAATTAATTAAAAAAAAATCAAAAACTTAAGAAACCTGCGCACATAGTCTTCTTATGTCATATAGTAACGAGAAAAAATATAAAGATGGTGTACATACATTTGCACGAAAATGCCTTTCACTCAAATGTGAAATGTTGTACAGAGTAGTATGGATTTCAAAGGAGAGAATAGGTGGGTTGAAAGTTTTTGAAAATGAAAATTGTCAAAACCCCACCAAAGCTTGGATACTTCTTAGTCACACCAAAATGAACCTTCTGTGAGTTTTTTTGAAAATTTCATGTTGCAAATCCGAAACCACCTCTCTTCACACATGAGAGTTCATAGTTTGAGATTTCACACCACATTGAAGCATATTTTGTTTAATTATATCTAGACCTTGTTTATCAATTGGAGTTGTTAGTACATGACAAACTAAGAACATGTGCACTGGTTTTTTATTTTTTTGATGTTTTGTGAATATTTTATGCTTATTTCAAATTCGGTCAAACCCAAGTTTGACCAACATTTAAACAAGTTTGAAACATGAAATTGAAAATCCAAGCTTGGATACTTCTTAGTCACACCAAAATGAAGCTTCTGTGAGTTTTTTGAAAATTTCATGTTGCAAATCCCAAACCACCTCTCTTCACACATGGGAGTTCATAGTTTGAGATTTGAGATTTCACACCACATTGAACCATATTTTGTTTAATTATATCTAGACCTTGTTTATCAATTGGAGTTGTTAGTACATGACAAACTAAGAACATGTGCACTGGTTTTTTATTTTTTGATGTTTTGTGAATATTTTATGCTTATTTCAAATTCGGTCAAACCCAAGTTTGACCAACATTTAAACAAGTTTGAAACATGAAATTGAAAATCCAAGCTTGGGAGTGATACTTTATAGGTAGAATAGATGTCTAGGAAATTTATTTGGCTCATTTAGACAAGGTGGAAAAAAACTTGCTTAGAAATGGGGCCGTTTACCCTACCTTTGGAGCTCATTTGAAACAAATTTTCCAGGAGTTAGCAAAAGGCCTCGGATTGATGACCATTTAGATCAAACAAAGTGCATAATAGTTTGAAATCATTGCAACATCTAAGCTTAGCATAACACAAGTGGCATAAAAGTTTGAATTTTGGTTCAAATTTGAATTCAAATGACCATGTGGCAAATTATTACAACAACACCATTCATAGTTATTACAACAAATCAAGTTTAGTACAACATAATTCTATTTATTTTTCCTCTTCTTACCACGGGCACCACTCGGTTTCTTCTCCTTCTCAAGTTGTACATCAAGCAACTTGTTGATACTCCTTCTTTTCTTACCAAAACCACTAGGCCTACCCACAGCACGGCCAAGAGGTTCATTTTGGACGACATCAGCAACATCTGGTTCAGTTTGCACCACAGCAAGGTCCAGAACAGGCTCATCTTGCACAGTCAGGTCCAGGACAGGTTCAGCTTGCACAGCAAGGTCCAGGACAGGTTCAGCTTGCACAGCAAGGTCCAGAACAGGTTCAGTTTGCTCCGTGCATCAAGAACAGGTTCAGTTTGTGAACTGAAACTTCTCTTCTTTCTACTGCCACTGAGTCTTGCTTTTTCTGTGGCCAGCATTGTTCAACAACAAGAGGTGGGCCTTTTTCTGCATGCTTCCTTCTGAAAAATAAATCATATCACTTGGTTAGACTGAAAAAAGCAGCAAAATAAAAAAAAACACACAAACAACAAAATTAACATACTTTGGCCTTTCCGGAGTGTAACGGCATTGTGTGGAACCAATTCTATGCCCAAGTTCCTCACACAACTTGCATATGTTTTTGTTACCTTTTTGAGGCCTTTTTGGCTTTCCATCGTTATCTTTTTTCTTTTTCTTACTACTCCCACCTTTCTCAAACCAAGCTTTGAATCTGCTCTGTTTGGGCCTCCCAGCCTTCCTTTTAGTGAGGGGTGGACACAAAAAAAATTCAATTTCCACCTCAGGCCACTGCGATTGGTCTATCAGTGCTGGAATTGGAGTTGCATATGCAGCCTTGAATCTTTGCACCGAGTAATAATCATGCAAATATGGGTGCATATTTAACTTGGGTTTAGATGCCAAAAAAATTATGGCATGCTCACATGGTTTCCCAGTGTGTTGCCACTCTAGGCAGGTGCATTCATGCAAATCAGTGTCAACAACATGCCTCTTCCCACTCTTTGTATCTCTAACTTCAGCACCCCTCAATGATGATTTCTCAACAGATAGATGTGAAAGCTTTCTGCTCCTGTTGACCACTTGTTGTACCACTGCCGGAAGCTTATCCCCTTCCAAAATATCACCAATTCTTCTTCTCAATTCCCACAAGCGCATGATCATGATCCTGATTTGGTCCACCATGTCATGCACAGGCAAGTCTTTCAACTCCTTCACCCGTTGTTGAAACTTTCTGCCAAGTTGTTGTTGATATGATCGCACTTGATTGCAGTATTAAAACCTGACCTATACCATAACAGAGAATGGTAGGTGTTCAACCATGAAGCAAAATCATTCTCACTACATGCTGCCATTATCTTACCAAGGCGATAGGAATGTGTCTGTGAGGTGTAAGCTCTTGCTGCCGGCCACATGCGCCCAAATTCTTCTCCTCTAATTTTTTTTATCAGATTCATCCACATATGGACAAAGCACTCCCTCTGCTCAGCATGAGGGAAAACAAACTTCACCGCATTTTCTAGCCCTTTACATGCATCTGTGTGGATGGCCAAAGGTGATACTGACCCTAGGGCTCTTTTCAACTGCATCATGAACCATGTCCATGATGCCTCTGTCTCTGACTGAAACATTCCAATGGCAACAGGAAACATCCAGTTGTGTCCATCAAGAGCATTGCATGCTGCCAACTGACCATTCCATTTTCCAGTCAAAAAGATGAGTCGATGCTCAAATATGGACGACACCCTGCTTTAAATCCATCTACGCAAGGCTTTAAACACATAATTTTTTTGCTGAAATAAACCTTGCCATCCTCTTTTACCTCAGTATCTATCTCCACCACACAGCCAGGTGACCTCTTCTCCACCTCTGCTTTAAAACTATACAACATCCTAAATGTATTTGCCCAATCACCATATAATGCTTTCATTGCCCTTTGTTTTGCCTTCCACACTGTGGTATATTTCAGCACAACGGGATACATCTTTTCCAGGTCAAATTGAAGTCTCTTTGCTGTAGTGTTTGGTGTCTTGGCTAAAATAGGAGTAATCTTTTGTGTAATCCAAAGCTGTGATGTCATCCTTGAAACTTGCTGTGTACTACTCATACATGTATGCTCATGTGGAATTTGATTTACCCTAATTGTATGGCCATCAGGTTGTCGTCTAGCAGATATGTACCACTTGCAAGGTTTGGCACCTGATGCATGTAAAATGCATACATGAACTTTACATTTTATTACTTGATATTCCAACTTATTTGCATCATATATGGGTTATATTTATGTTTTATAATGATTTTAGGGGATAATTCACAGTTTCCCCATTTATTTGGAATTAACCCTGCAGAACCAGAAAACCCCTTTTTCCATGTTTTTGACTTTCAGGGACCAAACGACGTCCAAATGACCTAATATTTTACGGGGCCCAATATTTGGAAATAAGAAGACGTACGAGCCAAGGATCCGCGAAAAAGGAAGTCCGAGGAAGAAAATAGATGGTCCCACGCGGCCAGATTCCTTGGCCGTGTGGGACCACCTCTTTTATTCCTCGTGGCTCCGATGCCGTCCGTTTTCGTCTCCGTGGCTTCGTCTTGACCTAAAAACGTCTATAAAAATAGTCCCCCGAGGAGTTTCGCGAGGAGGCGGCGGAGAAACACAAAACCACGAAACAGAGAGTCAGAAGGCTGCCGCCGGAGAAGATCGGAGGGGGGAAACGCCGCCGGAATCACCTCCGGAGGGCTCCACCCCCCTCCGGCGTGTTCATCATCAACATCTACAGCAAGATCATCTCCATCTCTCCACTGTAAACTCTTGGCAAACATGATATATGATGCAATATACTATTCCCTTGATCTATTGTGTCTCCCCATCTATGTTTGAGAAGTGATTTGTTCATGGCAAAGTGAAATAGTTCGTTGATTGGTTGCATACAAGTTTTGTTATCTTTTATGATTGTCTTGATGTACAATGTATGAGTGCACGCATATGTTGGGGAATGCATGTAAGGTGATCACCGTAGTGTAATGGATTGAGTAGGACGGGTCGGAGTAAAGACAGAAACCGTGGTCTGAGACTTGAAGTTACATTATGGGGGATATATATGGGGGACCCTAGAACTTAAGGCTATGGTGGGACAATTATGTCTTAATAATTCTTGTGCTGCACATTTACTTGGCCATGAGATCCATCATAAGAGTTGTGTAATTTGCTCATTTACTTGGCTACACCTATTTATGGCTCCTTCCTAGAAGAAACAATTAAGACTGAAACATGTGCTTCACTAATTGTGACAACCACACGAATGAAATAACAATTGCTAGAACATTTGCTCCCTTGAGATATTTGCTACTTGAGATATTTGATACTTGCTACTTTGAGAAACTGCTTGAGAAACTTGCTCTAAGAAACTTGCGTTTGAAACTTGATTGAGAAACTTGTTACTAGATAAACCCATTCCACATCACTTGCTTCCATTAGTTAGTTCCTTTCATATTTAAATTTATTGCTTTGCATAAAAGGCCATATAAGAGGGTTATAGGGCTTTAGAGAATAGATAGTTTACCTTCAGCTCCTCGTGGGTTCGACACTCAAATACTTATCGAATTGTGCTACAGTGATTCCTTGCTCTTGGGGATTATCAAGCACTTTTCTGGCGCCGTTGCCGGGGAGCGTTGTGCTAAGCTTTTATTCTTGTTTGCATTGCATACTAACATATAAATCTAAAACACAAAAAAATTATAAAATGGAAAACAACCAAACAATTATAGAATTGTATAATATCTATCTTGAGTTAGGACATGAAGTGTTTGAGGAGAAAATTAAATTTTATTTGCATAACAATCATGTTTGTGGTAGTACTAATTCTTTGAACACCTTTATTGCTAATGCTAAGGAAAACCTTAAGCTTGGGGAAGTTTGTTTTGATGAATATGGTATTTTTAGTCCCCCTACTATTGAGGATGAAAGTGATTTAATTGAGTTTGATGATCCATTATGCTCATTAGATGATAAGTCTTTATGTGGTGATTCTATTCAAAACTATGTGGTTATGTTTAACTTTAATGCTTGCAACTATTATGAGAGAGGAGAGATAAGAATCCCCTTTATGTTTCTATGTTATTTAAAATGCAAGCTATTGATTATTATATGCATTGGTTACCTCAAATTTGTTGTTATTTATTCATATATAAAATTCCAATGCATAGGAAGAGAGTTAGACTTAAAAGTAAATTGTTTAATATTCTGTGGTGTGTTCCTTATGCTTTAACTTCCTATTCGGTTTGAACACACCTTTATATCTTTACAACATGTAAAATATCTTTACCTACTGTTTTGTGACAATTAGTTTAAGATTTTCATTTTATATAAAATTTGGGAAAGTAAATGAGAAGGATGAGTAATGGAGAAGTTGGGGTCGACCTTGAACATGTGTTGTTCATGCCAATGGAACCGTTGCAAAGTCTCTATCATTAAAACTTTTCCCAAAGCTAAAACCAAATAAAAAGAGTGTTTATGTTGTATATATTTGCTTCTTCTTTTGCCTTTTTGCTAAATCAAAAACAACAAAAATATTTTCTTTCTTCTTTGTTTGTTTCTCTTGAACCTTTCTTGGTTTTGCTTCTTTTTATTTTTCTTCAGTTTGATTTTCGGTTTTTGAGTCAAGGTGCTTGTTTACTACTGTAACATCACCTTTGTATCTTATTTTTCATTTATGGAAAGAATAACCTCTTTTGAGAGGTAGGATCAAACAATAGTAATTTGCTGTCCAGAAAACAGATTCCTAAGCTTTACTGCGAAAAATGTAAAAATCACAAAAGGAATTTTGACCTGAATTTACGACAGCAATATTCAGTTATTATTACACATTTCATTAGTTCAAAGTTTTCTGATTTGAGCAACGTAAGTGCCTCTGAAAATTCACTCTTTACGGGCTGTCCAGTTTTTGACAGATTCTGTCTTTATTTTGCATTACTCTCATTACTTGTGTTTTGTGTGGTTCTTTGATCAAAGAACAATACACAACCATAGTAATATTAGTAATGTTAGAATCAACTCATGATATGTCTTTTGTACTTATGTGGATTTAATTTATGGAGACACTAACCCCTCTAATCAAGTTTTATGATGAGTTTTGTGTAAAGAGAATTTTCAAGTGGAAGAGTTGAGGGTGATGAACAAATATCAAGAGGGACAAACACTCAAGCTTGGGGATGTTACCCCTAGGCTCACCCTACATATATCAAATAAGTACAAGAATTTAAGCTTGGGGATGCCAAGCCACCTCACTCCAACCATCTTGATACCAAGTAAGAAGCCTAGCTATATGGCTATAAAGAAAGCGCTTTACGGGAGGCAACCCGGTTGTTTTTATTTGTGATTTTCTTTGTGTCCTCTTGCTGTAACAAGAGACTTAGTTTTTAGTTTAGTTTCTGGAATTTTTAATAAAGTGCCAAGTTTTACCCATTTTGGTTTGAAAAAGTTGCTTATAGCATTCGGAGATTTTATTCCTGCACGAATCTGTGCACGGTATGATTTTTAATTCTTATTCTGTAACTCCGAATGAGCTGATATTTGAACTGTAGTTGCAACTTTTCATCCTCTGTATGCATGAATTTTTCGGAATTTTTCGACAAAGTTAAGTAGGGTAGAAAAATACGTTTTGCTGCTGCTGTTTTTCTGGACAGATTCTGTCCCATTTTGTTTGATGCATTTTTTGAACTTTTAACTTGAATTTTTTGATCCAATTGAGTTTATAAGTAGGCATACAACATTATACACTTTCTGGACATTCATATGAATTTTTGTCTAAGGATTATATGCAGCAAGAAATCTATTTGTCTATCACTACTAATGTCACCCCACAGAAAAGAAATGGGAGAAACGGTGTTTTGAAGTTTTTTCACAGGGATTAGAGGAGATGCACCAAGAGCTATCCAAGGATGGTGAAGACCATAAGCTTGGGGATGTGAAGACAACCCCACTGGACCTACACACTCTCGGTTTGCACACGTCTAACTTCTGTTTTTCGATCAATGCACCTTATCGCATAAACTTGGAGCGTCTTTTGTTTGCTTTTTATTTTGGTTTGATTTTTATTTTGTGAGACCACCACCATCATTTATATATGAAAGAGGTACTGGAAATTTGGGTTGAATTAAGTTGGATGCTATTAAAAGATTGGGAAAGGGATGTTTAAGTTGATTCAAAAAGATACATATAGTTGCATGATTCATATGCTTTGTTAATGAGTGTTAATATGCAAGTGTTTTATCAAGAGCTATCTTTTATTCATGTTTTGATGCTGAATGTTACTTTACTTTGTTTAACATGGATTGGTTAGTTCTATGGACACTCATGCATGCATTTAGACGGTCAACTTTCTCCCTCTTGCTAGCCCAAAAATTCCAACAAGTAAAAACTTGTTTCCAACACCTTCAACCAAAGTTTTTCCAGTGAGTCCACCATATCTACCTATTAGCTTTATGCTATTCCGAGTATGATTATCATGATATTTGTGTTATCTATACCTCTGAATGAAAATGCTTATGTTGTTGATTGTCATGGGAAAAGTTGGTTATAGAGCTCTCACGAACTTGATGCACACTTTACTTTTATTGCATTAAATAAACATGACCCATTGTGATTAAAATTATGATGTTGTGGGCTTGACAAATGTCTTGGGTTGAGAGTTAGCTCATATGTGCTGTCACATGGCAAGCTTTCAACATGCTCTTCATTTTATTTAGTTGATATCATGTACTTTTGTTTATGGATGCTTATCATGGGTGAAATAAATGTGGAGACAAAGCAAGTTTAAATGAGTTTGTATAAATGGTTAGAGAGACGCCTGGGCCGCTAATCTAAGCCATGCATCATTCATGGTGGAAATTTACTTACATACTATGGTGAACCGTCAGTGATACACCTTATAATAAAAAGCTATCCCAATGGTAAATAAAAAGGGTGTTGAGATTGTTCATTTTGTTTGTTTGTCTTGTCATTTTGATATGGGCTTGTTCCATATCCTGGGACAAGAGGTACCCCAGTTGACGCTCTTAATGATGCTATTATTACTTACAATGATATTTAACTTGAACTTACTTTGTTTCCCAAGTTGAGTAACACCATGGTGTAGGTACTTGTATTCAAGGGGCATGAGACATTCAACCTATACTTTGTCAAGCACACTACTCATATTTGCTTTCACTTTAAACTTTAATCATTCAAGATGCTATGATAGGGGTAATGAGAGCTTGACACCAAGGATTACCACCTTGCAATCATTAACTTAAGTAGAAGAGTTTGGAAGTTAGATGAAACTTATTCATGCTTTACCCCTACTCATTTATATATCTTTCCAAAGTGTCCACCTTTTATATTCAGATTTTCATGAATACTCTATGACCATTATAGGATGTTCTTACTTTTCATTATGCATACATGTGGTCCATAGTACTTTCTTTCATGTTACACTTTGTGAATTATCATTGAACATCGTTGCATTAAATACTTGATATCACTTCATAATCTATCTTGCATATTGCTACTCCTTTGAAGAATGAATCATTTGACTCTATGTAGCAATAGTAATCATCTTTGATATCCATTGATGGTATTAAAATGCAAAGTCCATGTTAGTTTTATCACCTTCATACTCGAGGACGAGTATTGGTTAAGCTTGGGGATGTTGATGCATGTAAAATGCATACATGAACTTTACATTTTATTACTTGATATTCCAACTTATTTGCATCATATATGGGTTATATTTATGTTTTATAATGATTTTAGGGGATAATTCACAGTTTCCCCATTTATTTGGAATTAACCCTGCAGAACCAGAAAACCCCTTTTTCCATGTTTTTGACTTTCAGGGACCAAACGACGTCCAAATGACCTAATATTTTACGGGGCCCAATATTTGGAAATAAGAAGACGTACGAGCCAAGGATCCGCGAAAAAGGAAGTCCGAGGAAGAAAATAGATGGTCCCACGCGGCCAGATTCCTTGGCCGTGTGGGACCACCTCTTTTATTCCTCGTGGCTCCGATGCCGTCCGTTTTCGTCTCCGTGGCTTCGTCTTGACCTAAAAACGTCTATAAAAATAGTCCCCCGAGGAGGCGGCGGAGAAACACAAAACCACGAAACAGAGAGTCAGAAGGCTGCCGCCGGAGAAGATCGGAGGGGGGAAACGCCGCCGGAATCACCTCCGGAGGGCTCCACCCCCTCCGGCGTGTTCATCATCAACATCTACAGCAAGATCATCTCCATCTCTCCACTGTAAACTCTTGGCAAACATGATATATGATGCAATATACTATTCCCTTGATCTATTGTGTCTCCCCATCTATGTTTGAGAAGTGATTTGTTCATGGCAATAGTGAAATAGTTCGTTGATTGGTTGCATACAAGTTTTGTTATCTTTTATGATTGTCTTGATGTACAATGTATGAGTGCACGCATATGTTGGGGAATGCATGTAAGGTGATCACCGTAGTGTAATGGATTGAGTAGGACGGGTCGGAGTAGACAGAAACCGTGGTCTGAGACTTGAAGTTACTTTATGGGGGATATATATGGGGGACCCTAGAACTTAAGGCTATGGTGGGACAATTATGTCTTAATAATTCTTGTGCTGCACATTTACTTGGCCATGAGATCCATCATAAGAGTTGTGTAATTTGCTCATTTACTTGGCTACACCTATTTATGGCTCCTTCCTAGAAGAAACAATTAAGACTGAAACATGTGCTTCACTAATTGTGACAACCACACGAATGAAATAACAATTGCTAGAACATTTGCTCCCTTGAGATATTTGCTACTTGAGATATTTGATACTTGCTACTTTGAGAAACTGCTTGAGAAACTTGCTCTAAGAAACTTGCGTTTGAAACTTGATTGAGAAACTTGTTACTAGATAAACCCATTCCACATCACTTGCTTCCATTAGTTAGTTCCTTTCATATTTAAATTATTGCTTTGCAAAAGGCCATATAAGAGGGTTATAGGGCTTTAGAGAATAGATAGTTTACCTTCAGCTCCTCGTGGGTTCGACACTCAAATACTTATCGAATTGTGTTACAGTGATTCCTTACTCTTTGGGATTATCAGCACCTCCATCAAAACCTTGGCACCTAGCATAAAATTTCTTTCGATCAGTCCACAGAGTCTTGGCATCAAACTCATGTCTCACTGCATAGGTCTTGAAACACATCCTAAACTCATCCATGTTTGGCCACATCTTCCCCACCTCAATGACAGGGTTCTCTCTGTCATACACATGCACTAGCTCATCAGCATGTGCATCATCTACATCATCTGCAGCATCTAACATCAACTCTCCATCCACTTCTTCATTGCCTGAATTTGTGTTACCATCAGCAGGCAAAGTACAGTCATCCTTCTCCTTATCTCTGTCATCAACTGGAATTCCAAACATTTCGGCCATCTTAGTGTCAGCTATTGGTTCAATGGCCAAATCTGTGCGTTCAGCTAATTCTACTGCATTCCAATCAACAACAACCTTCCTAGCATCATGGCATCCCTGTTCTGCATCTGGGGAGCCCCCTGTTCTGCATCTGCAGCAGTCCCCGTTTCTTCACATATCACTGTCAGTTCAGAGAGCATTGGCAACAACATCTGCTTCTCTGCAGCCCACTCAGCATCTGCCATCTGTGAAGCCATCTTTGATGGCACATAACCAACCCTGAAATCTGGGTTCAGATCAATGAGCTCTGTCCAAAGGTTGCTTTTTTTTCTTGTCCAACCTTCTTGTCGATCAATTTCATCAACCATATCTTCTTCATCCTCAATTCGGACATAAGCATTCTTGCAATCATCATACCGTACCAGTGATACCTCTGGTTCTGGACCCCAAATAACGCTCTCCCTAATTCTCTCCACCAGATTCTTCACTGCCTTCTCCTCCATGCTCTGAAGTTCTTGGGGATCAATATCTGTACATTTGACCTCCCAAATAATCCTCGTGTCTCTCTCAATGTTTCGAACGCTACCATCACCTAGCTTGGCCTTACAAGGAAAGAATTCAACTGTAAATTCGAAGCTAGGCGCAGAATCTCCCCTGTCAATGGCGGGCAGGAAGCGGCAGTCAGCTAGGGGTGCAGGGGACGAAAACCAAATCGAGTTCAAATAAGCTAGAAGAGGGTGCGCATTACCGATTTGAACTCTCTCCGGGCTCCATCTCATTCAATCCACGCGCACCTCTCCAGACTTCTCTGTCAAATCGGTCAGGAAACAGATACGTGCCACAGACGCATCCAAAATTGAGGGGAACGAGACTAGGGTTGCGAAATTACTCACCAGAGAAAGCTGCGCCGCCGCCGAGAAGGCGCTCCACAGCTGGCGAGAAGAAATCGTTGCCGCTGCCGGACAAGGGGGCGGCGCCGTCGAGCAAGGGCGGATCGAGCGGGAGTGGTCGTGGCAACTGAGTGGATCCTACCAGTCGGAGCACATAACCAGCCAAGTCCTAACCTAATCTCAGCCTCCGTTAAGAGCCAGACAGCCGTTTTATCAGTTAGTCCTGTCTGAGCTATTCCCACGCTAAAAAACGTCGCACCAGGGCTATTTCAGCCAACGTCGTCGCATGCTGGATAATTGCCCTCAACGACGTCGCACAGGAGGTATTTACCCGACTCGCAGTGGCAGCTCCGGCTCCAAAACAATTCAGGGTCGTCGCTACAAGATTTAGTGGAGAGGTGGATTCGAGGTCTCGCCGTGATCGTCCACAGTATAATAGAGCTGCAATCCACTCGCCAAGAGATGACGGCAGTCAAACGGTTCTGCGAAGCGAGCATATTCAAGATGCACGTCTTCGTCGACGCCATGGTCCCTGCTTGGAATTCTTTGGCGACACGATTTGGCGATGCGAGCATACCAAGTTGGAAAGCGGAGAATCTACGGAGCTTGCTAGACATGTATATATGCGTCCGTAAGGCAATGGACATCATGGAATATTCCGAGGAGCATTCCAAGTTAATCCATTTTCCTTTGTTGTACCTATCACTAGCAGCGTACAAGATAAAAAAGGCCATATCCAGCACGATGAACAAGGTGAGGACACTTGTTGAGGATGATTACTCATGGGCTATCGAGATTCCGCGAGGAGGAGGCGAGGTTCACAGGAACACACGGTGGATTGCGGATTGCATCTTGGCCTTGGGTGAAGCAGATGCCAAGCCGTTCTACGTGTCGATCATCGACAGCACAAGCCTTTTGTATGACAGTAGTACTAGGCTTTCTAACGTGAGATGCGACACGATCAGGTATCTGAAGAACCTGCTCGTGAGAAAATCGGAGCTATGCTCGCACTAGTAGGAATGTGCTTATAGCTACCACGCTACTGCTGGCGGACGACCCTGGGCGCCCGCCAGCGCTATTACCGCTGGGGGCGGTTTATAGAGCACGCCAGCGGTACTAGGCTCACCGCTGGCGGGCGGCTAAAAGTGTACGCCAGCGGTAGTATCAGGCAGAACCGAGCAGGCGGGGTTAACTATCGTTGGCGGACGGCTTCCTTGTTCGCCAACGGTACTATTATTACCGCTGGCGGACGGTTTGGCGTGCCCACCAGCGGTAGTTGGCTCAGTTGGGCCCAAAAACGAGCAAACTACCACTGGCAGGCACGCCAAACCGTCCGCCAACGGTAATAATAGTACCGCTGGCGTGTGGCGTGCACAGCCTTTTGCCCGCCAGCGGTAACCTGGTAATAATAACCATTTTTTCAAAAAAACAAATAAAGTGAAAAAATGATCTAGATATGATCATTTATGTGGCATAGTTTGTGATAATGTGTCCATATTTAACAAATAGGTGTACCTTGGTATGACAAACAATGTTGCAAAACTGAGTTTTTTCAAATTATTTTTATAAATATCATTTTTTATTTTTTAAATGTCAAAACTGACTTTTTTTGTGAAGCAAGTACAACAAATATGGTGCAAAATGGTACCCATCCAATATCCACACAAAGTAGACCATATTTGATGGATAATACAGAAATATTAGTAATTTTCTTAGTTTCTACATAATTTCACCTATTTAAACGACTTTATGCCGATTTTTCGAAAGTAATTCAAATTTGAACTGCAAGTGTGTGATAGTTTGCTCTGAAAATTTTACAAAAATCATTTTAAGGTACACAAGTAGTGGTTATATCAAAAAACCGTCGATAGTTTTGAAAAATTCGACCTCTTTCGACGAATAGCCATGGTGGCCATTTTGACCATTTTTTTCAAAAAAATCAAATAAAGCGAAAAAACACTCAAAAATAAAATCTTTTGGCATGGAGTCCTCTTATGTGTAGTAGTTGATAGAAAAAATGATAAACTTGAGTTTTTAAAATGTTTCCAAAAAACTTTTCACAAAAAGATCAATCATCTATAAACATGTATAAGTTTCGATTCAAATGATCTAGATATGATCATTCCTGTGCCATAGTTTGTGATAATGTGCCCATATTTGACACATAGGTGTACCTTGGTATGGCAAACAATGTTGCAGAACTGAGTTTTTTCAAATTAGTTTTATAAATATCATTTTTTATTTTTTAAATGTCAAAAATGACCTTTTTTTAAGCAAGTACAACAAATATGGTGCAAAATGACACCAATCCAATATCCACACAAAGTAGACCATATTTGATGGATAATATAGAAATATTAGTAATTTTCTCAGTTTCTACCTAATTTCGCCTATTTAAACGATTTTATGCTGATTTTCCAAAAAGTAATTCAAATTTGAACTACAAGTGTGTCATAGTTTTCTCTGGAAATTTTACAAAAATCATTTTAAGGTACACAATTAGTGGTTATATCACAAAACCGTCGATAGTTTTGAAAAATTTGACCCCTTTCGATGAATAGCCATGGTGACCATTTTGACCATTTTTTCAAAAAAATCAAATAAAGTGAAAAAATACTCAGAAAATGAATCTTGCGAAATCGTGATGAAATTCATAGTTTTGTATCTAAATATGATTTTTTTTAAATGAGCAAACTACAAAGCACATGCAGTTCAATTTTGAGCAAAAATATGCTCTAAAATTTATTTATGTCAACCAAAAGTGTAAAAAAATATGCCGAACGGGCCGAAACTGGCCCAGCCTCTGATCGCCTCCCGGGCCTTAGGCCCGTTGGATAGGTGCAGGATGACAGCGACCGTCCGATGCCTATCCGACGGTGGAGAGCGCGCATTTCTAGGATATAAGCAGCGCCGTGGAAACCCTAGCTCCCTCTCCACCTCGAACCCTCTCTCTCCACCTCGATCCCTTTCTTCGCGCCGCTGCCCCATTTTGCTCCTCGCGCCGGCCACCCAACTCGCTACACGCCGCCGCCCCTCTCCCTCTCCTGTCGCTCCCCATTCCCCCCATGGAGGCCGGGATCGTCGCTCTCGCCGCCGTGATGGACAGCGACGGAGACCACCGCCACGGCCGTGAACATCCGCCTCGACGACGCCGTGCGCGCGCCTCCGTGGGGACGGGGGCTGCACCAGCAGCGGCAGTGGCAGCGGCCGCAAACACGACGCCTTCGCGTGCCTCTCCGACCTTGTGCAGGCGTACCTCGAGACGGACGCTGCCCAAGGTGGATCTGGCGCCTCCTCCCGTGGTGGATCCGGCGGGGTGGCGGCGGGATCCGGGTGCGCGGGCGCCTCGAGCTGGGCGACGACGACCTCGCCCGCGACATGCCATCTCCGCCCCGGCGGTCGCCTCGAGCCGTGCGACGACGACCTCGCCCGCGACACGACCTCGAGCCGTGCGACGACGACCGGCGCCAGAGGGGCGGAGCCGGTCTCCGGCGAGCTGGGCGACGGCGGCGCGAGTGAGCAGATCGAGATGGGCATCCTCAGGGACCCATTTGTAATTTGTTTGTTTCCTGGGGTGTGTGTAACTGCTAATTGATCTGGGTCCTATTCGTAAAAAATAAATGTATTAACTAATTTGTTTTTTGTTTTTTAATTCCTAATAACTTACCGCTGGCGGACGCCGTGCCCGTCAGCGGTATCGCATCTACCGCTGGCGTGCGCTCGTGTTGCCCGCCAGTGGTAACCACCCTTACCGCTGGCGGACAGCCTGCCCGCCAGCGGTATATGTTACCACTGGTGTAGTCATCGCTGGCGGGCGAGCGGTAGCCCTTTTCCGTCCGCCAGCGGTAGGGGTTTTCCTACTAGTGTCGGATCCAAGCTTGAGGTACCTCTTCCTGCTCAACAATTTTTATTTTGTAGCACAGATGGGTGAGCTATGTCAACCTGAAAATGATTGGCAAGTTAAACCTGAATGTGAAAGGTGCATGTATAGTTATCTTGATGTTTCTTTGGGACATGTGCTGTCCTGCATACCGTCGCATTTTCCTGGACCGCTCCATCGTTGGATGAAGACCGATCCACTGGTTAAATTCCAGTCAGCGTTTGATAAAACATACCAAGCACAGAAGTTCTGGAAGGTTCCAGACCCTCGGCTCAGAGATGTTCTGCGGAGAGCTATCGCCGAGAGAGTCGTCTCAAGTTACCACGACTATCTGAAGGAGCATCCGGAGCTAGCGGAGCAAGTCAGCCGCAGAAACAGCACTCCCAACGTTTTGGAGGAGATGCTGGGAGAGCTATTTGAAGGATGAAAACGGATTGACGCACTGAACAGTGTCACCCGAAAAATAAGAGGCCGCAGTTAACATGTTTCATCATTGTATTTGTTTTTCCTTTTGAAGTGAAGTTGTCATCTGGATTTGGTTGATGGCTTAAGATCTGGAGTAGATACTTTATCAAGTGGTCACAATACGCAGGTGTGTGTTCTGATTTGATTTCAGGATTCCCTGTCAAATACTTTCACATTATGCTTCTGCGTCAGTTTAATCCAGAGATGATTGCCATATTTAATTCTGACTAGACAACATTCTATACTCGCTTATTTTCATCTGGTTTCTTAACTTTAAATAACTGCTCATTGTTTCCCATAGCCCCGTTCTTCTGAACTAAAGAATGGGAAAGTTTGCCACAAAACATTTGCTATGTAACTCTACTGTTTATACATGGAAATTCATCTGCATTTTGAATAAACTTGTAAGAGTTTTAATGCATTTCTGATTACTTCGAAGGGCCGTTGGCCGATCTTTATTAAGATTAAGAAGGCAGAGTACAACGGCCAGATCTTAGCACTGTGAATGCACTATACTTGAATGTCCGTACCAGGGCCATTGGCTAAGATCGGCCAGATTAAGAAGGCAGAGTACAAGGGCCGTTGCAATATAGACCAACTGGAATAAGTACTGTGAATGCAATATACTTGGAAGTCTTAAATATACTATATATTTTGAACTTTAAGTACAATAATACAATTGGTCACTAGATAGTATTAATATAATTTTCACTAGTTATTTTAGGCGCGCTGGCACGCCGCGTCCTTGGTGACAAATTTGCAAAGAGAAGTGGTAGTTTTGATTTTTGGGGTATTTTTTCAATTCAAAATGATAAAATTAGTTGAAATCTGTCGTCTGGAGTAGTTTCAAATTATCAGCAATTTTGAATGTTCAAATATATATAGGTTTATGGTTGTAGTTTGCTATATTTAGTTAAGCTTCATAATCAGTTTTTAGCAAATTGAAATGTAACCATGTTGATATTTTTTAAGAACTTTCTTTTTATTTTTAATTTAGCATTGTGAAAATTTCAAATTTGTTGTTCTTTTTTTTTCTTGAGTACTTTGTTGTATTTTACTGTATTACAAAATACTTTTATATGTAGTACTATTTAGCAAATTGTTTTGATGTGTTTTACTGTATTTCAAAATATTTGGCAATTTGGAATAGTCAAATAATTTAGCTGGCCCCACATGTTAGTAGTTCAGCATTTTTAAAAAAAAATTGGGGGAAAAAGCTGACAGGGTGAGTTCATTGTGACGTTGCAGTGACGTCAGCAATGTCTACTACGGCCACGTCGACGTCGCTGGTATCGCACATGCGTGTTTTGGAACGGGCGGCTGAACGTGAAATTCGATTGCATGTCATAAATAGGCAACATTTATTTTTTTGTGGGCATGGCGATTTTTTTCCATATTTTTCGGATGTACATATTTAAAGTTATTGATTTTATAGTATGTAGCAGTGTTTCAAAATTTTAAAGGCATTTGAAAGTTTGAAATATTCAAATTTGAATTTTGTTCGCGTGATATAAATAGTCAGCATTTTTTGTTTTTTTTTGGGTCACGTTGACATATATTCATTTATATATATATATATATATTATTTTTTTAGATGAATACATTGCCGTAAGTAGTCAACATTTATTGTTTTTTTGTGGTATTGTTGATATATATTTTATATTTTCCAGTGGATATATCTAAACTTATTGATTTTATAGTATTTAGCAGTTTTTGTAGTTTGCTTAATTTTTAAGAAGTCTAGGAATATTTTTTTTTTGTGAAAGTGAAAATTGAGGGAAATGTATATAGATAGATAGTTTTTTTTTTGTTTTTGTATACTTTTTTGTTGTATGTAAAATTTAAATAAATATGGTTAAAATTTATTAAACATGCATGAAATTGATATAAGTAGACAGATTACATTTTTATGCACATTTTGGTATATTAATTACATTTTTTTGATTTTAAATAAATTAGTTAATTTCTAAAGTTTAAATCAAATTCTGAAATTCTAGAAATTATTAATCTACTGACAACCGGGTCCACTGTCAGGGTTTTAATATTTATCAAAATCAATTTTAAAAATGTTTTAAATCTGCCAGGTGGGGCCTGTGATGACGTCATCGATGACGTCATCAATGGACATGACCTTCTTCTTCCCCGTGCGCTCGAGCATGGCGAGGTCGGCTGAGGGCGAGAGGGGAGGCGCAGCCTAGCGCGTCGCGGGCAATCGAATCGTGGCGGCGTTGGGCAGGGCGAGGCCGGTTTGGCGGCGGACGGTCACGACGAAGAAGACCTCACCGCGGGCGCCTCCGAGCTTACCGGCTCACGATTTTCCGTCAAGATGGGGAGGAGGCAGAGGGCGTCCCGCGTGTGGCGTTCGATCTGAACGAGAGAGCGTGAAGCGGCGGGACGACGCGACGGCGGCGGCAGCAGCTCCGGCCGCACGCGAGGAAGAAGAGAGAGGAGAGGGTCGAGTTCTGCGGTAATTTTGCTAGGAAGTCCCTGAGTTTTCGTGAATTTGCGATTACGTCCTCATGAGCACTGTTATGTGCGGTAATTTTGCAAAGAAGATCCTGGGCTTACGGGAAATTACAAACAGGTCCTCACGAGAGGAAGAGGAAGGTGAGCTGTTGTGGAGGCACTTTTGCAGAAAAATCCCTAAGTTTTCTGAAAATTGCAAACAGGTCCTTCCGCGCGGTACTGTTCAACATTGTAGCTACTGTTCCTTAGAACAGTAGCCCGAGCGCGGAGAGCTCGCTAAATTGCTCATCTTTCATATTGTTAGTAATTCTTGAGCTAAGTTGACAATGTCCGTACCGAACATCCTCACCACAGATTTGTATCGTCATTTTGGCAGCAAAAACTGAACCCACAAAGCATCTACAAAAAGCATAGAGACAATCTGTTACAGAAATACGACACAGCTGGATGTTCATGGGCTGCATTAATGCCTCGATTCACGGGAGCACATTTCTCATTGTGAACCTGAGACAGTTTCCGAATGGGCACCGTAATTTGCGGGGAGCCGTTAGAGGCGACCCGAGGGCGATTCTGGACGCTCGCTGACGGTCTGGACGGCGGCGACCTGGGACCGGCTGTCGACAAGGACGACAGTGACGCGGATGAAGACGTCGAGGAGGGTGAGGTATGTGGCTCAGGTGCCTTTCGGTACCTCTGCCGTTCGCCTTCGCCGGAGGATCACGCATCCTTGGAGGAACGAAGTTCGAGGAAAGGAAAACAGATCGTCAAATGTCAAGCTCAGAGGTATGCGGCAATTGCTATGCATTTCTCACATGATCTTATGCAGGTTCGTCAATTCCCCGAGCTTGAGAGCTCTGAACGCGAGAGATGGGTTCCGTCCTTTCGATTGCCGTTCGAGAGGCTGAGACCGCTCAAGCTACCGGTTCTTGCTCCGTCGATTTTGATTGATGATGGATCGGGAGGTTGGGAGGTGGTTCGGAGTCGGCAAGACCGCCAAGCTGGTGGTGCGTCGCCGGCGCCGGTGAAGAAAGCCGACAGAAGTGGATCGCAAAATTCAAATATTGGAAAAAAAGTCAGAGGCCATGCGGGCCGTCCTGATTCCAATGGGCTGCGATCAAATGGGAGTTTTACTATTGGGATTGCGGCCCAATTAGTAGGAACTCGTGATCAAGCACGATGCGGTCGGATTAAGCTGGATCATCAGCTAGGTATTCGCGAAATTCTGGGGTTTAACAAAAAAAAGATCTCCTCTATCGCCGCCGATGGCTAACAACGGCGGTGGGCGTGGAGGTGCTGGAGATGGACGAGGTGTTCCTCCGGGACGTGGTTTTGGAGGCGGCTACCGAGGCAACGATGGCAATGGACCACCGTTTCGTGGTGGTGCCATTGGTCGTGGAAGCTTTCAAGGCGGCGGATCGGGGGGCAGGGTGCCATTGGCCATGGAGGCTTTCATGGTGGCGGATCGGGGGGCCAGGCAGGGCAGAGTGATCAGTGGCAAAACAACTTTGTGCAAGGAGGGCCGAGTGGAACGGCTGGGCAGATGGATCTGCGACAGCAAGGGTTTCAAGGGACAAATAGCTTTGGCAATTTCAATGCGGGCTCGGGGTTTGCTAATGACCCGCAGCAGCGTCAGTACAACTACAACAGATCGTACCAGTTTCGTGGGGGTTGGACTGATGGAAGAAGAATGGATTATTCGAGGGGCTCCCGGGGTGGAACTTCAGGATCAAATCTTAACATGGAGACAGCTACGGGGATTTTCGGAAGAGATGCTGGATAAAATGAGCCAAGTTGCGGAGGCTCTCAGGCAGCCGGGGGTTTTGGTAGCTCAGGAGAAGACGGTGCCACAAACTGCTAATGCGATGCAGTATGGCCAGACTTCGACGGCAGCCGAATTGCTTGCCAAAGGTGCCACGCCAATGGGGAATGAGTCCTCTTCGCTTGCGAAGGCAAAAACCCAGCAACCCGGGAATGATAGAGCTCGTGGTGGAGGGGTTGGACAGGTAGTTTCTGAGACTGTGGCACATAAGAAAGCAAAAAAGGTGAGAAATACCGCTGTGATGAATCAGGACACCATGGAAAAGAGTGTACGGTTGAGGTCTGCGACATTTGCGAGAGTAAGGAACATGCTCCGGAGGTATGCCCCTTGTTGTCTGCACCTAAACCGCAAGTGATCATGCATGGCCTGATAAATGAGGGCTTAATGTTCTTTGAACAGCCAACTACGGACACCTACAAACCCAAAATTGATAATGTTCGGTTGGCAATGTTGACAGTAACTGGAGGAGAGCTCACAATACCACAAATTGTGGTTCAGTTGCAAAGGTTGGTTCCAGGGGATCAGTTTGTTTGGGATGTGAACCAAGTGGGACACAACGTATTCAAGGTACCATTTCCATCTAAAAGTGAACTCGAAAGGCTAGCTATTTTTGGGGCATGCCGGATACGTAACAACAAGGGTGAGATAACGGTTGTCCCCTGGGTGGCAACCGTGGAGCCAATGGAGGCGTTACCAAAAAAATGGATTAGAGTATATGGTATCCCTAACAAGGTTACAGGGGACTTCTTATCTCTCTGGAGCTTAGGCTCTCTGTTTGGCAAAATCATTAAAGTTGATATGAAGTTCACTCGCAAACACGGTGTGCTGCGTATACTCGTGGGTTGTGTTGACTATACTCTGATTCCAGCTGGTTGGACAGTCTTTGTAAATGATGGTTTCTATAGAATGAAGTTTAAGGTGGAACATCCAGTTGATGTAGCTGACAAGGAAGATGATGATCCGAGATCACCACCGCCGGGTGATGATGATGATCGGGCTGATGACGAGGACAACAATAATTCAGATGAGGAGGTGAAGGAGAAGGAAAACAAGGATTCAGATGACATGGTTACGGATGAGGCAACAAAAAATTCAGAACCGAAAGAGAACTCGGGTGAGGTGGTTCCTGATGTTATGCAGGAGAAGATATCGGGTGTTATCTTCTCTCCCACAGTGCAGAAACAATTTTATTTAGCTAAGCAGGAGCTCCTTTCGTTGGTTACCATGAGGAACTATGGTCAGGAGGAGACAGGAAATTTGGACAGCACACCTCGTGGGGAGGATTCTTAGGTTGATCCTTGCCGTGACAGCATTCTGGCTGGGCGCTGCAGCGGGAGCACTTTGGCAGCTCAATCTGGCGACAGCTCGACGGAGCAAGCGGTTCCGGAGAGCGTTGGCTGCCACGGTAGCGTTTCTGCGGGTTCTTCTGTCGGCACCATGGTAGACAGTGAAACAAGTTCTTTTTCTGCTCCTTCAGTTGCGATAGGTTCAGAACAGGAACATGCAGCTTTTGTCTCTGGGGAGCGTTCGCCCACGCCAACCAGGATGGATGCTCCATTTTCTTCGTCGGCCTCACTCCGGGTTGATGGGGGTTTATACATGGATCGTCTTGGGAACACAATGGTGCAACAGCCTCAGCCATGCGGGCAGGAAAGTACTAGAACTGGGGAGATCGTTGGGGTTGAAGGGATGGAGACAAGACCTTCTGAAAGTGAGATATTGGCTTTTGGGGGAATGCATGAGGTTGAGGTGCGATCTAGTCAAAGGTTGAGGGAGCAGCAGAATGCTGATCGCCCCCAACTAGAGCGTGCGATGGATCTTGCTTCACGAAGAATGTATGGCTCCCCAATAGGTACACCATCACACTCCAAATTTTCATTATGTTCTTTATCTAGTTCTGAAATTCAGCGTCGAGCAGATAGGTTGGGTATTTCGCTAGGGAAAAATAAGGAGCAAGCGGCTTCTTCCATATCGGTTATCTTGGACATAGAGAAGGAAAGAGAGGTCATTTTTCTAAAAAGTACTTTACCTCCTGTAGATGATGAATCCGAGTCTAGTTTGGTTTTGAAAAGGGCAGCAAATTTAAGCGAGGATTTAGATGATGATGAGCCCGACGTCCATGATGATCATGCGGATCTGAATGAGACGTTGGCATCCATAAAACATAGGCGTAAAAAACATTGTTTCTCTAAACGTGCGGTTAGGAGGAGCATTAGGTTAAATAAGCTGCAAAAAATATAAGATGAAAGGCATGATATGGAATTCCGATGGGTTTGGAGACACAGCTAAACACTTGTCGGTTCGTGAGTCGGTTAGGGAGAATAATCTAGATTTCGTGGCTATAATTGAGACAGGGAGAGCTTCGTTTGCGACACCTTTCCATAAATTTTTAGCTAGGGGGTTGGATTATACTTGGTATTGTATACCACCACAGGGGAGGTCGGGTGGTATGTTGATCGGTTTCAACGATGCAAATTTGGCAGTTCAAGATGTGATCTCGAGTGACTTTTGCGTTAAGTTTCACTTGAGAACAAAATCTGATGGTTTTCGTTGGGCTTTGGTTGTGGTTTATGGGGCAGCACAAGAGGCTAAGAAACCCGATTTCCTGGCCGAGCTAGTAAGAATTTGTGACTGAGAAACGCTTCCAATGTTGGTGGGAGGTGATTTCAATATTATTAGGAGACAAGAGGAAAAAACAATTCGAATTTTAACGCAAGATGGCCGTTCATGTTTAATGCTATAATTGAAAGCTTAAGTTTAAAAGAACTAAAATTATCTAGATGACAATACACCTGGGCTAGTCGACGAGAAACGCCAACGTATGAGAAGTTGGATCGTTTTCTAGCTAGTTTTGATTGGGAGCAGAATTATCCACTTGTAACGGTACAGGTTTTGACCCGTGCGGGGTCAGATCATACTCCGTTATTACTGGATACAGGAGAGCAAGCTTTCTTGGGAAATAGTAGTAAATTTTCCTTTGAATTATCTTGGTTTAGGCAAGATGGCCTCTATGAGATGATTGTTCGGGAATGGAATGCGGTCCAAACTGGCAATTCTCCTGTAGAAAGGTGGCAAAATAAAATAAGGCATCTTCGCCAATTTTTAAGAGGGTGGGCAAAAAACCTGAGTGGAGAGTATAAAAAATTGCGAGACAAATTGGTACTCTTAATTAATGAATTAGACATCAAGGCCGAGTCGACTCCTCTAACAGTAGCTGAGCGGGCTGCTAAAAAGGAGGCGGATGACGGCTTGGCAAAGTTGAGACGGGATGAGGAATCTAAGTGGGCACGGAGAGCGAAAGTGAAATATATCCAAGAAGGTGGGAGTAATACGCGATACTTTCACATTATTGCAAATGGAAAACATAGGAAGAAAAGGATTTTACAATTAGAACAAGAGGAGGGTACAATAATTGGTGAAGAAAATTTAAAGACTTATATCTCTGAATATTACAAAAGGTTATTTGGGGAGCCGACCGAAAATAATATTTCGTTAGATGAGGAGGTTACTCATGATATGCCTCAAATTTCATGAGACGAAGATGCAATATTGACACAAGATTTTTCTGACAAAGAAGTGTTTGATGTGATAAAACAAATGGAGCATAATAAAGCCCCAGGACCGGATGGGTTTCCTGCCGGAGTTTTACCAAAATTTTTGGAGTTTTATCAAATTTGATTTAATGGCAATGTTTTCTCAATTGCGTGCAGGAAACTTGCCTTTGTTTAAATTGAATTTCGGTATCATTACTCTATTGCCTAAAAAAGAGGACGCGAGCAAGATTGAACAATATCGACCTATTTGCTTGTTAAATGTCAGTTTCAATTTTTTTACAAAAGTTGGTACAAACAGAGTTACCTCTATTGCGAGTAGGGTTGTTCGACCAACTCAAACGGCTTTCATTCCGGGCAGGAATATTCTTGAGGGAGTGGTTGTTTTGCATGAGACGATTCATGAAATGCACATGAAGAAGCTAGATGGGGTTTTGTTCAAGATTGATTTTGAAAAAGCTTATGACAAAGTTAAATGGTCCTTCTTGCAACAAAATCTAAGAATGAAAGGGTTTTCACCTCAATGGTGTGAATGGATCGCTAGATTTGTTCAGGGGGGAATGTAGGGATACGCGTTAATGATGATATCGGTCATTATTTTCAGACACCCAAAGGACTTAGACAAGGGGATCCTTTGTCTCCTTTATTATTTAACTTGGTAGTAGATATGCTGGCCATCCTAATTTCACGTGCAAAGGAGGATGGCCAAGTGGGGGGTTTGGTACCACACCTTATCGAAGGTGGTGTGTCCATTCTTCAATATGCAGATAATACTATTTTATTTCTTGAGCACGACATTGCGAAGGCCATGAACATGAAATTGATCTTGGCCTTTTTCGAACAGCTTTCGGGGTTGAAAATTAATTTTCATAAAAGCGAATTGTACTGTTTTGGGAAGGCTAAGGAGGACCAGGAGGAGTATCGCCGTATCTTTGGATGTGAACTTGGATCACTTCCTTTTAGATACTTGGGGATACCAATTCATTATAGAAAGCTTTTGAACAAAGAATGGAAAATAGTTGAGGATCGTTTTGAGAAAAAATTGGCAGCGTGGGTGGCCAAGATGTTGTCTTACAGGGACCATCTAGTGCTGATTAACTCGGTGTTAACAAGTTTCCCAATGTTTTTATTATCCTTTTTTGAAATACCTAAAGGAGTACGAAAAAGACTAGACTATTATCGCTCACGTTTCTTTTGGCAAAGTGATCAACTTAAGAGAAAATATAGACTCACAAGATGGAACATTGTCTGTAGAACGAAAGATCAAGGAGGGTTGGGTATTGCGGTTTTAGAGCAGAAAAATAAGTGCCTTTTGAGTAAGTGGCTTTATAAAATTCTAAATGAAGAGGGAGTTTGGCAAGAACTATTAGTTAATAAATATTTAGGTGGTAAAACGTTATCACAAGTACAAGCCAAACCCCTGGACTCCCCTTTTTGGAAAGGAATTATGAAAGTGAAGAATGAGTTCTTCGAACGTGGCAGATTTATTATTGGTAATGGGGAGCAGGCTCGGTTTTGGGAGGATATTTGGATAGGGCAGACTTCTTTACATTTGGAATACCCGTCTTTGTATGCCATTGCCTCTAACAAAAACAGTACGGTGGCTGATGTTGTTGGGGCCGCTCCTATTAATCTTCATTTTAGAAGAACGTTAATAGGACAAAATAGAACTGAATGGTTCAAATTAGTAGAGAGACTAATGCGGGTCAATCTAACGGATGAAGCAGATAAATTTAAGTGGATGCTCACTTCTAATGGCGCATTTACAGTTAAGTCGTTTTATGAGGACTTGTTAAATGGTCACACTAGATATTTGCGGAAATATCTATGGAAGTTGAAGATACCATTAAAAATTAAGATTTTTTTATGGTTCCTTCATAGAAAAGAGCTTTTAACAAAAGACAATCTGGGTAAAAGACGGTGGACAGGGTGCAAAAAATGTGTGTTATGCGATGCGGACGAGACCGCTGAACATCTTTTCATCAAATGCAGTTTTGCTAAAGACATTTGGAGGCTAGTTCATTTTACTTTTAATGTCTACCCGCCAACGAGTATATCTAACATGTTTGGGAGTTGGTTGAATGAGATTGATAAAGTTACCAAAGCTCGTATTCGAATTGGTGTTGCGGCCATTTTATGGGCTATTTGGAACTGTCGAAATGACATTGTTTTTAACAAAACAACTACTATTCATTATTTGCAGGTTATCCACAAGACGTGCTACTGGATTCATTCGTGGTCGTTCCTGCTGCCTGTGGACCAACGTGGACTTATGGACGCTGGATGCACCCGTATGTTGACGGTCGTGCGGACTATCTTCTATCGGGGTGGCTGCATCCTAGAAGAATTGATGCCTAGTGAACTTCTTTTTGAGTGGCTGATTTTTGTAGCCACCTTGTGTGATCCATGATATGTAAACCTTTGATAACGTTCGATTTTAATAATTGCGGATGGATGTGTGCATCTCTTTGATGCAGAGGCCGGGGATCCACACCCCCTTATCTAAAAAAAACCTGAGATGCATTTATATACCTATTTCTACATGTAAGATTCACAAGTACGGAAGTCTGGCTAACGTCTACATACAAAGAGAAGAGAAAATGGAAGGAAAACGGAGTACAATACAATATCACCAAAATTTTGTATGCTATTCTACGATGATGTATGTGTTGGTATACACGGTCAATCTTCACTTGCAAGAGACTTTTTGACAGAGTCAACGATGCCCTTACAATCATTTTCTGGTACTACGCATTCTGCGTCAGTTTCTATGCTGCTCGGCACTGAGTGAGGAGAACGGAGATTTCCATGCGTTTGGCAGGCCTTCATCGTCTTGCAATGCTCCGCCTCATCGTCTCGTATGTTTTTTTTTTTTGCGGAAAAGGAAAGTGATATTAAAGCCACGAACATACAGAAAAGTCCAGTACAAGATTGGAATTACACACAGGTCCCCAGGACCTCGATCCCCTGGACTCCGATGCCGATGACGAAGACCACGAAGCCGCCAGTGGCGCGCCGCCGCCGTTGCTCCTCTCGATGGCTTGGATCAGGAGCACCCCTTCCGCGGACGGGAAGTCACCGTACGCCGGCTCCGAAGAGCCTACCCCCTGGACCATCATCTTCATCGCGTAGCCACACATCACCTCCCCCTTATTGAGCTCGAAGATCCGACGCAGCCGCCACACCGACGCCGGAGAAGGGGAACCGAACTCGCCAGATCCGGGGATCCGCGAGCCCGAGGAAGTGGAGAGCTCGACCACAGCACCCCGAGGAGAGCCGTCGCCGGAGAGGATGAGCTCCACCACCGACACGCCGCACCGGCCGCACCACCGCCTCCTGAGCGCCGCCGAGCCGCTACCTAGACACCCTACACTATGTACAAGCCGTGAATCGTCGATCCCCCACCCTCCCGAATCGTCTCGTATGTTGACACACATCATACAAGTTATCTGCGATGGGATACATGACAGTAAATATTTCATAAATAATTTTAGCTGTGAGTTAAACCTCTTGTTTATAGGCAATATAAAATCAGTACGAACGGTTTAGACCCAAATTCCAGGACCAGGAGCAAGTAGCCTGGCTAACTACCTTCTGAAACAAAACAAAAAGCATCTGTGGTTTGCTGGGTCTTAAATCATATATGTTCCAGAAAATGGTGGTAACTCAATGACTTGATCAGGTTCAGTGAAACTAATTACCAAACCTACAGCTAACTTGTTCAGCCCGACCTTCTGAATATTTAACTCAAGAAAGCAGTTAAGAGAAGAAAGAAGGAATTATAACTATACCAACTTTAGGCCTCCTAGAACATGGGACTCTTGATGTTTGGAACTCGTCTGAGGGAAAAAAAACACGCGAGAAATAAGCATCTATATATTACTGGTTAATATAACGCATTAATATAAAACAAGCCAACGTGAATGCCTACCAAATAAGTAAAGATCCTCATTCATGTAATAGTTTACAGCCGCCTCTGGAGCTGGTAGTTTTTTTAACTCCTCTGTTAGAAAGGAACAAGTAGCTTAGAACACAGAACAAGTAGCACCAAAATGGGTAGTTGAACAAGAGCAATCAATGGTTCGGAAGGTTTAAACTCTTAATTTGCCGGTAGGGCTAGAAATCACATATTTAAAATAAGTTGAATATTGGTACAAGCTACAAAAGGGTTTCCAATACAATGTTATAGTGATTTGGCCCTCAGCTTGTCAGCTTAAAACATTCTGCAGGTAGTTCAAACATGGGAAATAAGAGCTAACCAACCTGGCTATGGAAGCTAATAATCAATAGCCAGGGTATTGTTATTCCATAAATCTTGACGGTTAGCTACTGAACAGGTTATTATTACAAATCTTGCACAACAGGAAGAATAGTTAATGCAGACCATTGGGTTATACCTGCATTGAGCTTAAGGAACTTGTCATAGGTTGAGTATGCATGCCTCTCAACACATTCAGAAAAGTGGTCTGCATATAAGATAACAGAGTTCAAGCATTATCATTATAAAGAAGCAATGCAATAAGAAAAGGAACATCTATACTTGTTAAATAGAAGTAATATGTGTACTCACATGCCATTCTTGGGCTCAGCATGTACATGGCAACAGTCATGAAGTAGTAGAAAAAGGCACTAAATCGCGCAAGAAAGCGATCAACCCATACAGAGTTGCCACCCAATTCCTGATATGAATCCAGAGGAAGAAAGTGAAAAATATGCAATAGCATATTCCAACAGAAAGTTAACTAGAGCTCAGGTTAGTGGCACAGAAGAAAACAGGATACGCTAACAGCTGATTCATCTGACATGACATTGGATGGACATACACATAAAAATATTTTCAACGTACTTCCATGATCAAGAGGTGATGGAACTCATTCATGCTTTCGGCGAAGTGCACTTTGATGTAATCAGCTCGTCTCCACCAGCCAAAGGTCTCATACAAGTGAAGCACCGATATGAATGCTGCGCGATAATCAAGCAGTCAACATAACAGACAGTAGTATGCCGGAACCATGCCCAGACCATGTGTATCGCAAGATTCAGAGACAAGACCGAGACCCTCACCGAAATACGGCACCCTTGCGATCGTCTCGAGCACGAAGAACCTGGCGTAGTCGCGGTCACGGTACAGGGCATCGAGTATCACGATGATAGAGTCCTGCGGGATGCAAACAACACGGTGTAGAACAACCACATGTTCAGACAGACCAAAAGCGAAATCTGAACTCAAGACGGTTGGTTTACTTATGATGACAAAATGTTCTTGAGGACACACGGGATTCTAGTCAAGTGCTTTCGCTTCACATAGTTGATTAATCTTCATTGTTTTGATAAGTGTTGTGTGGGTGAATCTATGCTAATGCACCGCCCTTACTTGGACTAATACATACTTGTGATTATACCTCTTGCAAGCATCCGCAGTTACAAGAAAGTAATTAAGATAAATCTAACCACAGCCTTAAACTCTGAGATCCTACGCTCCCTTGTGCACCGGTATAATAACGGGGGTTTAGGTTTCTGTCACTCCGGCAACCCCACAATTAGCAACCAAATCCACAATGCATTCCTCTAGGCCCATAAAGGTGAAGTGTCATGTAGTCGACGTTCACACGACACCACTAGAAGAATAGCACCACAACTTAAATATCAAACCATTAAATATTACTCAACATAATTCCACTACTAACAGCGTGACTTCTCCCATGTCCTCAAGAACTAAACGAACTACTCACGAGACATCATATGGATCATGATCAGAGGTGATATAATGATGGATAGTGATCTGAACATATACTTTAATTCACCGATAAAACTCAATAGCATCAACCACAAGGAGTAATTAACACCGGGAGAGTTTCCCCTATGAACTAAACAAAGTATAGCCCTAGATGTTACAGCAGAACGAGATGGTGCAGCGGTGATGGTGGTGATGGCGGTGGAGATGATGATGATGATCCCGATGAAGTCCAGCACGATGACGATGAGGATGGCGATGATCTCCCTCTCCGGGAGGGAATTTCTCCGGCAGATTTCTCCCTGCCGGAGAGCTTTTTCTCTCTCTGTTGTTTCCGCCTCGTGGAGGCGGCGGAATATTTTCTCACGGAATCCCCGTGTCTTAGGGTTTCTGGGGATGAAGTACGCCAAGGTGGGCCCCGCGCCCAGGGGTGGTGTGGGCCCCTCCTGGCCCATCTCAGCCTCCCCTTTTGGCTTAGTCCATCTTCTGATAAAATAGGAACATCTGTCTTCTCGGAAATATTTTTAGTGCTCCAGAAATATAGTGCCTTGACGTGCTTTTTCCAGCTGAAATCTGACTCCGGCAGTTAATTATCCAATGATCATCAAACATGCAAAATAAGACAAAATAACATAAGTAACTCCTCTTAATATGAAATATATCATTGAATAACAGTAAATTATGCTATAAAATAGTGATGCAAAATGGACGTATCAACCCCCCCAAGCTTAGACCTCGCTTGTCCCCAAGCGAAAGCTGAGCTCAGTAAACTAGAACAAAAGTTTATGGAGTGAAGCGTCGATAATAAAGAATACGGACAAGAAGCATCAGTAATTACTAAACAACACAACTCATTTTAAACAGCAACTACTCTTCATATAACCTAACTTGAACATGAGTAGTGAAACAACCACAATAAAAATACACGAAGGAAATTATAGATTAGTAATGGCACACTTCATTCTTGGTCATAGAACAATAAGCAATCAATACTTATCTTTCGAAAGGAGTCTTTATATTAGAGCTTATATTGCAGAACTTCCACACTCAATTATCACACCTTCTTTACAGTCATTGATAACTTGCAAAGCTATATTCTTAGAGGCAAAAGTCTTTGTGCTAAGACAAGGAAGGATAAAAGACATGATTGACAATATTAATGATATATATGGTTGAATCACAACAACTCAAATGCTTGCTCAAGGAAGAAGGAAATAGGTGTACTGACTCAACATGAAAAGTAAAAGAAAGGCCCTTCGCAGAGGGAAGCAGGGATTAAGTCATGTGCTAGAGCTTTTAAGTTTTTGAAATCATATAGAGAGCAAAAATTAAGTTTTGAGAGGTGTTTGTTAATTGTCAACGAATGGTAGCGGGTGAAAACAGTATTCTCCCTGTCAAACAGACTTTTAAGAGCGGCTCCCATGAAGGACGTTATTTCTACCAGCAAGGCAGATCATCCCTCTTTCTCTTTGGTTTACACACGCAGATATTTCACTGTTTGTCAATGCTTACTGATAATTCAGGGCAAAAGTGTGAAGAGAATTAAGCGGTTAAAGTTGTAATTAATTGGGACTGGGCATCCCGTTGCCAGCTCTTTTTGCAAGTTATTGGATAAGCGGATGTATATGCCACTAGTCCAGGTGTAAAGTCTGTTTGACAAGTAGAATAAAGGATAACCACACTACTTCCTCATGAGCTAGTAAACATTGACACAAAAGGGAATAATAACATTTTGAATAATTTAAAGGTAGCACATGAAAAATTTACTTGGAGTGGCAAAGAAATACCACATATAGGTAGTTATGGTGGACACAAATGGCATGGGTTTGGCTCAAGGATTTGGATGCACGAGAAGCATTCCCTCTCAGTACGGTGGTTAAGGCTAGCAAGGTCATGTGGCAAGCATAAAAGTTGGGGGATACACACAAATATATGTAATAGAAGCAACCATGCTATCTTCCCTGTAAGCACAAATGTTTTAACTCAAAGAATACTAATCTTATTGGCTAGCAAGAAAGAAAGATAAAGGGATAATATTTTTGCATGTAATTCCCTCCTTCTACTTAAGTTTTCATGGTATTGTTGCTAATGACCAATACTAAGTTTGCCACAACTAATATAATTTACTTAATGTACCCAAAAGTGGCGTCAATACTAATGGCAAGATCAGCACATAAAGAAGATTGCAGGCTAAAATAAAATGTACCGAAAGTAAAGGTGGAACTTCTCATTAATATTCTGAACAAAGACACACTCAAACCAACGGATACATGGATAACTAAAGGATTGACACTCCACATCGCAAACCATCTTATAAGATAACTTCTCTACTCATGATATGACCACGAAATTATAAAAACGAAAGGATAAAGATGATACTGGGCACTCCCCCAAGCTTGGAACAAGCCAAGGGAGTGCCATTACCCCTTGACGATTTAGGCTTGATCTCTTGGTGGCGACTCCCTAATGAGCTTCTCGACCAAATCCTTCAATTCATCTATCTTGTATGTGAGGATGCGGATCATCTCCGTATTGTGTTCGATGCGGTTCATGAACTGGTCAGAAGGTGAATCCCAGCTCTTGGAATTGTTTCCCCACTTCTCACTGGACTTAGGGCTTTCTTTTCCTGCATTGTTAGATCGATCTATATCCCAACAAGTAGGCAACTCCATCTCCGGAACTCTCTCAAATTGATACTTATGGATGAGGGTATGAAAGGGTTACTGGAGTTTGAGGCGAGTGTCTTGGGTGCAAAGGCATGACGCGATGCCTCACCACCCATGTTCAGGTTCTTCACAGGATTGAAAGGGTTGGCAGTCACCCCGATGCTTGCAATAGTAGCGCGAGGACGTGGAGTTGAGTCTTCCTCTACTTCATCATCGGTTTCGCTCTTGACCTCCTCCTCGATCCTCTGGTCCATGATGTCCTCCACGGCCTCCTTGTTCTCGTTGTCGTTGGAGAAGACCATGGCGCTCTAAATCCGAAAATAGTTCCTGGCAGAAAACAGCTCGAAACAAAACTCGACGAAAACACGATATACGGACCTCGGGAGATCCGGGTGATTATATAGCAAAAAGTTTTACGACAAAAGGAAGGTACAGGACGAAACGGGGTCGGAGACGGGCTCCGAGGAGCCCACACGCCCACGGCGCGGCCAGGGTGGGGCCCGCCCAGGGGTGGTGTGGTGCCCTCGGGCACCGTTTCCTACCCTTTTCCGACTCATAATTTTCCATATTATGTAAAAACAACAAATATTTAGTTGAAAAGTAAATCGCGAACTTTTTCTTACCGAAACTGTTACCTATTCCAAATCAGCTTTGCAGTTGTCTGAATTTGACTTTTTATAAAATCCTCTGGAGTTACCACTTTGATAAATCAACATCTTCATTATAAGAATCTCCAGAAATGTAATGCTTGAGTCTTTGACCATTAACCACTTGTGGTCTGTCCCCATCTAGTGAATTGATTTTAATCGCACCTGAGCGATAGACCTCCTCGATGATATAAGGTCCTTCCCATTTTGAAAGTAATTTTCCTGCAAAAAATCTGAGACGAGACCTATACAATAAAACTTTTTCACCTACGTTAAATTCTCTCTTAAGAATTCTTCTATCATGCCATTGCTTAACTTTCTCTTTAAAGAGCCTAGCATTTTCATAAGCTGCATTTCTCCATTCATCTAAAGAATTCAAATTAAGCAATCTCTTTTTACCGGCAAGTTTAAAGTCTCTATTAAGTTCTTTCACCGCCCAATAGGCTTTATGTTCTAATTCTAGAGGCAAATGACAAGCTTTTCCATAAACCATTTTGTAAGGAGACATTCCCATAGGATTTTTATAAGCAGTTCTATAAGCCCACAAAGCATCGTTAAGCTTTTTAGACCAATTTTTTCTAGATTTATTAACAGTCTTTTGCAAAATAGACTTAATCTCTCTATTTGACAATTCTACTTGACCACTTGTTTGGGATGATATGGTGAAGCAATTCTATGATTAACATCATACTTAGCTAGAGTTTTTCTAAAAGCACCATGAATAAAATGAGAACCACCATCAGTCATGAGATATCTAGGCACACCAAACCTAGGGAAGATAATATCTTTAAGCATTTTTAATGATGTCTCACCATCAGCACTAGAAGTTGGTATAGCTTCTACCCATTTAGTAACATAATCAACAGCAACAAGTATATGAGTATAACCATTTGAGGAGGAAAAGGACCCATAAAGTCAAATCCCCAACAGTCGAAAGGTTCAATAACAAGAGAATAATTCATAGGCATTTCATTACGTCTACTAATGTTACCTACTCTTTGACATTCATCACATGATAAAACAAATTTTCTAGCATCTCTAAAAAGGGTAGGCCAATAAAAACCTGATTGTAGAACCTTTTGCGCAGTTCTATCTCCAGCGTGATGTCCTCCATAAGCACTTCCATGGCATTTGCTCAATATTTCTTTCTGTTCATACTCAGGAACACATCTTCGCATAATGCCATCTACTCCTTCTTTATACAAATGTGGGTCATCCCAAAAATAATGCCTCAAATCATAAAAGAACTTTCTTCTTTGCTGAGCTGTAAAGGTCGGAGGCAAATACTTGGCAACAATAAAATTAGCATAATCAGCATACCAAGGACTTTCGCGTGAGCTTACCTTTATCGCAGCCAATTGTTCATTTGGAAAACTATCATTAACAGGTATAGGATCATCTGAAATGTTTTCTAATCTAGACAAATTATCAGCAACAGGATTTTCAGCACCTTTCCTATCTACAATATGTAAATCAAATTCTTGCAGTAAAGTACCCATCTTATGAGCCTAGGCTTAGCATCTTTCTTTTCCATAAGGTATCTAATAGCAGCATGATCAGTGTGAATAGTAACTTTTGAATCAACAATATAAGGTCTAAATTTATCACAAGCAAAAACAACTGCTAAAAATTCCTTTTCAGTAGTAGCATAATTCTTTTGAGCGGCATCAAGTGTTTTACTAGCATAATGAATAACATTTAACTTCTTGTCTACCCGCTGTCCAAGAACAGCTCCTACAGCAAAATCACTAGCATCACACATTATTTCAAAAGGTAAAGTCCAATCAGGAGGTTGAACAACAGGAGCTGTGATTAAAGCCTTTTTTAGAGTTTCAAAAGCTTCCTTGCAATCATCATCAAAAACAAAAGGTACATCTTTTTGAAGAAGATTAGTGAGGGGTTTTGAAATTTTAGAGAAATCTTTAATAAACCTCCTATAAAAACCGGCATGACCAGAATACTACGGATACCTTTCACATCCCTTGGACAGGGCATTTTCTCGATTGCTTCAACTTTAGCTCTGTCCACTTCAATACCTCTTTCAGAAATTTTGTGCCCTAGGACAATTCCTTCATTAACCATGAAATGACATTTCTCCCAATTAAGAACAAGATTAGTCTCCTCACATCTCTGCAAAACTTTATCAAGATTGTGCAAGCAATTATCAAAGGAAGTTCCGTAGACGGAAAAATCGTCCATGAATACTTCCACAATTTCTTCACAAAAACCATGAAAAATAGCAGACATGCATCTTTGGAACGTAGCAGGAGCATTACACAAACCAAAAGGCATACGTCTATAAGCATAAGTTCCATAAGGACAAGTAAAAGTAGTTTTCTCTTGATCTTGTGCTTTAACAGCAATTTGTGAGAATCCAGAATAACCATCAAGGAAACAAAAATGGTTTTCTTAGACAACCTTTCTAACATTTGATCAATAAAAGGCAAAGGATAATGATCTTTCTTAGTTACTTTATTGACCTTTCTAAAATCAATGCACATCCTATACCCAACTACTACTCTTTGAGGAATAAGTTCATCATTTTCATTTGGTACAACAGTAACTCCTCCTTTCTTAGGGACACAATGCACAGGACTTACCCATCTACTATCAGCAATAGGATAAATTATACCAGCATCAAGAAGTTTTAATACCTCATTTCTTACCACTTCTTTCATTTAGGGATCAAGCGACGCTGATGCTCAACAACAGGTTTTGCATCGGGTTCAATGTTGATGGCATGTTGACATATAGTAGGAGAAATCCCCTTTAAATCATCCAAAGTGTATCCCATAGCTCCTCGATGTTTCTTTAGTACTTCTAATAGCCTTGCTTCTTCATTACCTGAAAGTTTAGAACTAATAATAACAGGATATACTTTCCTTTCATCAAGATAAACATACTTAAGATTATCAGGTAAAGGTTTTAAATCGAAGACAGGATCTTCCTTAGGAGGCGCTGAGGTACCTGGTGCCTGGTTGACGGGAGAGTATTTGAGGAAGATGATGATGGTGATGATGAGTACTTCCCCGGCAACGGCGCTAGAAAACAGCTTGATGGCTACGTGTTGGTGAACCCCAAGAGGAAGGTTATGATGTAGACAGCAGAAGTTTTCCCTTGAGAAATCTACCCAAGGTTATCAATCCAGTAGGACTTGACGATCTATCGGAAGGTTGTTGATGTTGACTCCCCCTGGCGCTAGGGAGCTTGCACCAACGTGGAATCTGCACAGACACAAACCAGAACTTTGCCCAACACGAAACAGAGAGGTTGTCAATCTCTCCGGTCTTGCAGAAACAAAGAGTTAAACGTATGGTGTGGAAAACAGCAGGAAAAACAGCAAGTAACAGGAAACAGATGATTGCAGCAGGTTGTGTAAACAGTATGAGGAAATTGGACCAGGGTCCACAGTTCACTAGTGGTGTCTCTCTCAGAACAGATAACTAGCATGTTGGGTAAACAAATTACAGCTGGGCAATTGACAAATAGAGAGGGCATAACAATGCAATACATGCCAAGATGTCTACTATGAAATCTAGTTGGGCATTACAACAAAGTACATAGACCGTTATTCCAACAGCATCTATGCCTAAATAATCCACCTTCAAGGCAGCATCCGCATCCTATTCAGTATTAAGTTGCTAACAACAGATTATTGCATGAAGTAAAGTGTGTAATGTAATCAATACAAGTGCCCTTGGACACTGCACCAATGTTTTATCCCTAGTAGCAACAGCACATCTACCATCTTAGACCTTTCTGTCACTGATCCAGATATCTAGAGACTGAACCCACTATCGAGCATAAATACCCCCTCTTGGAGTCACAAGCATCTACTTGGCCAAAGCATCTACTAGCAACGGAGAGCATGCAAGATCAAGAGCACATAGATAAACAACTTGAATAAACATGGTATCAATATTCATCGGATCCCAGCAAACACAACATCTAGCATTACAATAAGATGATCTTGATCATGTTAGGCAGCTCACAAGATCTAAACATGGAGGCACAAGGTAGAGAGACAACCATCTAGCTACTGCTATGGACCCGTAGTCCAGGGGTGGACTACTCACGCATCACTCCGGAGGCAGGCATGGTGATGTAGAGCCCTCCGGTGATGATCTCCCCTCCGGCAGGGTGCCGGGAAGAGCTTCAGAACTCCTCCGATCTGAGATTGACGATGACGGCCGCGACGGAACTTTTCGTGGAATATGATCGACCGTAATAGGGTTTTCGCGTCGCGGAGAATATATAGGCGAAGAGGCGGCGTCGGTGGCCGAGGGGGGCCACCACGCCATAGGGGGCGCGGGCCCACCCTGGGCCGCGCCCTAGTGTGGCGTGGCCCCCTGGTGGGTCTGCTCCGACTCCCCTTTGGACTCCGTGATCTCCTCGTGATATTATTGACGATGTCTTTTGTTTCGTCCAATTCCGAGAATATTTCCTTAATAGATTTTCTGAAACCAAAAACAGCAGAAAACAGGGAACTGGCACTGTGGCATCTTGTTAATAGGTTAGTCCCAGAAAATGCATAAAAATGATATGAAGTGTAACCAAAACATGTAGCAATTGATATAATAACAGCATGGAACATCAAAAATTATAGATACGTTTGAGACGTATCAAGCATCCCCAAGCTTAGTTCCTGCTCGTCCTCGAGTAGGTAAACGATAAAAACAGATAATTTTTGAAGTGACATGCTACCAACACAATCTTTGATCAAATAACAATGTAATGCACATGATCTGAATGAAGTGATCCAAGCCAATGGTCTATAGTTTGCAAGCAAGTAAATAAAGAGTAAACATAAGTGATCACACAAGTGCAAACTTTCATGAATAACACTATAAAACATTTAGAGATATAATAGTCTAACATAATAGTTAGTTCACAGCAGCAATAATTCTCAACATGAAAGTGTTTGTATCAACACAAAGGAAGATAATAGCTTCAGCTTTTGCTTCAACTTTCAACATGTATATCATATAGATAATGTCAATGCAAAGAATATGATCAACCAAACACAAAGTTATGTAAAAACTGTTATACTGGAGTTGACAATGATGTTTGCTTAAGTAGACAGAAAGAAGTGGGAAAACTGACTCAACATAAAAGTAAAAGAATGGCCCTTCGCAGAGGGAAGCAGGGATTAACATCATGTGCTAGAGCTGTAGTTCCCGAAGGCATATAGAGAGCATAAAATATTGTTTTGTAAGGTAATGGTGTATACAGGTGTCAACAAATCAGCAAATAGGCAATACTCTACTTCACTAGTTGATCAAACTTTACAAGAGCGGCTCCCATGAAGGACGTTATTTCTACCAGCGGGCAGATCATCCCTCTTCTCTTTTGTTTACACACTTGTGAACATTGCTTGACTGACGAATCAGGGGCAAAAAGATGTGAAGAGAATTGTTTGGTTAAAGTTGTAATTAATTGGGACTGGGCACCCCGTTGCCAGCTCTTTTTGCAAAATTATTGGATAAGCGGATGTATATGCCACTAGTCCAGGTGTGTAAAATTTGATCAACCAGGAAATAAAGACCACCTATCTACGTCCTTATGAGCTTTTCAAGTAGTGACACAAAAAGGAAATGTAACAGTTTTGAGTAGTTAGTAGATAGCACATGAAGAAATTTACTTGGAATGGTGAAAACACCACATAATAGGTAGGTATGGTGGACACAGGTGGCATGGATTTGGCTCAAGGTTTTGGATGTACAAGAAGCATTCCCTCTTAGTACAGAGTTTAGGCTAGCAAGGTTATTATAAGCAAACATCATTATCAACTGGAATAGCAAGAGTGTACATAAAACACAAGGTTTGACGAACCATAGACTCCCACTGTCTTCCTTGTTAACACATAGCCTTCATCCAAAAATTATCTAGACTACTATGGACTTCCAATTATGCAACAGATTATTATAGCAGAAAATCCTTATAGTAGTTCTTCATTAATAGCCATTACTTACATGATGCACAAGCTTAAACATTAATTACTTGACAGCTCAAAACAATTGGCAAGCATCAAATTACTCAAGACAACGATCTAAAAAGATTCATGTAAGCATTTTATACCACTACCACATGCATAGCATTTTTCTGGTCCAACCAAACACCAATCAACTTATTTGACAACTCTCCAAACAGATATAAGTGAAGCAAGAGAGTACTTTCTTCAAAAGAAACTGAAGCTCTAACAAGAGATACATGAAAAACTGAGAGCTAACAGCAATAACAGCAACTAGACAGGAATACTCAACAAGTATAAGTGAAGCACAAGAGTATTCTAATGAAAAAGTGGAGCGTGTCTCTCTCCCAAACATGAATGCTAGGATCCAACAAGTATAGCACAGCAAACAAAACAAAACAAACTGAAAACAAAAACACACTGACGCTCCAAGGAAGAGTACACTAGCATGAAGCAATAAAAATATAGCACCATTAGAGATGACCTGATAATTTGTAGATGAAGAAGGGGATGCCTTGGGCATCCCCAAGCTTAGATGCTTGAGTCTTCTTGAAATATGCTGGGGAGGTAAGCCTCCCCAAGCTTAAGCTCTTCACTCTTCTTGATCATGTAATATCATTCTCCTCTATCAACACTTGAAAACTTCCTTCACACCAAAACTTAACAGCTTTTCTCATTAGCAGGTTAGTGCACTAAAAGATAATACTTCAAAGTTCTAGCAAAGACAAAACTCACAAGCCAACTATTTTAAACATTAGCCACTGTTACTAGGCTCAAGTGGGCACTTTTACACGAAAAGAAACCACTTAAAAACTTGTAAAAGAGAGAATGCAAAATAAAAGACAGAATCTGTCAAACCAGAACAGTCTGTAATGACGAATTTTTTCGAGGCACTTACGATGCTCAGATGAAGAACTTTTGAAATAATGAAAGTTGCGTAACATCATCAGGAACATGCACAAAAAGTTTCAGCATTTTTCGATTTTTTGATTTTCTACTGAATTAAACGGTGACGAACAGCAATCTGTCCAATGCAGTCCCGAAAATAAAACCAACTTTGCATTAGTAACTCTCCTTGGCACAACAAAACAGCAAATAAAAGATACAAAGGAGTTGCTACAGAGGTAAACAAGCATCCTTGACTCAAGAAAACAAAAATAAAACAGCAAATAAAAACATGGGTTATCTCCCAGAAGTGCTTTTCTTTAATGCCTTTGAGCTAGGCATGAAGAGATGCATCAAGTATTGCCAAAAATGTTGAAATCCTCCACTCTTTCGGTGGGATCCTCTTTCTTAATTGGGAAGAAAAACTTTCGGTTGATAGGTGCAACAAACTTCATGAACCCATATTTTGCATTGATAAATCCCCCATTACTATATTACTAGGAGATTTTGTAAGGATCATAAAAGTTGTAGGTATATTTTTATTTTGCATAGTAATCTCAACATTAATGATCCCTACACTTTTTATAATAGTGCCATCAGCATGAAAATGAAAAACAGGATAATCAACCATACCATCAATTTTTAACAAGTCAAACACTATCTTAGGCATGATGGACATTGTGGAACCAAGATCACAATAGGCACGAAATTTCTCACTACCAATGCTTATTTCAATAAAGGGTTCCCAATCATTTTTTAACTCAACATGAGGTGGTTCCTTAATGTGGTGGTCTAAGGTTAAGTCCTTGAGTGACTCTTCTATTTTATCAAGCCTAGTAAGCACACCTGTCTTATCCTCTTGAGGAAATTGAGCAAGTCCATTCAAAATTTTATAGGCTTTTTCTGTATCATGTTCATAGAAAGTCTCCCCCACCATAGTATCTAGAGCATTTTGGTATAAAGGTAGCAAGCCAAAGTAGAAACGTTTAATAAGAATGTCTAAGTCCATTTTAAGTTGCATCTTCCTATGCAGTTCTAACATCCTTTCCCAAGCTCCTTTAAAAGTTTCTCCACTCTCCTGTCCAAACCCAATAATTTCTCCTAAAGGGGAAACAGTAATGAAAGGACTGGAGCTAGACATGGTAACAAGCAAGTAACAACCGAAATAGTAAACTAGATGCAGGAATTTAATTTTTTTTTGGGTTTTTGATTTTTAACAGCAAGCAAAACAAAACTAAAACAAGACAAAAACAAAGTAAAGAGATTGGAACTGAGAGACTCCCCTTTCCAATAGCCTCCAAGTCCCCGGCAACGGCGCCAGAAAACAGCTGGTGCCTGGTTGACGGGAGAGTATTTGAGGATGATGATGATGGTGATGATGAGTACTTCCCCGGCAACGGCGCCAGAAAACAGCTTGATGGCTACGTGTTGGTGAACCCCAAGAGGAAGGTTATGATGTAGACAGCAGAAGTTTTCCCTTGAGAAATCTACCCAAGGTTATCAATCCAGTAGGACTTGACGATCTATCGGAAGGTTGTTGATGTTGACTCCCCCTGGCGCTAGGGAGCTTGCACCAACGTGGAATCTGCACAGACACAAACCAGAACTTTGCCCAACACGAAACAGAGAGGTTGTCAATCTCTCCGGTCTTGCAGAAACAAAGAGTTAAACGTATGGTGTGGAAAACAGCAGGAAAAACAGCAAGTAACAGGAAACAGATGATTGCAGCAGGTTGTGTAAACAGTATGAGGAAATTGGACCAGGGTCCACAGTTCACTAGTGGTGTCTCTCTCAGAACAGATAACTAGCATGTTGGGTAAACAAATTACAGCTGGGCAATTGACAAATAGAGAGGGCATAACAATGCAATACATGCCAAGATGTCTACTATGAAATCTAGTTGGGCATTACAACAAAGTACATAGACCGTTATTCCAACAGCATCTATGCCTAAATAATCCACCTTCAAGGCAGCATCCGCATCCTATTCAGTATTAAGTTGCTAACAACAGATTATTGCATGAAGTAAAGTGTGTAATGTAATCAATACAAGTGCCCTTGGACACTGCACCAATGTTTTATCCCTAGTAGCAACAGCACATCTACCATCTTAGACCTTTCTGTCACTGATCCAGATATCTAGAGACTGAACCCACTATCGAGCATAAATACCCCCTCTTGGAGTCACAAGCATCTACTTGGCCAAAGCATCTACTAGCAACGGAGAGCATGCAAGATCAAGAGCACATAGATAAACAACTTGAATAAACATGGTATCAATATTCATCGGATCCCAGCAAACACAACATCTAGCATTACAATAAGATGATCTTGATCATGTTAGGCAGCTCACAAGATCTAAACATGGAGGCACAAGGTAGAGAGACAACCATCTAGCTACTGCTATGGACCCGTAGTCCAGGGGTGGACTACTCACGCATCACTCCGGAGGCAGGCATGGTAATGTAGAGCCCTCCGGTGATGATCTCCCTTCCAGCAGGGTGCCGGGAAGAGCTTCAGAACTCCTCCGATCTGAGATTGATGATGACGGCCGCGACGGAACTTTTCGTGGAATATGATCGACCGTAATAGGGTTTTCGCGTCGCGGAGAATATATAGGCGAAGAGGCGGCGTCGGTGGCCGAGGGGGGCCACCACGCCATAGGTGGGCGCGGGCCCACCCTGGGCCGCGCCCTAGTGTGGCGTGGCCCCCTGGTGGGTCTGCTCCGACTCCCCTTTGGACTCCGTGATCTCCTCGTGATATTATTGACGATGTCTTTTGTTTCGTCCAATTCCGAGAATATTTCCTTAATAGATTTTCTGAAACCAAAAACAGCAGAAAACAGGGAACTGGCACTGTGGCATCTTGTTAATAGGTTAGTCCCAGAAAATGCATAAAAATGATATGAAGTGTAGCCAAAACATGTAGCAATTGATATAATAACAGCATGGAACATCAAAAATTATAGATACGTTTGAGACGTATCAGTACCCAAATCTTCCACAGGCAAATTATGCTTAAGTATTGGTGGTTGACGAAGAAAGGCATTGTCAATCTCATTCCTCTCCTCCATAAATACTTCACTTTCGTGCTCCTCCATGAATTGCTGCAAGGCATTGTTAGGAGCAACAGCAATAGCAGCAAGTTGTTCGATTTTCGAGTCCTCATTTGGCAAATCAGTTTCATAAAGTTGTTTACCAAACTTAGAGAAATTAAACTCATAAGATTCTCCATTAAATTTAGTGTAAATTTTCTCTTTCTTACAATCTATAATAGCACCACATGTATTCAAGAAAGGCCTACCAAAAATAATGGGACAAGCTTTACTAGCAACAGAACCAAGTACTAGAAAATCAGCAGGGTATTTAGTCTTACCACATAAAACTTCAACATCTCTCACAATACCAATTGGAGAGATAGTTTCTCAATTAGCGAGCTGAATAACCACATCAATCTCCTCAAGTTTGCAAGGACCAATTTCATGCATAATTTCTTTGTAAAGATAAAAAGGAATAGCACTAGAACTCGCACCAATATCACATAAACCATAATAGCAATGTTCTCCTATTTTGACTGAAAGCACAGGAACACTTGTTTTCCTAGCTCTACTGGGATGTGAAACAATATTAGAGGCATCTTCACAAAAAATAATATGTCCTCCTTCTACATTTTCAGTTACCAAATCCTTTACTATTGCTATTGTGGGTTCAATCGCTATTTGTTCAGCAGGTTCTAAAGCTTTCTTTGCACTTTTATTAACCACACTAGCTATGATAGAATGTTCCCTAATTTTAACAGGAAAAGGTGGTTTCTCAATATAAGGTTCTGGCAAGATACGATCAACTGTATGAACTTCAATGTTTTTAATATTGGCAGAATTAGTATTATCTTTGTAAGGCAAGTGATACTTATTGCAACTTTCTTTAGGAACATCAAGATAAGAGGCAAAAGCCTTGTAACAGTTTGCAATAACTTGAGAATCAAGACCATACATATCATAGAGATTACGAAAATTATCAGTATTCATAAAAGTTTTAATGCATTCGTAATCATACTTTATACCTGATTCTCTACCTTTTTTCGTTCTCCCATCCTTCAGTATTTTCCTCAATCCGATCAAGAAGGTTCCACTTAACTTCCTCTTTATTACGCGTAAATGATCCAGCACAAGAGGTATCCAATAGAGTTTTATCTTGAAGAGAAAGCCTTGCATAAAAGTTATCAATAACGACATTACCAGGAAGCTCATGAATGGGGTATTTGAGCATTAATGATTTCAATCTCCCCCACGCTTGGGCAATACTTTCTCCATCATGAGGCCAAAAATTATATATATGATTCCGATCTTGATGAATTTCACTAGGAGGATAAAATTTAGAATAAAAGAGAGGCACAATCTCCTCCCAGCCAATAGAACGCCCATTCTTCAGCATCCTATACCATTTTGCAGCTTTACCAGTCAACGATATAAAAAACAATTTCTTCTTGACCTCTTCCATTGAAATACCTGCACACTTGAACAACTCGCATAATTCATGAATAAATAGCAAATGATCCCTAGGAGGGACAGTTCCATCTCCTGCATAGCGGTTATTCGTAACTCATTCAACAATTTTCATAGGTATTTTAAATGGAATTACTTGATCAGCTGGTTCCTCTTCTACTACCGTAGCAGTGGTAGTAGTATTTCCAAAAAGGGATTCAAATGGAGATCTCTCCATGATAAAATAAAGTAGCAAGCCGGTTGGTTTACTTATGATGACAAAATGTTCTTGAGGACACACGGGATTCTAGTCAAGTGCTTTCGCTTCACATAGTTGATTAATCTTCATTGTTTTGATAAGTGTTGTGTGGGTGAATCTATGCTAATGCACCGCCCTTACTTGGACTAATACATACTTGTGATTATACCTCTTGCAAGCATCCGCAGTTACAAGAAAGTAATTAAGATAAATCTAACCACAGCCTTAAACTCTGAGATCCTACGCTCCCTTGTGCACCGGTATACTAACGGGGGTTTAGGTTTCTGTCACTCCGGCAACCCCACAATTAGCAACCAAATCCACAATGCATTCCTCTAGGCCCATAAAGGTGAAGTGTCATGTAGTCGACGTTCACACGACACCACTAGAAGAATAGCACCACAACTTAAATATCAAACCATTAAATATTACTCAACATAATTCCACTACTAACAGCGTGACTTCTCCCATGTCCTCAAGAACTAAACGAACTACTCACGAGACATCATATGGATCATGATCAGAGGTGATATAATGATGGATAGTGATCTGAACATATACTTTAATTCACCGATAAAACTCAATAGCATCAACCACAAGGAGTAATTAACACCGGGAGAGTTTCCCCTATGAACTAAACAAAGTATAGCCCTAGATGTTACACCGGAACGAGATGGTGCAGCGGTGATGGTGGTGATGGCGGTGGAGATGATGATGATGATGATCCCGATAAAGTCCAGCACGATGACGATGAGGATGGCGATGATCTCCCCTCTCCGGGAGGGAATTTCTCCGGCAGATTTCTCCCTGCCGGAGAGCTTTTTCTCTCTCTGTTGTTTCCGCCTCGTGGAGGCGGCGGAATATTTTCTCACGGACTCCCCGTGTCTTAGGGTGTCTGGGAGATGAAGTACGCGAAGGGGGAGCGCCTGAGGTGGGCCAGGGGCACCACACCTGGCTAGGGCGCGGCCAAGGTGGGCCCCGCGCCCAGGGGTGGTGTGGGCCCCTCCTGGCCCATCTCAGCCTCCCCTTTTTTCTTAGTCCATCTTCTGATAAAATAGGAATATCTGTCTTCTCGGAAATATTTTTAGTGCTCCAGAAATATAGTGCCTTGACGATGCTTTTTCCAGCTGAAATCTGACTCCGGCAGTTAATTATCCAATGATCATCAAACATGCAAAATAAGACAAAATAACATAAGTAACTCCTCCTAATATGAAATATATCATTGAATAACAGTAAATTATGCTATAAAATAGTGATGCAAAATGGACGTATCAGAATCCTTCAAGGCGGAATCCGGAGCCCTTACAACAAACTTGAGCCTCAACCCACAAAAGGATTGGAGGCTCCCAAGCACCACAACACCTGCTACACAAAGTAACAAGCAAGTAAGTACAACAAGATGCCTAGGTTTTCCTAGTGGAAACCCTAGGCTCGAATCCCTCAAGTGAATGAGGGGGAAATGAAGAACGTTTTGGTGAAATAGTAGATCCGGGCCTTCTCCTTCAATCCTCCAAAGATCAAAGAGTTTGGGTGGAGGGATTGGGAGATCTAGTGATTCTTGAGCTTGCAATAATGGTGGACTTCAATTTGGGGCGAGCTGGCTGGCTGGAGGTAGGTGGAGGGGTATTTATACCCCTCCTCGAATTCTGGCCGTTGGAGAGTCTGGGAACCGGGTAATCCGACTCAAGTTGGAACCGGATAATCCGACAAACTGGATTATCCGATTACATCCAGGAAAAACCGATTCAAAATATCCGGCTCCCTGCAGTACCCTTCGAGTTCTGGTCCTTGGCCATTTTTCACTTTGCTTCACCAGAACCGGATAATCCGATAGCCATCAGAATTTCCGATTAGGAAATATCCGGCTACCTCCAGTAGCCTCTGCGTTCTGGTCCTTAGCCGTTTTGCCACATTGCTTCGACTGAACCGGATAATCCGGTAGTCACCGGAATATCCGGCTACCAAAAATCCGGCTGCATCACTTAGCACCTGATTAAGATCTCACTAGTGTTGTTAACTAACACACAAAACATAAGGGATCACGAAATGCCCTTTCATTAATTGCCTCTAGGGCATATCTCCAACAAGATTTGCTTGTAGTTGTAAAGAAAAAACCTGGGTAGTTACATTTTTTTCATAGTATCTTAGAAGTTAGATATTACTTTTATAAGTACTGTAGGAAACACGTAGGTAATGGGGAGAATACTCGGTTCTGGGAGGACTTATGGATAGGTGATGATCCTCTAATGATAAAGCTTAGACGCTTGTATAACTTAACTTTTAGTACTGGTATTTTAGTTTCAAAGGTTTTGGGGGAGGGATGGAATAACTTAAGATTTAGACGAACACTGTTTGGGAAACTACTGCTTTGTTTGGCGAAATGCAGGGCTTGTGTAGAGATGTAGTGCTTTCTGATCGTAGAGATAGGTGTAGATGGATGCTAGATGGTACAGGTAGGTTTTCGGCCAAATCTTTGTATTCTGCTATTAAGATGAGTCAAGTCAGATGTCCTTTTAAGAAACTCTGGTTCATTAAGATTCCTCTCAAGATTAAGGTGTTCTTGCGGTTGGTGTTTAAAAATAGTATTCTGACAAGAGATGTACTTAAGCGGAGAGGTTGGGATGGAAACACGAAATGTTTGTTCTGTAGCAAAGAGGAGAGCATAGATCATTTGTTTGTGAAGTGCCCTATGGTCAGGTATGCCTGGGGGTAGTGCAGTGCGCTTTTGACATTCGTACAGATTTTTCTTCGGTTTCAGAGTAGCTGAGGGGTGTGATAGCTGTTGGAGTAGCGGCGGTAGTTTGGTCGTTATGGAAAACTCGTAATGCTGTTTGTTTTGATAAAGTTTTTCCTTATGATCCTACTAGTAATCTAGTATTATTGCACAAACTGCACACTGGTTGAGCTTCTGGGTACCTCTTCAGATTCGAGGACGGCAAGGTTTGCAACGCAGCGGAGCAAAAGCGCTACTGCGGGTGGCAGCTGTGGCTCTAATGGTGCTAAGGATAGAAGAGTAGAGAAATGAAGGAATGAAAAAGAGAAGTGGAACCTGAAAAAGTTTTGGCTGGGAGGTCCGATGTAATAATCTTTGTTAAGAAAAAGAGGAAACTTGTAATAAGCAGTAGATTTGGATGCCTTGTAATGGTCTGCTGGATGCTTGGTGTCGAGCTAGGTTGTTTTAGTACTGAGAGCAGTTTTTCTAGTTTGCTGTCGAGGAGGTTTTTCGCGTTGTTGCTGGAGTGTTGGGGTGGTCTTTCGGAGGAGATGGGTTGTAAAAACTACCTAAATTGTGTTATCGGTTTCTATGAAATGAAATTGGGGCCATGCCCTTAATTCGAAAAAAATAAGCATCGTTGTCACTTGGGCCCGTCAATACCCAGTCCCATGTACCTCAGCGCGTTTGTCAACCGCTGCCTCCTACCCCGCACCTAGGGCTGGAATTAAAACTCGAAACTCGCGAGTTAAACGAGTAACTCGTGATTCGGCTCGACTCGACTCGAACTTGGAACAAAACGAGCCGAGCCGAGTTTTCAATTTTTTGACTAAACGAGTTCGAGCTTTTCGAGCCAAGTAAGCGAGTAGCTCGCTAAGCTCGTTTAGCTCGCTTAAAATCAGGTCGTACGTGAATCGTGCTACTAAAGCCCAACTCCCAGGCCCAACTAGCTAACTCTTCTCCTAAAGCCCAGCACGGGAGCGCAGGAGCATAACTAGTCAACTAGCAACAGAGCATGTACGCGATTAGGTTAGCTTTTCCTTCCCGATCCTCTCCGTCTCCTGTCGATGAGGAGATGCGGCGGCGGCGCACAACCTCCATGCACGCCCACCTCTAGCTCCCGCCCCGCCGGCTACCGCACAGCCTCCATGGCCCCCCACCCCCGTCCCTGCCGGCTCCCGCCCAGTTGGCCAACGCACAGCCTCCATGCCCTCACACCCCCGTCCTCACTGGCCACCACACAGCCTCCATGCCCGCCCACCATCGTCCAGCCATCCCTCGCCGGCCACCGCCCGCCCCCGTCCCATACCTCCTCTCCGTCGTGCAATTCTCCTCGACTGCCAAGCTTAGAGTCATAGGTTGCGGGGAAGACGAAGATGCGGGATGGACCGGACCATGGCGATTGTCCAAAATAATCAGGAAAAAATCATACATTTTCGTTGTTGTATGTTTTTACCGAGCTACTCGCGAGTAGCTCGCGAGTTCACCGAGTCGAGCCGAGCTTTATTTTTGGACTCGAATGTTTGAACGAGCCGAGTTCGAGTAGCTCGTTAGTTTACCGAGTTTGAGCGAGTCGAGCCGAGCTGGCTCGGCTCGGCTCGAATTCCAGGCTTACCCGCACCTCGGCCCGCGTGCTCATCATTGGAGCTCGATCGTCGTAATTGAAGCGAGTGGGAGGCACCCTGCACTCGCCCGATATTTCTGGAAACCTCCTCCATCTACAGTTCCCAGAGGCGATCTCGGAGGCGACTCCGTTTTTCCCGGTGGCCGCCGGCGTATCCGTGGGATTCCTCCCCCTCCGCCGGCCGCTACGGCGGCGGGAGGGTGGGGAATCCCCGGATCTGCGCTCCGGCGTTGTAAATAGAGGGCTTGTGGGCGGCGGGAGGGTGGGGAATCCCCGGATCTGCGCTCCGGCCAAGTTGCAGGTGAGTCACTTTTCTGCCGCTGCTCTCTCCGGCGTCGGCGGCAGATTGGTGGCGAGTGGGTTGGAGGCCGGAGGAGGAGGTGCGAGACGGCTGCTGTGGAGGTGTGCGGCGTGCTGGTGATGGATCTGTGGCGCTGGCCACAGATCAGGGCCGGAAGGTGCTCGGGGCGCGTCCCCGGCCGATGGTTCATCTTCGTCTGCAGATCCAGCTCGTCGGAGCTGGTGGATGTTGCGGCCCATCAACGTCTTTGGACAAGAAGCTCTTCTGTTCCAGGGATGAGGACTCCGGGCGGTTGCTGCCTTCGTCGTCTCCGGCTGTGGAGGTTGCGCGTGTTGGAGGATCTCGGCGGTGAAGACGGCGTGCTGCAGCAGCGGCGATCTTTGTATCCTTCTTTTTGATTCTTTGCTTGTATCCGGCTTTGTAATCCTTATCTTTACATATGAATACAAGTATGAAAAAAAAATTGAAGCGAGTGCAGATCGCCCCTCTGACCGGAGCTGGAGGAGGAAAGTGTTGCAATAATAGAAAGCACTACCTGACCTGTGGTGGAAGGCCAGGAGGCGGTAAAGGCGATCGCGACAGTGGAGGAAGGGAAAATGTGGCGGAACTGTAATCATATTAGTATATCTGACTCGTGGAGAGAGGAGAGCAGCGCGGGTCCGGGGCGACGGGCTTTCGCTATCGCTCGTTTCCGTGTCAGTCTGAATGATCTGCTATTCGACAAAGCCTACGTACGACTTCAATCTGCATCCGACGATTTTTACCCCTGTCATGCTCTTCAAGCTCGACCAAAGGCGTTCATCCATCCACAAAGTAGCATCCGGCATGGTGGGGCGGCTTGCTGCCGTGCCGGAGTTGGACACCACCGGTCAGGCTGGACGCTCAGACCGAGCTTTCCTGGGCTCGCCCGAGCAAGGCTCGCCCGAGCAGGCTCGGCCCGCCAGCAATTTTGACCGAGCCGAGCTGGTATAGCTGGACCGCAGCAAGCTCGGGCCGAGCCTGGCTCGGCTCGGTCCGGACCGAAAGCTCGTCTTTTTTCTTTGCCAATTCAATTTATGTGCGGCCCAGAGCAAGGATTTTTGGCCTGTTGGAAATCACTAGAAAAAGGGTTCCCTTTGCGAAGGGAACCTAGCGGACCGTGACGTGATGACAAGTGTCAGCTTTTCTCTTCACGCGGTTCCCCGTGGGTACTTGCATATGTGACAAGTGGCAGCACGAGAGAGTTTTGGTGGTATTTCCGCTTTTCCGTACGGTGGGTTGCATGTGCATTTATTTTTAGATTCGTTTTTAAAAAATGAAATATCTTGAGAACCGTTTATCCAAATTATGAACCGTTTTCACTTTTGAGCTCCTCGCGTCGAGATCTTCAAAAATAGATCCCATGTTAATAGGTTTCGACGAACTCTTTTTTTGTACAACCGGTTATGTATAGATGTACAACCTGTGTCTGTGTAGTTGTACAACGTTTGTTTGTACAAACTGTGTTTGCGTAGTTGTACAACATGTGTCTGTATAGTTGTACAACATGTGTCTGTACAATCTGTCTGTCTAGTTGTACAACTTGTGTCTGTACAACCTGTGTCTTTCTAGTTGTACAAATCTGTATCTATATAGTTGTACAATTCGTGTCTCTTTAGTTGTACAAACTGTGTTTGCGTAGTTGTACAACATGTGTCTGTATAGTTGTACAACATGTGTCTGTACAACTTGTGTCTGTTAAAAAAAATTAGTTGTAATACTACCTTGTAGACGCACAGGAACAAAGGAAGGATGGACTGGACAGACCCGGAGAGGAAACCAAGCGACCCTGGAATGTAGCTCTGCTTCGACCCTTTTACTCTTAAGGGGCGCAATGTATGTATCTCAGTTTATCATAAATGAAATTTCGGCAATCCGAGTCTGGACTCGAGGACTGCCTTGTTCTTATGCATGTGTTTTTTATTACTGTTTTGTCCATACTGTTCATGTGTCGGATTGTTTTGAACCTCGTCCCAAAAATTCAAGTAATGTATGCTGTGTTGTTGATCTCGTGACTCGACTGATAAACACCAAAATGGTAGTCAAGAGCAGAGGTGGAGAATATGGGAAACATGAAAATGGACTCGGGGACTCGGTCTAAAACCGATTCGGCACATGTCGTTTACTAACCCCTGTTATTTCTTTTTTGTTTATGTTAGATGATTCTAAACCACAACTCGAATGTTTCAAGTATTGTATGCTATGATTCCTATCTTGTGACTCGACTGTCAAACACCTAAAAGGTAGACAAGAGCAAAGATCCGGCAAAAATAGTAAACAAGAAAATAGACTCGGGGACGCGGTTTAAAATGATCCAACATAAACCTAGTCCAGATCACATTAAGCAAAATAAAAGTAGTCTCGAAGGAACTTAAATTGTATATTACATCTGCTCCCGGCATGCCGGGGATTTAATGATTTTCATTAAGATAGTTCAGGAAGAAGGAGCCAAGGTTGCAGGAGACTCGGTTGCAGGGATGAGCTCGGATGATGGAGGAACCTCGGTTGAAAGAAGAACCATCTCATGGAAACCCTCGCGGTGCAGCCACCCAAGCTCAAACTTGAACCATGGCTTACACTGTGGTCTAGGTATTCCAGTAGTCAAAAGAATGGGAGCATGGTCTGACAAACCCTCAATACGTTCTAGAGCCCGTACCGACACCAGTGGGAATCTAGATTCCCAATCAGTATCCATCAGTACACGGTCTAGTTTCTCGTATGTGGGTTCAGGAAGAGAATTAGCCCAAGTGAACTGTCTCCCCACCATTGTTATCTCCCATAAGTTCAAGCTGTCGATGACTGCATTGAACAAAAGAGGCCAACGGTTGTCAAACCGACCCTTACTTTTCTCAAACGGAAAACGAAGCATGTTAAAATCCCCACCCATGATAAGAGGGTGTGGGTTATCTTTTGCCAAGTTTACCATTTCACAGAGAAGAGAAGTCTTAGCCGCTTCCTGGGCCGGCCCATACACGGCAACAAGACTCCAAATGAAATTATCAGATTTATTACGGATGTGCATTTTAATATGAAAATCACCATCCGTAACATCCAACACTTCCATGGTATCCGTCCTGATACCTAGTAAAATGCCTCCGGAGCGGCCATGGGGAGGACGCGAGTACCAATCAAAGTCTATACCGCCTGAAAGCCGGTTCAATAGAGATTGCGAGAACTCACGTCTTCCAGTCTCAGATATAGCTAAGAAATCCAAATTATGGTCCCGAACGCAACCAGCAAAGTGCAAATGTTTAGCCAGGTCACCAAAACCTCTGCTATTTGCGAACATGCCATTCATTGGGAAACTATGGGAGATTTGGAAAACTTAGCCCGTTTCTGAGGCAACTTGTTAGAGGCAGATTTAGATTTCCGGCAGGCTGCTTTTAACTCATACAATGAGCACAACCCGTCCTCATCCAAAGCATTCTCCGACACTTCACCAATTAATTGAGAAAGAAGCTGACCATCTGATGTGGCAATCGCTTCTTTTTCATTCAAATAGGTGGCAGTCAACCCAGTCGAAACTTTAGAAATAACCGTAAGACGGTCGAATTTCATAAGCCTCGAGACCTTAGTTGACACACTAATAAAATTAGAAATAAACGACGGAGATGAAAAAGAAAAAAAAGGTCGCTGGATAGCTCCGCTCTCGTCGTCGTCGCCGAGGCTATCTTCATAGGTGCCGTCGCCGTCGTCCCGGCCGTTGTCGTCGCCCTGGAGCTTCTGGATGGCGGGGAACAAATTCCTCCTGGAGCCGGCGGCGCCGATGCCCATCTCCTTGAGGTCCTCCAGGATGAGCAGAGGGAGCACCTCGGGTCCATGTCCACACACGCCTTGGTCAAGGCCTCCGTCTCCAGGCCCATGGCCTCCGACAGCACCCCCAGCAGCTTGCACGACAGCCCCATGAGCCGCTCGCTGTACTGCTCCACCACCACCCGCCACCCCGCCGGCTTCTCCGACCACCGCCCGTAGTCCCGCACCTTCACCGGGTACGAGAAGTAGGTCACGATCTCCCGCCAGTCCTGAACCATCTCGCCCTGGAGGTGGCTGGAGACGATGAAGCCGCCCTTCTTGCCACCGGACATGTCGTAGCGGAGCTTCTCCTCGGGCGGCAGCGCGAAGATGTCGCGGGACAGGCACGCCATCTCGGCGACGAGGTCGGCGTCGACGCCGTGGTCGACGACCTGGAAGACGCCCCAGCCCTCGCATGCCGCCGCCACGGTGTCTCGGATCTTGGCCCTGCGCGCGCCGTCGATGCCGTGGAGGGAGATGACGGGCACCTCGTCGCTGAAGCGGTCGTGCGCCACCTTGGGCCGCTCGTCCTCGTCCTGCACAAAGGACGGGCGCAGCGTCGCCTCCCCCCACGCCGCCGTCGGCATGAAGGGTGCGTTGCTCACGGCGCCATCGATCCGATCTGGGGCTTTTTTTTTTTCATCGCCATCCCCTCTTCCGTCGTGGGTCGACACGCCCGTCTACACGACGGCGCCTCTCCAGCCAACGGTGCTCCGGCACCCCCCCCCCCCTCCTTCGGCGGATTAGGCGGGATCATTGCGCCATACGCAGGGGGCTCTTCCTTCGCCACAGATCGCTCGGAGGGCGCCTACGCGGCCGCTCCGCCTGTGCAGCAGCCGCCCCGCTTCACCAAGCTGGAGTTCGCCACCTACGACGGCACCATCGACCCCCTGAACTGGCTCAACCAGTGCGACCAGTTTTTCAGGGGGCAGCGGACGCTCACGTCCGACCGCACGTGGATCGCCTCCTACCACCTCCGCGGCGCCGCACAGACGTGGTACTACACCCTCGAGCAGGATGAGGGCGGGATGCCTCCGTGGGAGCGTTTCCGCGACCTGTGCCTCCAGCGCTTCGGCCCCACCCTCCGCGGGAGCCGCCTCGCCGAGCTGGGACGCCTCCCCTTCACTACCACGGTGCAGGACTTCGCCGACCGCTTCCAGGCACTGGCTTGCCACGCCCCGGGCGTCTCGGCACGCCAGCGCGCCGACCTCTTCGTCGGCGGCCTCCCCGACCACATCCGCGTCGACGTCGAGATGCGGGAACCCCAGGACCTGCAGACGGCCATGTATTACGCGCGCGCGTACGAGCAGCGCGCCCTCGCCATGCAGCAGGCGTTCTCGAGCCGCGGCGCGTGGCCCCTGCCCCGCCCCGCCCAGGCGCCGACCCCACAACCGTGACCCGCCCTACTGGCCACAGCCATGGCCACCCCCGCGCCGACACGTCCCTTCAAGCGCCTGACGTCGGCCGAGCAGCTCGAGCGGCGTCGCAAGTGCCTGTGCTTCAACTGCGACGAGCAGTATGCGCCGGGTCACACGTGCGCTCGCCTCTTCTACTTGGAGACCGTCGACGACACTGAGGTGGAGGCCCTCACTGCGGAGCTCGCGGCAGCCACCATCACCGAGGCTGGCGTCACGACCTACGGGCCGGTCGACGCGTCCGCCTTCGTCGTCTCCCTTCATGCCATGGCGGGCATCAAGACGGCGAAGACGATGCTGCTACGGGTGACGATCAATGGGGAGTAGCTTACGGCACTCCTGGACACGGGCTCGACGCACAATTCTTGTCCACCACCGCCATGCGCCGCCTCGCACTCCAGCCGGCGGGCGCAGAACGGTACAGCGTCACCGTCGCCAACGGGGACCGTCTTACGTGCCAGGGCGTGGCGCGACAGGTCCCCGTGCTCATCGGCAACGAGCCTTTCTCCATCGACTGCGTTGGCATCGACCTGTGCTGCTACGACTTCATCCTCGGCGTCGACTTTCTACGCACACTAGGCCCCATCCTTTGGGACCTCGACGTGTTGTCCCTCATCTTCTGGCGCGAGGGCGGCCGTCGCGTTCAGTGGACGGGCATTGGCAGCACCGGCGCGACCCCGCAGCTCCACCTGATGGCCGCCGCCCTTGACGAGGCGCACCCCCTTCTGGCCGACCTCCTGCAGCAGCACAGCGACATCTTCGACGAGCCACAGGGCCTCCCTCCCGCGCGGGCCTGTGACCACCGCATTCACCTGCTGCCGGACACGGCGCCTGTTGTCGTGCGCTCGTACCGATACCCCCAGCTGCAGAAGGACGAGCTCGAGCGCCAGGTGGCCGTCATGCTCGCGCAGGGCATCATCCGGATTTCGACATCGCCGTTCTCCGCCCCGGTGCTCCTGGTGCGCAAGGCCGATGGTACGTGGCGTTTCTGCATCGACTACCGCGCCCTCAACGCCATGACGTCCAAGGACAAGTTCCCCATCCCCGTCGTGGATGAGCTCCTGGACGAGCTACATGGAGCGCGCTTTTTCACCAAGCTCGATTTGCGCCCAGGCTACCATCAGGTGCGCATGCACCCGGACGACGTCGAGAAGACCGCGTTCCGCACTCACCTTGGCCACTTCGAGTTCTTGGTGATGCCTTTCGGCCTCTCCAACGCGCCGGCAACTTTTCAGGCCCTGATGAACGACGTGCTCAGCCCCTACTTACGCCGCTTTGTGCTTGTTTTCTTTGATGACATTTTTATCTACAGTTCATCCTGGGCGGAGCACCTGCAGCACGTGGCCATCATCTTCAACGAGCTTCGAGCGCATCGTCTTCACCTGAAGCGCTCGAAGTGCTCGTTCGGCACGACATCCGTCGCGTACTTGGGCCACGTCATTTCGGCGGACGGTGTCGCGATGGACGCGGATAAGGTCGCCGCCGTTGCTGCGTGGCCGACTCCGCAGTCACCGCAGGCTCTCCGCGGCTTCTTGGGCCTCGCGGGCTACTACCGGAAGTACATCCGGGACTTCGGCCTCATCGCCGCACCTCTGACGCGCCTCCTTCGTCGCGACGCCTTCTCCTGGGACGAGGAGGCGGCCGCGGCGTTCGCCGCCCTCCAGCAGGCGCTCACGACAGGACCCGTCCTCCAGATGTCGGACTTCGACGTGCCGTTCGTCGTGGACTGCGACGCCTCCGGCATCGGCTTCGGCGCCGTCCTCCACCAGGGCGAGGGACCGCTGGCCTTCTTCAGTCGCCCCTTCGCCGCGCGTCATCACAAGCTCGCGGCCTATGAGCGCGAGCTGATCAGGCTGGTCCAGGCGGTGCGCCACTGGCGGCCTTATCTTTGGGGACGGACGTTTCGTGTGCGTACGGACCACTACAGCCTGAAGTTCTTGCTGGATCAGCGCCTCTCCACCGTGCCTCAGCATCAGTGGATCAGCAAGCTCTTCGGCTTCGACTTCACCGTCGAGTACCGCCCCGGCCGTCTCAACACGGTCGCCGACGCCCTGTCCCGCCGCGACACTGAGGACGTGCCCGACATCGCCACGGCCGGCACGGTCTTGTGCATCCGCTCCGGGCCGTCCTTCGCCTTCCTCGACGACATCCGCCGCGCTACTTCGACGACCGCGGACGCACAGCGACTGGCACAGCGACTGGCGGATGGCGAGCTGGCCGCCCCATGGCGCATGGACGAGGGGCTGCTCCTCCATGGCCGCCGCATCTTCGTGCCTGATCAGGGCGACCTACGCCACCAGGTCTTGACCTTGGCTCACTCTGCAGGACACGAGGGCGTGCAGAAGACCCTTCACCGTCTCCGCGCTGATTTTTACATTCCTGGGGATGGCGCCCTGGTGCGCGACTGGGTGCGGGCATGCGTGACGTGCCAGCGGAACAAGACGGAGACACTCAGACCCGCGGGTCTACTGCAGCCGCTGGACGTGCCCTCTCAGGTGTGGGCGGACATCTCCATGGACTTCATCGAGGGGCTACCGAAGGTGGGCGGCAAGTCCGTCATCCTCACGGTGGTTGACCGCTTCTCCAAGTACGCACACTTCATCGCCCTCGGTCATCCTTACACGGCTGCGTCGGTGGCACACGCCTTCTTCGACGGCATCGTCCGCCTCCACGGCTTCCCTTCATCCATCGTCAGCGACCGTGACCCTGTGTTCACGGGTCACGTCTGGCGGGATCTCTTTGGGTTGGCAGGCGTGAAGCTCGCATGAGCATGGCATTTCATCCCCAGACGGACGGCCAGTCCGAGGTCGTCAACAAGATCATCGCCATGTACCTGCGCTGCGTGACTGGGGATCGTCCACGAGCTTGGGTGGACTGGCTAGCATGGGCGGAGTACTGCTACAACACCTCCTATCACTCCGCCTTGCACACCACGCCTTTCGAGGTGGTCTACGGGCGCCCACCTCCGGCGATGCTCCCATATGAGCCTGGTTCGGCTCGGACCGACACGGCGGACGACTTGCTCCGCACCCGCAACGAGATACTGGCTGAGGCGCGCCAGCGTCTTCTCCAAGCACAGCAGCTGGCCCGGAAGTACTATGATGCGCATCATCGCGAGGCGGAGTTCGCGGTGGGCGACTGGGTGTGGCTGCGCCTCCTTCACAGGACCACCCAGTCTTTGCATCCGCGCTCCAAGCGCAAGTTGGGGCCTCGCTACGCCGGTCCCTTTCGTGTGTTGGAGCGTGTCGGCACGCTCGCCTACCGCCTCGAGCTGCCAGCGGGCTCTCGACTCCATGACGTCTTCCATGTCGGTCTCCTGAAAGTCTACCGTGGGACCCTCCTACTGCGACACCGGCTCTTCCTCCTACTTCAGATGGGCGCCTCGTGCCAGCTCCAGCGACCGTGGCGCGGGTGATGCAGGCGCAGCAGCGCCGGGGCATGTGGCATGTCTTGGTGCACTGGACAGGTATGCCGGAGGAAGAGGCTACTTGGGAGAAGCTTGATGATCTTCGCCAGCAGTTTCCAGAAGTTCAGCTCGAGGACGAGCTGTTTGAGAAGGCGGGGAGAGATGTTATGGTCGGTATTACATATGCACGCAAGAGGCCCACTAGTGGCTAGTTATGGGCTTAGCCCAATAGTATCTAGGGTTTAGAGGAGTTGTCCTCCTATATAAACACATGTACCCCTTCGTGATAATTAAGCAATAAAGATATATCTTATTGCCGACTCCCAGAGGAGTCGGCCTTAACCCTAGCCGCCGCCTCTGCCCTAGCCGCCGCCCTCCTCCCTAAGCCGCTGCGACGGCGCCCCGCCGCCGGCGACAGCAGCCCGAGCTCCTCCGCCCTCACTTCCACCCCTACAACCTACGTTCGAGGACTGGTAGAACCCTAGCATCTACCTGGGAGGTGACGGCGGAGGTGGCGGCGGTGGTTTGGGCGGCGTCGGAGGTGATGGGGAGCCCGGTGGATGCCATCGAACCAAAGCAATCTGATACCAAATTGGTAGATCCTTCAGGATCTGATAGATGACACGATTGGTTATCTAACTGATCTGCTTCTGAAGAAGTCAGAGTTGTGCTCGGATCTAAGCCTGAGGTACTTATTCCTGCTCAACAATTTCAATTTTGTAGCAGAGATGTTGGAGCCATCGGTATCGTTGGATCTCGAACTGTGGTCTGGACGCCACTGGAGACCTACACCTGAATGTGAGAAGTACATATATAGCTATCTTGACGTTTCTTGGGGACATGTGCTCTCCTGCATACCGAGATCGAGTTTTCCAGGACCACTCCATCGTTGGATCACTACCTCTTCACTGGCCAAATTCGAGTCGGCGTTTCGCAAAACGTATCGGTCTCAGAAGTTCTGGAAGGTTCCGGACCCTCGGCTCAGAGTTGCGTTGCGGAGAGCTATAGCCAAGAGAGTCATTTCAGGTTACCAAGACTACCTGGGGGAGCATCCGGAGCTAGAGAAACACGTTGGTCGCGAAAGCAGCAGCCCTGCCGTCTTGGAGGAGATGTTGGGAGAGCTGTTTGAAGGATGAGAACTGAGAACTGCTTGAGTCATCGAATAGAGAGTCGCCCGACAAATAGGACGCCAGTGTTATGTTTCATCTTTGTACCTGCATTTTTTTTCCCTTTTGAAGTGAACTTGTATTCTGAATTTCGTTGGTAGTTTAATCGCTAGATACTATATCACCTGGCCACAATCTGCGAGTATGTTTTAATTAGATTTTGTGATTTCTGTATTAAAATACTCTCTCATTCTGCTTCTGCGTCAAATCCATACATAGATAGTTGAAATGCTACACAACATTATGTACTCGCTTATTTTCATCTACCTCCGTGAAACTTGAGCTTGCAGCTGCCAAGGTCACTCAAACATAAAGACTGTCCGGTACTTCTGAATTGTAGGATGGGAAATTTTCGCCACAAAATAGTTATATTTTCTAAGTGATTGTACTATTTATGTAAATATTCATTTGCATTATGAATCGTTATGATCTTCAGGAGTTTATACATATATGATTGATTGTTATGAACCGTCATAATCCAAACTAGCTGAAATAAGCATTGTGCATGCATTACTGTGGATTTTCTTTTTGTTTGCTAATGGGAACGTTGAAAGCTTGGAGTTAACTTGATAGATGTGCACATTATTTTCATTCTTGAGCTAGGCTGGTAATCTCCGTGCAGTGCATTCTCATCTCGGATTTGTAACGTCTTTAGGCACACAAAAAAAAGCATCAAGACCATCATGCAACACAAATCACAACACAACAGGTTCTTCATGGCCTGCGTTAATGCTCGATTCACAATGCACATTTCTCATTGTAAACCTGAGATGCATTTATATACTTATTTATACTATGTAAGATTCACAAGTTCGGAAGTCTGCCTAATGTCTACATACAAAGAGAAGAGAAAATGAAACGAAAACCGAATACAATACAATACTACCAAAATTCTGTATGCTATTCTACAATGCTCTATCTGGTCAATCTTCACTTGCAAGAGACTTCTTGACACAATCCATGATGCCTTCACAATCATTTCCTGGTACTACGCATTCTGCGTCAGTTTTTATACTGGGCTTTGAGTGAGGAGAACGGAGATTTCCATGCGTTTGACAGGCCTTCATCGTCTTGCAATGCTCCGCCTCATCGTCTCGTATATTCACGAATACATCATATAAGTTGTCTGCAATGCTTATGGGAAACAGTGAGCACATCATACTCATACACTTTACAGGGAAAGCATTAAAGGGGATAGTTTATAGGCTATATTATCATTACAGAAAGATAGAACCCAGGACCAGAAGTTTAGTAGATCAGGTCACAATCTGCTGAAACGAAAAGTCTGATGGGTCTGATATAAAATATATGTTCCAGCAAATTGTGCTAACTACCACACTTCTCAAATGGACTCATGACTTAACCAGATGAGTCGGTGAAACTATTTCCCAAGCAACAAGTAACATGTAAAGCACTGGCACTCCAAAAGATCAACTCAGTAAAGCTGTCAAAGGGTAAAGAACTATACCAACTTTAGGCCTCCTAGAACATGGGACTCTTGATGTTTGAAACTCATCTGACAAAAAAAAGACAGGAAAGCAATAAGCATAGATATTAAGGGTTAATATAAGCATGAAGATAAATACAAGTTAAAAATAAGGGACTACCAAATAGGTAAAGATCCTCATTCATGTAATAGTTTATAGCTGCTTCTGGAGCTGGCAGTTTTTTCAACTCCTCTGTTGAAAAATAAACAAGTAGCATACATTACGGAATCGGAAGTGTCATGACAGGAAAGCAAAATTGTGTACATTGGGAAAACAGATCAGATGAATTATCAGCTTGCTCAGTGCATGGGTAGGTAGAGTGGTAGACACCAAAACTATGTAACAGACTGGGCAAACGCAATCAATGTTCAGATTTTAATTTTTGGTAGGATTAAGAATGACATATTGAAAAATAGCTATAGATTATAATAAAAAGGATTCCATTACAATGACTTGGCCCTCAGACCCTCGGCTCGATAAATTCAGAACAGAAGGGAGCTCAAACATGAGAAACAAGAGGTAACTAAGTTAGACATTTAGTCAATTGAGTAAAATAATCAATAGCCATGGTACTGTTGTTCCACAAAATCCTAGATCTAAAATTTAAAACATGCCGCACAGCACAGAAGTTGATTGTTAACTATTATACAGGTTATCATTGCAGAACATGCACAACAGGAGGAATGGTTAGCCTAGACCATTAAGGTTATCTTACCTCCGTTGAGCTTAAGGAACTGGTCATAAGTTGAGTATGCATGCCTCTCAACACATTCAGAAAAGTGGTCTGCATATAAGATAACCGAGTTCAAGCATTATCATAGAAAAACACAGTAACAAAAAAGAAACATTTATTTCATAAATCGGAAGTAATATGTGTACTCACATGCCATTCTTGGGCTCAGCATGTACATTGCAACAGTCATGAAGTAGTAAAAAAAGGCACTAAACCGCGCAAGAAAGCGGTCGACCCAAAGAGAGTTGCCGCCCAACTCCTGATATGAACAGGAGGAAGAAGTAAGAAATATGCAGTAACATAATCCAACAGAAAGTTATCTACGGCTCAATTCAAAGGCTCGGGATTAACTTTGTCATTACACTGAATGGACAGACATATTTTTTAAACATACTTCCATGATCAAGAGGTGATGAAACTCGTTCATGCTTTCGGCAAAATGCACTTTGATGTAATCAGCTCGTCTCCACCAGCCAAATGTCTCATACAAGTGAAGCACCGATATGAACGCTGCACAATAATCAAGCAGTCAACAAAACAGACAGTAGAATGCAGGAACCATGCCCAGACCATTTGTATTGCAAAATTCAGAGATAACACGAGACCCTCACCGAAATACGGCACCCTGGCGATGGTCTCGAGCACGAAGAACCTGGCGTAGTCGCGGTCACGGTACAGGGCATCAAGTATCACGATGATAGAGTCCTGTGTAGAACAGACACATGTTCAGACAGACCGAAGGTGAAATCTGAACTCAAATCTACGTATAAGTCAGCTGTCTGTATGTATGACTCACCGTGAGGAAAATGTTGAACTGCTGCTCGAACCTGACGACCCAGCCGGCCTCCTCGTCCGCGGGGGGCAGCGGGTCGTCGGCGGGCGCTCCTTCCGGCGGGCATGCCGCCTCCCTGACCGGGAATGACTCCTCGACGGCGGCCACCTCGGTCTCCTGCTGCGCCGCCTTCTCCCGCCGCGTCCTAATCGCCTCCGCGCGAAACCGCCTGCCTCTCCTGCGCAGACACGAGAAGCTGCAGAGAGAATACACGGGGAGAAGGAGAGGCGAGGAGGAGGTGGTGGGGGGGGGGGGGGGGGGGGGGGGGGGGGGGGGGGGATCGAGTCGAGCGGGTTACCCGGTGGCGAGGACGACGGGGGCGTGGCGGCGGCGGGCGAGGGGAGGGAGGGGAAGGAAGGAGGGCGGAGAGCGCGCGCCGGGGCTGGAGCAGGGCGCGGCGGGGCGAGGGGCCGCGGAGGCGGAGGCGACCCCCGCCATTGTGGGGTTTGGGGGAGGAGCTCTGCGGCGATGGGTAGGGGGGAGTGTTATGCCTGCTGGGTTGGTATATTCGCGCGGGGTGGCGGCGCTTGGCGTGTTTTGTCGTTGGGGGAAGCGGGACGGCGACGGACGCCCACGAAAACGACGGCGGCGGCACCCGGCAGGCCGGCATGGCAAAGAGTGAGCCGGACGGAGGAGGCGAAGCAAGTGTGGGTGGGCCGGTGCCGAGTGGAGTCGTGGCACGTCGCTCACGACTGTTGGCATGCGTCGCCCGTGTTCCAGGATTACTTCAGCAGACAACAGAGATGGAAGTCAAACACGCTGCGAGTTCGTTGTTCCAAGACTGAACTCGAACGTCTGTAATATTGTGCTGTGGTTCAGTAAACCTGCGGATGGATGCCGCCAGGGAGCACGAGCGGCATGGGCATGGGGAGAAAGTATCAGGTGGAAATCACGAAAAAACACGGAAATTCATGTTGGCTCCCGGGCACAGATGCACCCGGTATCTGCAAAAAAATTTCAAAATTTGAAAACTCATCAAAAAATCTGAAAAAAATCATGCACGTACCTGACGCCGGTACGCACCACCGTATTTTTTTTCGCGACGAAATACCATCGTACGCGCCCTGTACAAAAATGACAAATTTCCTGTCAGAATTTCAAAATTTGAACTGTACTTTTCTGACAGGAAATTTGTCATTTTTGTACAGGGCGCGTACGATGGTATTTCGTCGCGAAAAAAAATACGGTGGTGCGTACCGGCGTCAGGTACGTGCATGATTTTTTTCAGATTTTTTTGACGAGTTTTCAAATTTTGAAATTTTTTTGAAATCTACCGGGTGCATCTGTGCCCGGGAGCCAAAACGCCTCTCCCGAAAAAACATGTTTATATAACTTTTAAAAAAATCTCAAAATTATGTTAGGCAGGAGGAGTTCTATGGACATGCAAATTTGCAAATTGAAATTCAAAATGGTTTAGTAGCAAGACTCGACCCGCCGGATTAGTCTCTCAAAGGTGCTCATAGGGATATGATGTGCGTGCGTGCATTCATAGGGGTGAGTGTGTGCATATATATGTGAGCATCTGCGTTTGTACTGTGTTTCGCAAAAAAAATCAGCAATGAATAGTAGTAGTGTGACTATACGTTAGTGAATTAGTCATTTTCATAACTCATAAACCATTTTAATTTTCAATTTGAAATGTGCATTTCTATAGAAGTCTACCTTCCCTACATAGCGCATTTTTGTTGAGAATATTTGAAAGTTTTAAACATGTTTTTTTTGTAGTTTTCACCAGTTTCCACTCAAGGTTGATTTCCACCGGATATTTTGCCGGACATGTATTAGCATGAAATTCCCTCCCGTCAATTAAAAAATTACTTCCCAGAGCATCTCTAGCAGATATTGGAAAAGTGGTTAATCCCGGTTATGTGTAGTTTTGGCTGAAAAAATACACACCGAATAGATTCCATAAACAGGGTAAATCTAAAAAAAATTCGAGCTTTCCGGATATTATCTCCTACGTACCCCATATAACTTGTTTTGGAGTCGATTTTTGGGGTGAAGAGACTCAATTTCGACCGATTTCCTGCGAAATCGTGGCGTGTTCGAGCGCCTCCATGGTATCGCCTCCATGCCCAAACTCCTCCATGGGAAGCACCTCCATGCCCAAGCTCTCCCATGGGGAGAACCTTCAGCCAGCGCTAGGAGAGCCAGGCAAGGGCCCGAGCCGCGGGGGTGGGGGGAGGGGTGTTGGCTGTGCTCGTAGCCCTATGAAAAGCACCTCCATGGCCAAACTCACCCATGGGAGCACCTTCACGGGAGGAGTCTAGTCAAGACAGGGGAGGCCAACGCTAGGTGGGCCAGGCGATGGCCCGAGCCGCAGCGGGGGTGGCCGTGCTCGCAGCCCTATGGAAAGCACCTCCATGGCCAAACTCACCCATGGGAGCACCTCCACGGGAGGAGTCTGGTCAAGACAGGGGAGGCTAACGCTAGGTGGGCCAGGCAAGGGGTCAATTCGGGCGGATGGGAGGCAGAGCGCTTCCGACAGTGCTCAATTCATATGTAAAAGATAATAATCGTTAGGAAGATGAAAAAACGAAAAAGGAAAAATTACGGTATGGTTTTACGATATTTGTTCCGCCCGGACCTTCGCTATGCCGTAAAATCATTTTCGGTTAAACTAGAAAAGGCGTTCCGATTTCCGTTTTTCCGATATCTACGGTGGCTGCTTTTTGTAGTATACAACGTCCAGGGCCTGCATTAATGTTTGACCCACTGTGCAAATTGCTCAGAAGTGATTCTGTGATGCATTTCTATAGGTCTAATATGTATGATACACAAGAAGTCTGGCTAATATCTATATACAAAGATTTTTTTCTTAAATGGAACAGAGGTGTAATACTCCCACCGATCGGGTATGTAAGTCTGGATACTAAATCCAGATATTTCGGATTTCATAGGGTCTTAATTATCCCTAAATTGTGCACAATATATCACCACAACTGTGTATGCAATATACTACAGTGCTCTAGTGCGGAGGAATAACGGGTCAATCTTCATTTGCAAGACACGTTTTGACAGAATCCACGATGCCTTCAGGATCATTTTCCTGTTCTGCTCATTTTGTATCAGTTTCTATGCTGCTCTGCGTGGAGTGAGGAGAACGGATACTATCAGGTATTTGACAGGCCGCCATTGTCTTGCAATGCTCTGCCTCATCGTCACGTATATTGATGAATACATCATACAAGTTATCTGCAATGGTATATGGGAAACAGTTAGAACTTAATGCTCATAATCTTTAGCGAAAGCATTACAAAGGAGAATTCGACTTCTCGTTATAGGCACTATGTTATCAGTACACACAGTACAAACCGAACTTCTAGGAGCAGATTAGGTAACAATCTGCTGAAATGAATCATGACTGATTTGATGGGTCTTGATTTGGTGGTAACTATCACTCTTCTCCAATGAACTCATGACTTAAGCAATTGAATTAGTGAACCTAATTTCCCAAGCAACAGTCTTCAATGTAGGTTATCTACCAGTGTAAGCATTGGCTATGTTCATGGTTTATTCTTCAGCGACAGGAGTGCCGACGACTGTTTAAGGCGTATGCGATTGGAGCAGGTGGTGAAGGATGTATTTAGGCAATGTGGGGTGTACACTACGGATCGGCCCTCCACTTCCTTAGGCTTTATATTAATTGTGTGTGACTATGTAGTTCGCCCTCTTTAGTGTGTGCCCGTTTTATGGTGGTTGTGTACTTGTTTGCATCCTGAATATGCAGAGACCGGGCGTGAACTCTCTATGACTGTATAGTGTTGATGCGATGTTCTGAGTCTAATAAAGCACCCTTTATTGGAAAAAGATTAATTTTTTAAGTCCTGACATTCTTCAAAAGTTAATTCGGTGAAGCTGTCAAGAAGGAGAAAGAACTATACCAACTTTAGGCCTCCTAGAACTTGGGGCTCTTGATGTTTGAAACTCGTCTGAGGAAACAAGCCATAAAATCAATAAGCATAGATATTAAAGGTTAATAATAAGCATTAAAATAAATAGAAATAAGGGCCTACCAAAAAGGTAAAGATCCTCATTCATGTAATAGTTTATAGCTGCCTCTGGAGCTGGTAGTTTTATCAACTCCTCTGTTAAAAAGCAAAAAGTAGCGTACATTATGGAACTGGAAGTTGTCATCACAGGAAAGTAAACTTGTGTTCATTAAGAAAACAGATCGAACGAATTAGCAGCTTGCCCAATGCCCAGGAAGGTAGGCACCAAAACTATGTAACAGGCTCAATATATTCTGAGCAGAGTAGTTCAAACATGGGAAACAAGAGGTAACCAACTTGACTATCTAAACTAACAATCAATAGCCAGGGTACTGTTATTCCATAAATCCTAGGTATATAACTTAAAACATAACCCACAACACTGTAAGTGATGGTTAGCTATTGTACAAGTTATCAATTCATCATTATGAAACTTGCACAGCAGGAAGGTTGGCTTACCTCCATTGACCTTGAGGAACTTGTCATAAGTTGAGTATGCATGCCTCTCAACACATTCAGAAAAGTGGTCTGTACATAAGGAGATAACGGAATGCAAGCATTATCATCATTTAAAAAACACAGTAATAAAAAGAAAAGTACAAAACAGATACTTCATAATTTGAAGTAATATTTGTACTCACATGCCATTCTTGGGCTCAGCATGTACATGCCAACAGCTATGAAGTAGTAAAAGACGGCACTAAACCGCGCAAGAAAGCGATCGATCCATTCAGAATTGCCACCCAATTCCTGGTACAAGCCGAGAGGAGGAAGAAAGTAAGAAATATGCAGTAGCATAGTCCAACAGAACGCTATCTTGAGCTCGGAAGAGAACAGGACATGCTAACGAGGCATAACATTGAGCGGACAGAAAAATAAAGATTATGAACATACTTCCATGATCAGGAGGTGGTGGAACTCATTCATGCTTTCGGCAAAGTGCACTTTGATGTAATCAGCTTTTCTGGACCAGCCGAAGGTCTCGTACAGGTGAAGCACCGATATAAACGCTGCTCAAAAGCTACGCAGTCAGCAAAATGCGCGCTAAATGGTACGCGAGAACCATATATAGCAAAACAAAAACATATGTAGCGCAGAACTCAGTGGCCTACATCATGGTATCGCGAGCGAGCATGTAAGACTGAGACCCTCACCGAAATATGGCACCCTGGCGATCGTCTCGAGCACGAAGAACCTGGCGTAGTCACGGTCACGGTACAGGAGATCGAGTATCGCGATGATAAAATCCTGTGGGATGCACACAGCAAGACGTAGAAACAAACCACATGTTCAGAGTTCAGAGTTTCAGACAGGCTATAAATCTGCACAAAATCTATATTGAGAGCCTGCAGTCAGCTGGCCTGCTGTGCTTGTATCACCAATCGCTCACCGTGAGGAAGATGTTGAAGGACTGCTCAAGCTTGACGACCCAGTCATCGTCGTCCGTGAGAGCCACCGCTTCCGGAGGGCCCGCCGTTTCTTCTCTGACGGGGGCCGATACCTCGGTCGCCTGCTCCGTCTTGGTCTCGCGCTGCGTCGCCTCTGCGCGAAACCTCCTGCTCCTCCTGTGCAGCAGGGCAAGCCAAAGTTGCAAGGGACCGAGAGGAGTCGTATGGCGAGGAGGAAGATGGGGATCGAGTGGAGCGGGTTACCCGGAGACGAGGACGACGGAGCGACCGGCGCGAGTAGGGAGGGGGAGGAAGGAAGGGGAAGAGCGCCAGGCGGGACTGGAGGAGAGCGCGGTGGGGATAGGGGACGCGGAGACCGAGGCGACCGCCGCCATGGTGGTGGGGCTTGGGGCTGTGTGAGTGTGTGGAAGTAGGAGAGGAGCGCGGCACGGCGGTGAGGGAAGGAGGCTGGTCGGGATATTCGCTCGGGCGTGTTTTGTCGTTTGAGGGAAGCGGGACGGCGACGCCGATGAAATCGACGGAGGCGGCGACAACCGGCACGGCAAGTGTCCGTCGACGAGCGGGACGGACGGAGGAGGCGAAGTGTGACCGAGAGCAGAATGCGTGGGTGGGCCGCTGCCGACTGGACCCGAGTCACGTGGGCTCGCTTTGGCGTATGCGCTCATCGTCGATATTTCGTTACAACTCTACCTCTGCCAGTCGATATCTATCGTCGTATCTTATCCGGTAGTATATCACTCTCCAGTATGGCGATTTAAAGCGGAAATCACAAATGAAGGCCAAGCTCTAGGAAGTTTTTCACTTTAAAAATCGAAAATCATATTTAAAGTTCTAAAAAAATCTGAAAAGAACTTATGGATATAGACGATGATGAACCGTAACAAGAGCAAAATCTCAACTCAAAATAATTCATATTTTGTAACGCTTTTTGTTCCTGGAACTTTCCATTGAAAACTTTACATGTAATGGCTTTAAACTTGTAGTTTACTTTTCTGCATTGGACCTTTTAATGGTTTCGTTTCATACAAGTCTAAATTTTGCACTGTCATTTTATGTCCACAACTTTCAAATGTCAGATTTTTTCACTTTTGTGCAGACCAAAATATAAAATATTAGTAGTTGAGATTTCATATATTTGTAGAATACAACATTGTCTATTTTCAGATTTTTGAAACTTAACAATACGATTTTCAAAATTTTCAAAATAATGGGCTCCCTAAAGCTCAGCCTCCATGTGTCCTTGACTCCTTGTCCGCAATCGCAAGTCAATACCATACGACCACGGACGCTAGGGTACAAAATAATGTATTCTCATAACTTGTGTTCTCAAGCTTTTCCTAGAACCACCCGTTTGCCATAGCCATGTATCTTACTTGCAGAGCTGCAACATACAACTAGTATTAGTAACCCAGAAAATCGTAGCATTAGTCAACCAGGCAACCGCACCCTTGGTCCTCCAAACGACATGGCAACGAAACAAATATCGTCAGGAGCCCAGGACTAGCAAATGGTACATCAGCGTAGATAGTGTCCCAGTCTATTACTCCTTCCGTTTGGAAATACATGACTTAGATTTATCGAAATACGGATATATATATAGACATGTTTTAGTATGCACATACATCCAAATTTGGGCAAACCTAATTCATCTATTTCCGAACGGAGGGACTATCAATTAAAACAAACTGGTTTCTGCACCAACCCTGCAAAATTATCCACAGCTGGACTGCACTGGACTACCAGTCAAAGGAGCCTAGAGCTCCTTTAATTTCTCTATATTATCAGGCACATCGACCGTCTCGGTGTCTCGTTCACAACTCTGTGTCGTCGAAGCAGTCTTGTTCAGCCTGCCGCTGCCTGAGAGCCACTGCTAACGTTTGCAGAGGCCGCGCTACTCAAAGGGGCCTCGGCGATGTGGCCCTTCGCAGAGGCCCCGTTAACTGAGGGGCCTCGGACAGCCGAGGGGCGTCGGAGCTCTTGGAGGCATGCCGGTTGATCCTGAGCCTGCTTCTAAGCTTACTGAAGGGCCGCCAGTGCCACCTGTTGTGCGACTTTATTTGGCCCATCAGCTTCTGCTGCTCCCTCCGGAACGCCCGTCGGGCGTACCAAGCCCCGCCACGCCACCCTAGGGTGTACCTGGTGATGACGAAAGATTAGCAATGATTAGCGGTTTTATCATTCAGGTTTGCAAGATGATATCACTGATACTTTGTGCTCGTTTTGGAACGGGTTCAACATTAACGACAGAAACTAGGATCGTTTCTCTACACTTGTAAATTAATTCAAAGGAACTGGTAGGAAGTTCAGACTGAATTTTAAATTCTAGCGTTCCTTTAGACTATGTACAGGAGATCACAGCAAAAGAAAACTGTATTTGTGCATGTCCCAGTAATGCATATAGTGGGAGTAGGGCATTTGACAAAATACATGGCAACACAGTGCATATCCAAGTGATGCTGAGTTGGAGCAGGTATAGAAACCAGCAGTGGTATTAGTAAAATCTTCACAGAAAATGATTACTAAAGTCGAAACACCCAATAAATTGACCATGAAGTGCATCCTAACTTGGTATGCCTGTATTACAACCAATATTTCTATGAACATAAGATTCTATGAGAGAGTGGAGTCATGTTGATCAGCATAGCTGCATAAATGTAACAATACAGAATATATATAAGCTTGACTAGGACATTGGAACCTTTGTATCTAGAAAGTAAGCTCCATGCTTGGTGATACAAGAAATTACTACCTCCGTCCCGTTTTTCTTGTCGCGGAGAGGGAAAACTACGGTAGGAAAAATAATGTATACAAATGGGGATAACAAAAACGGAACAGAGGTACGGAGTAGTACATATAGAATTGAAAGGCAGTAGAATCCAACACAGTACAAGTTAGCTCCTAGAGTAGGAAATTAGTGTACATATTAGGAACAGAATGACATACCCAACAACCGTTGTTGTCAATGCAGTGGCTATACAAGCTGAAGTGCTAATATAATAGGAAGTGACAATCTTTTTAATCTCGTCATGATCACTTTTGTGGGTGTCCTTCAACTGTTCAGAAATAAAATAAAATAATAAATCAAAGTTTATTCAGAGTACATATCAGTAAAATAACAAATAAACACTGAAGGTATCACTGGTAGTCAATCCTTAATCAAGTTTTAAGGGGGAAATGAAAAAGTAGATGGTTGGAACTCTATGGAAGCTGTGACTATCCAGATGCAAAAACTAAAATTCCACCATCATAAACCTCACCTCCGGAACCAAATAAAATCATCGCCTCACAAATAAAAAGAGATGCAACAAACAACAAAAATGTATCTTAATCTCGTCATCAGCAAATATGCAAGCATGTTGCACTGAAATGACAAAATAGCACATATGCACTCCATATTTTTAAAGCATGTCCTGTATCAATTCTGAACTTCTGTTGAGGGGCTAACTTCCTATTAGCATTTCTAAGTCGTCCACTGAGAAACAGACAATAACTAAAGGAAAACAATGTAACGCATCCACAAAATAAACAAATATGGCACTAACAGACTATCTCCTAAATTGCTTACAGATTGCTCAATTGAATGAAGCCTCTTGTCAATCTTTGATTGCTGCATATGACGAATAGAATAACCTGTAGTAAGAAAAGTGTCTATTAGAAACTGTAATTCATCCAGATAGAGAATTTTCAGGTAACTTAAGAAACAGCACATATGTACAGCAAAATGATATATGCTCCCCTCGGCATACAAATAAAGCGGAATTCCTGTGTAACTGTAGTATGTGTAGGGGAGCTATCTGTTCACAAGGCAAGTAGTCCGACTTCGAATTAATCACATGTCATTCCTCAAGATACAATAAAGCACACATGTTGGAATTACTTAACATTTATTTAAGGGGTGAAGGTGGTTCTAAATATTTTAACTTCTATAAGAATTGTTTCATGGCAACTAAACCAATGATCACCAAAGAATCCAAAAGCAAATGATTTTTTTTTAGAAATAAAGGAGCGCACGCCCCTGATTACATTTTATTAGAATGCAACCACCGCGTCCACCAACCAAATCAGTTTAGAGTGCAGCACCCTCAAAGGGGGAAAAACCAGTCAAACCAAGGACTAGAAACAGGGTTCAGACGCCCAAAACACAACACACACTGCGCACAAGCTTCAGATATAGGCGGGGGTGTCGTCGATTAGCTTGTCCCAGGCTTGCGTTTGGCGCCATTGGTCCAGCAGGTTGGGAGTAAATCCATCACCCACAGGAGCAGGATTTACTCCCAAACTATTATAGGTTCCAATTGAGGAGTGCTCTACAGTATTCCATATGCTAACAAATCATTATAGGTTTAGCAGTTGCATTATGCATGTGTCACCCAACAATGGGGTATTCTGAAACAAAATTGTTCTAGTGCAGATGTGGTTCAGGTTCAAATTGAGATGCATATTCAACAGTCTCACATCAGCTAAACGCATAAATGAGGGTTGAGCAACATAGCAGTTGCACAACTGCTTCAACCCCTCCCTTGCATAAAGGGATTAAGGAACCTAACCAATCGGATGAGCCAGTGCTGCACTCTGAACCCGAAAGCAGCATCCCAAGTTACCAAATATTTTACGACTGTGGAAAAGGCAGAGAAGAGGAGGCGTACCGGCCCACGCCGTGAGGACGGAGGCGATGGAGGTGCCGACGGTGAACACGACGCGGTGGTTCTCGAACACTTCCTGCACGAATCGAGGGGATCAAGCAAACACACATATAGGCCGGCTAAAACCAAATCACGAGAGCCTGGGTTTGATCCAGGTCGGGTGGGTAGCTCTCACCTTGGTGGAGAAGAAGGTGTCGCGGACGGCGGCCCAGGAGTTGGTCGCCCGCCGCCGGACGTTGGGCAGCAGCGCCGCGCGGCCCGCGCCGCCCAGCAGCCGAGCCGCCATCTCGCCTCGGGTCGAGTTTTTTTTTGGGAAGGTGGGGGATTGGTTTCCTTGTCGCCGCGACGAGTTCGTGCGCGACCAACTTGCTGAGGAAGAAACGAGCGGGCGCCGGCGGAGGGGGGCCAAATAGCGGCGTCGGTCGGAGTACAACCAGGCGGCGGTGGCGGATACTGAACCGGATTCCTATTCTTCTGCATATATATTGGTTATGTTTTGGGGTTTGGGTATCTTTATTCAATTGTACTACCTGTTAATCTTACTAGGGATATTAGCGCGGCAATGCCGCGCCTGTGTTTGATGAATTTCAAGTATGTTTGTGAAAAAAAATGGTTGGAATGTGAATATTATTTGAATTTGGAAAAGTTTCTGTTTAGAGGAATGGCTATATTTCGAATATGGTTCGTATTGAAATGTATTTGAATTTGTATTCTTTTGGTGTGTACAAAATGATTAGATTTGGAATTCTGAAATTTGTAAATGTGAATTTTGAGTTGAAATGTTCAAATAGATTTTAGAAGGATGAGCAATTTGGAATTTATTAAAATTTGGATTCTTTTATTGTTTACCAAATGAGCAGGTTTGAAAGTTATCTGACATTTTGGAATATTCAAATTTGTAATTTCAGTAGTAGTTCTCAAATATGATTGGTCTTTCCATACAGTTAACAGTTGAGTTGTTTGAACTTATTTGTTTTTTTGTGAAAAATAGTTAACTTTTTTTTCCCTAGCATTTTAGTATGGTTTTTATATTTTGTCGGTTATATACATTTGTAATTAGTAACCTATTCGAATTGATATTATATGTTTGTGGTTTGCTGTAAATCTTTAGTGTAATTCAATGTTCAGACAGAATACATTATATGAGTATTTATTGAATTCAATTTAGTTGCAATTTATAATTAGAGGAAATGAATTTGCATTTTCTTCAAGTACTTATGTAATCATATTTTTTTTGTTGGTGGTGTAATTACATAATAAGAGTGATTTAAGGTATGTTAGCTCCAAATATGTTAACTTAATTGAAATGTAGATTATGGTTACATTTTGTTGTAATTTTCTTTTTTAGCATCAAAACCAGAGGAAATATATTATGGTTATCTTCAAATGGTTTTTATTTTCAGCATTTATTAAATTTGTTTGCATACTTCTTAGTATTTACCAAATTGGAATATTCGGATATATTTGTAGTGGAGAATGCAATATGTGAGATATACTTTATAGTATCTTCAATTTTCTAGTAAATTATAATGTTCAAGTGTGTTGCATTTATGTTTTTCATGGCCATTTTGAAATATCTTATTGTTTCTCTAAATTTCTAGCAAATTGAAACGTTGAAACGTTGATACATTCTAGAGTTTTTTTAGCTTCCAATTTTGTAGTAAGTTGGAATGTTCAAGTGTGTTTTTTTTCAGCATTTTTAAAAGTGAATTGTATAGTTAGAGAAATTTAAGGTGAATAAACTCCAAATATGTTAGTTAAGTTGAAATGGTCAAATATAGTTTTATTTTGCCATAATTTTTTTATGTATCAGCATAATCGGAGGAAATATATTATGGTTACTTCTGAATGTTAACCATTTTTGATTATTTATTAAATGCAGTTGCAATGTTTATTAAACATAGGTACAATAAATGTTACAATTTATGGAGTTATTGTGAAGAAAGATCAATCGGTTTAATATAATTGTCTTGCAAACTAAAATGTCTTGCATTTATTTTTCTTCTTCTTGATTATTATTCGAGTACTATTTTAGGGAAACTATAATTGTTTTGTAAGCTAAAATGTCTTGCAATTATTTCCCTTCTTTTTTGATTATTATTGCAATGTTGTTTTGTTGCAAAACAAAAGGAAAGCAAAAAAACGAAAGAAAACAAATATAAAGATGGGGTTAAATGGAGGTGAGAAGTTATTTTCATAATTTTTATATTTGATATTCTAGTTGTTTTAATTAAATAGGAATTATGGTTGTTTTAGGATGCATGGAAATGTGTTAGGTGTAAAGATTTAAATTGTCTGGAAATGTTTTTTTTTGAATTACAGTTTGGAAGATATGAATTTAACAATTTGCATGTATTTTAAATTATGGTTTGAAAGATATGAATTTAACAATTCTGCATGTATTGAAATGTCTTAGCTGTAAAGATTATATTTTTCTGATTTTTTTTTTGGTATTTTGTTGTTTTAGATCAATTTAATTGGAGGTGAGATGTCATTTCCACAAATTTTATATTTAACATTTCAGTTTTTGTAAATTAAACATGTATTCAAGTTGATTAGTCATGTATGGAATGCAATAGTTGCAAAGGGTTTATTTTTCTGCAAATTTTGATATATTGTTTGAATTATTCTGAATTACAGATCAAAAGATACAAATTTTAGGTTTTTTTTTGTAATTAATAAATGTCTGGCAGGTGGGACCCACAGCTCAGGTTTTTAGTAATTTTTGAAATCATTTATGTAAATGGAAAAAATCCGACAGGTGGGCCCGCGGTGACGCCGCTGACGTCACACGCCGGTGGAGACGCGGCCGTGCTGCTCCGCCGCTGTGCTCCGCCGCGCTCGCGCGGGGCTGGGAGCGTGCGGATCTGCGCGAGGCCGTCGAGGCGAGTTGAAAAGGCGGCGCAGCAAGCCATATGGTTGCAGGAATCGCCGGCGGCGACCATTTTCGCGGCGGCGGGCTGCGAGGACGGCGGCGAAGCCGCGGCGTCCCGGCAAGCGAGAGTGGGCGAGGAAGTGGAGGGCGTGACGGCGGAGGCTCCCGTATGCTCAGATGTGGGCGGGGAGGAGAGAGAAGGAGGAGAGGGATTATGCGGGCCGTTTTGCAGAAAAGTCCGCGCAGTTTTGCATATTTTCGAATAGGTCCTTCGCAGTGGTAGAAGTTGGACTGCGGGTTTGCTTCTGGAAATCACGGGTTCTTTTTTGTAAATTTGACTGCGCCAAAAAGCGTGCGCGCGCTGTGATTGGTAGAAATCCCCCAGCTACAGTATTACTGTAGCTCGCACGAATTTTAAAGAAATCTGGGCCGTCTGTTGCGCTGATCGAACGGCGGCTGTTTTCCGGTGACGTGGATGCTTAAACTGAAGCTGAATCCTTCCTACTTTTATATATAGTAGGATTAGGTGTAGTGTATGTATATGTCTTTTTCATAGCGATCCTTCAATCTTGTACAAATGCTAAGGATAACGTCTTCGAGGTTCAAATGATAATTAATCACACCTATTATTAGGTTTTCTAGATAGATTCGTCACTTGACAATTTTCGTGGAATGGTTTTCCCCCTATTCGTGCTGTGTTATTAATCTCATTAAGTGTATGTCTCTTTACATGATGTCGTTCTGTAGAATCCATGTTAGAGTTAGGAAAAGATTGGACTTGTGGCGGATGTTGAGCAAAATTAACCCGGTGTCAATGGAGGAAGTATCCAGTGCTCCCACCCCTTAGAGTGCTCCCCGTGCTCCCAACAAAATAAACATTTTTAAATATCTCAAAAACTGCTACGAAAAATTGTGGATATTCACAAGGTATGTTTGTACAACCTGCAAAAATTTCATCTCTAAATTCAAAATAAATATTGAGAAACAAAAAAAACACGACTGACACTATTCATGCCATATTTGTCTTTTTCGTTTTTCAATGATCATTATGAGTTGGGAGCTGATATTTTTGGAGGTTGTAAAAACATACCCTGTTAGCTAAATGGTAGTGGAAATTGGAAATGGAACAAGGAATCTAGCAAGAAATTTCAAAAAGGAAATATGTCAAAAACAAGTGTATGTCTAGCCTTACCCATAAATCTCGAGATTCCCAATTTTGGGCTGGCTTGCTAGAAGTCAAAAGCAATTTTTATCACAAATACTATAAGAAGATAATCGGAGATGGTGCAGGTTTTGCGAGAACTGGTGGGGTGGAAGATAAACCATTGAAAATGAGCTATCCTAGACTATATAATATTAGTGTGAATAAAATTGCTCAGTTGCCGATGTTATTGACAATGGTTGGCAATTTATGAAATTTCGTCGAACCCTGTGCGGATACATTTCTTGTGTGAGAAGGGATTACGAGAACCTGTAAGGTTAGAACTAGATGGCGGCAAGGATAAAATACGCTGGTCTTTAACAAAAAATGGAGTTTTCTCAGTGGGCTCCCTCTAAAAAAGATGATTGGAAATGATATCGGACATCCACATAATTTATTGTGGAAGATCAAATTATGTCACAAAATTAATGTCTTTATGTGGCCGGTGTTGAATTTTTTTATTCTTACAAAGGACAACCTATTAAGAAGAGGGTGGCAAGGTGATCATACTTGTCATTTATGTGGGAAGGAAGAAACTGTGGATCATATTCTCATGTCTTGAGTTGTCGCTAGATTGGTCTGGAGTATATTACAATGTGTCTTTCATTTTAGAGATATCTCTAATACAGTTCAGGATCCTTTCAGAGACTGGTCCAAGATTGATAAAAATAACAGGAAAGTTGCAACTGCTGAATTGCTCATGTATTCTAGACAATATGGAAATACACAAATGATGCATGTTTCGAACGCAGCCTAGTAAAAGATCCTGCTGATACATGTTGTTGGTCATTGGCTTAACTCTTGGTCGATTCTACAACAAAAACAGTAAAATGGCAAGGAACTGAAGAGGGGGGCAAAGCTATTTGAACGGGTGGCAGCGCAAGGATGGCGCCCTGGAGTATCAAGATTAACTGCATGATCATCTGGGGGAAGACTATGAAAATCTTCTTTATTGGTGTCAGTCGGGGGGTTGACAAAACATTGTATATGTTTTGGATCGATCATTTTTTTTTTTTTAGCCATGGTGTAGAGTGTCCCGTCTTGTAGGCACTTTGATACAATTTCTTCAGATGTTATGGTTTTCTTTTTCGCTTTGATGTAAGGAAAAATTTATAGTTTCTCTTAAAAACAAAAAATACTTGATGGAAAGAAGAAAAATAAATAACCAAGATCAAATAAATACTTGAAGCCCTCCTTGTAGACTCTATCTCTCTGTGATGCTTGCCATAGTATTATGTGCATAACCGATAGTTAATTCGTGTCTGGATTGAAAATCATAAGTGATAGTTTGAAGTAAAAAGGATCTTCAGAAGCAATTTGTTCACATAACAACTTTTGAAAGGGTAATTTTGATGATATGCATCATGCAAAATGTGATACCCGTAAGGGTGAAACTAGTCAGTATAATTTTTTATGGAAACCATTATTTTTTCAAATCCAATTATCCAACTGTGAATGGAATCGTAAGAGCTTGTACCGGACACAGTTCAATCTGAATTCGAGTCTGATTGATCAGATTTTGTGTTGACGCATTGCTAATATACAACGCTATATGATAAATATTATGTTTTAGCGGGGTAACCCGCTCTTAAGTATGATCCGGTTTATTGGTAATAAGTACTTATTAACTCTTGAAATTTGAATTCAATTTTGTCCATGTGAGATGACACAAATGCTTGCAAGTGTTCTTTCCCACTATGTGTTTACTGTTTTATGTGTGCTTAATGTGTGTAAGTATTAACACTTGCTCATTGCTTATGCATAAAATTTAGGTTAGACCATGTTAATTTGCCTTGCTGTCCTACTTTTGTGTACCCACATGTTTTATTAGAAAAATTATTCGTTATACATGTGCGTCATGTCAAATATAAGTATACACATCGGATAGTATCGTAGTAGCATAGTGAAAATACGTTGTTGCACATGGGTATCAACGCACCCGATATTAAAAAACAATTAGTAATTCAAATCTCCATCCTTCCGATAAATTTGGTTTACACTTTTGATCACTATGACACTTTAACACCCCCACAAAATATTTTAGGCCTGTTCCCTTCTCTCGTTTGGAAAACTTTTTCTCGGACCTTCGAAATTTCACAATGAATGTCTGCACCTCAAGTGATTCACTTAATTTCCCTAAACCCTAGTGTCACCCAATAAAACCTTGCCAATTAAGGAATCATCTCCTTTAAACCTATGGATTAATTACGAGATTATTTGTATTCTAATAATCCCCCTCAAAAGTAAACACATCCAAGGCTAGACCCGGAACCCCAACCTTGTGTTCATGAACACATGATCAATAGGACACCCCATACACATGTAATCATGGCCCTAAGCCAAGTTGGAAAACATCATGAACATAACCATGCCATTCGGCATGGTTCAAACTCCAACTAAAAGATCCAATTTGCCAAATTCCCCTTGAGTACAATCACCCCCGGAAACCCTAGACACAACTAATCAAATGTACATGAATTTTGGTGATTTTCAAAGCTGGGATAGACGACAGACATTTTTGTCGAGCACCTTGGGTGCATGCACGTCCCTTGCCAAAATAGGTATGTGACCTTCATGTCCTTGCTCCTGCTCGCGTGTCCGAGTTCAACGGGAGGAAGACGATGCCCTCCTCTTTTTTCCCGCATATCGATAAGGCCGTAACATTCAAAAAACTCTACTTCTCACTCTGCCACTCAGCAAGACTTATCTATCTCGTAATTTTTCCTTGTCTAGCATGTAAGGGCACGACAACTTCTCCTCCTCTCTTATTCGGCCTGATCGGGTTTCCCGGAGAAGGAGGTGTGGTCGGAGGCGAGGAGGAGAAGGTGGCGCGAAATGTGTATTAACGAAACCAATTTCAGTCACCATTTTTTCATAGCAATCGCATGGGCACAATGCTAGTCATGATGAAACATGTTGATCACCAAGCAATAAAGTAATAAATAATACTACTTGGCTAGTTGCATTCCTAATTGAGTCAAAAATATACTGTTCACAACCAAACTAATATGCTTCAGCAGTCTAGCCATGATTGCGGAAGTGTGTAAGTGTGATAATATGCATTTGCTGGTGTACAATGCGACCACCATGAGCAGTAAGACAAATGTAAACACAAAAGCACCAAACAGATAATGAATCATAATCTGCATTGAGTGTTCGTACATAGAAAAACAAATATATAGATAATCAAGCGACAGAAAAGCACACTAAGATTATGCATAAAACGAAAAGAGAGTCTAAGAAGGAGATAATTCTGAAAAGGACATCAAGGTTTCTCGGTTGTTCCTAAGGTTCAGTATGACTTGTTCATCAAATCCATCGATGGTCGGCAATGCAACAGGGCAGAGGTGTATGGATATTTATTCTGGTGCTTCTCTGATCAGGCTCGACATCTTGAATCATCTTTGGTGCAGGTTGGCTAACAAAGGAGTTTGGTCCGATTCACTGGTTTGTTCGTCCTCCGTTTCTGCCGCGATGACTCCCGGTGAACTGGTGGGCGTATTTCCAATCCCATCGGAGACCTCGCATGGTGGGGCCGTCACGGTAGGCGCTGCCACGGGAGGGAGCCTCAGCCTCGGCGTGGCTTTGATCACGCGGAGGTGGTATTGGAAAACGAGGCGGTCGGAGCCGGCAATCTTTTCGGCCGCCGCGAGGTCGCTGCTTGTCACCAGGTACGGGGACGCGTGCACCGCGTTCTCACGATCGAACGTGTGCTTCGTGAACTCCGACTCTTTGCCGGCCTCCTCTGACTCCGCGATGCCATCGCGAGGGAGCTCGAAGCGGAACTCTGCCGTGGTCGCCGGCTCGTTGGACTTCCCGCGGCCGAGGAAGACGGCCACGCGGTCCTTGCTGTCGTCACAGTGCCCATTGAGGTACACTTTCAGGTACCAGCTGCTGCCGCCGAAGGCGAAGTGGGGCGTGTATGCGCACTCCCCAGTCCGGAGCGCGGCTTGAAACCTCGAGAAGCCTTTGATGGTCACCCTGTGGGACCCGACCGCCGTCTCGGCCCCGTACACAGCCTCGTCAGGCGGTGGCGGCGCCAACGCGAGCGGCCTGGTCACGGACCTGTCGACCGAGAGCGTGAGCCGTATCGTGAGGTTGTCCTCGTCCTCGCGGATGCAGGATGAGGCCTCCATCTCCCGCCGTTTCACGAACCGGACGTAGCCCCTGCCGCGCTTGTGGTCGCGCGGGGTCTGCTCCGACCTCGCCGTGTGGTTGTCGAAGATGGTGTACGTCCTGCTCGCGTCCAGGATCTCCAGGTAGAACCTGGCGGGGCCACGGTCCGAGTAGTGATCGTGGTTGAACGCTTCGTCGACGAAGACGGCCACGAAGTCCGCCGAGTCCCCGTCGAGGCCGGCGGGGTACACCTTGAGGGAGTAGCTCTGGTTCTTCAGCTCGAGTGAGCCGAAGTTGAGCGCGGTGCCGGGGGGCATCCGCGCCCACCTGGAGTAGTCGGTGACGGTGAAGAGCCATGTGAGGGACTCCGTCTCCACCAGGCTGCACGACCACGGCGGGGTCGGCGACGGGTGACTGGCGGCGGCGCCCATCGAGACCGGATGAGTAGTTCGAGATCGATCGATCTAGAGCTCCAGACGAAAGATCCTGCCGGAGAATTTACGTCGATACTTTACAAAGCAGCAGTTTATATAGTGTGTCAAAAAAAGCAGCAGTCTATATATGGAAAAATTAAATACGCGTACGTTTCCTCCTCTATTTATCATGACCTTTATAGTATGTTTTTGAGTATTTCCATCTATATCTTTAATTATGTCTCTCCAGCATCCTAATCCAAACATCCCATCCCGATCTTCCATGAAAATATCAAGCCGATGATTTCGCTTACCATGCTTGAAGCTTACCATGCTCTCATGGACCAGTACTATCCCCGCCTCCCCGGTCTCTCTTTGTTCCGACATGTGGCCCCCACCAACCCCACCCAGGGATCTCTCGCTTCCTGTCTACTCCCTCCGTCCCTGTACGTTTAGTTTTGTGAGCCAGTTTAAGAGCATCTCCAACAGCAGCGCTAAAAATGCCGCGCGCCCAAGAAACCGCCGATATGGCGCGCGCGCACCCGAAACGGTGTCTCCAGCAGCCGCGCTAAAAGTCCGCGCGCGGTAAAAAGGGGCCAACGCGCTGGCCCAAGCGGTACTCGCTGCGCTGAATTTGGGGCGGCCACTCCAGCGCGCGCGGTCGAAAAGATATTCCCGCGAATTGAACCAACCGCCGCCGGATCTGAATCCTCCACCCGCGCGCGCCTCCGTCCCCATCTTCGCCGACGACCATGGCGCGCGAATAGACCAGCCACCGGCGCTTCCGCCGCTCGTCCCCTGCGCGTCGCCGGCTGTACCGCTGGGCAGCTCGCCGCCGCGTCGATCTTGCCCCGCAGCGCCACCGACGCCAATCCGGTTCCGCCGCCTTCCGCCTCTACTCCGCACCGCGCAGTTCCTCCGGCGAGCTCCTTGGTCCAGCGCCTTCCTTGGCGGTCGTCGAACCTCCGCGCTCCTTGGTCGAGCGCCTTCCTTGGCGGTCGTCGAACCTCCGCGCGCGCAAGGTGTTTGACAAAATACTTGCAAGGTATGTTTGTTGTTCTCTAAATTTTTAGTTTGTAGATAGTTGAAATAACTAGTTTGTAGGTAAATAACTAGTACAAATTCATGTTTGTAGATGAGTTCGTCTAGTGACGATTCATGTTTGTCCTCCGATGAAGAATTTGATGAAGAACTTGATATGCAAGAGGAGGAAGAAATGGCTATGATCCTTGCTATCCGTGCTAGGAAACGACCAAAGCACGGTGGTTCAGTCATGGGTCGCCTAAAATTGTGGAGGGAAAGGATGGGTGCTCATGAAAGATTGATGAGGCACTATTTTATCGAGCATCCCGTCTACCCCGAGTCTTATTTCCGGCGTCGGTTTCGGATGAGCATTGACTTGTTTAAGAAAATTGCAGAGGAACTGAGTAAACATGATCGATTTTTCCAGCAAAGGAGGAACGCCGCCAGTGAACTTGGGCATAGCACCTTTCAAAAGGTGACCGCCGCCTTGCGTATGTTGGCATACGGTATTCCGGCGGACCTAGTGGATGATCACTTGGCGATGGGCGAGAGTCAAGCCATCATGTGTGTCAAGCGCTTTGCAGTTGGCATTGTGCAAGTGTTTGGTACGGAATACTTGAGAGCCCCCAACGCAGCGGACACGGCTAGGCTTTTGGAGTTCAATGCTGCTCGAGGATTTCCAGGTATGCTTGGATCAATTGATTGCATGCATTGGAGTTGGAAGAATTGTCCTGCAGCATGGCATGGACAATTCCAGGGCCATAAGAAGGATTCCACCATAATTCTTGAAGCGGTGGCCGATCATGAGACTTGGATTTGGCATGCTTTTTTCGGAATGCCCGGAGCTCTCAATGATATTAATGTTCTTCATCGGTCACCACTCATGAATAAGATTGCAAAAGGAAAAACTTGTCCGGTGGAGTTTGTAGCAAATGGCCATACATACAACTATGGCTACTATCTTGCGGACGGCATCTACCCAAGGTGGCAAACATTTGTGAAACCGGTTCAGAGACCGGTAGGTAAGAAAATGCTTGACTTTCACAATGCTCAAGCGGCGGCTAGGAAAGATGTGGAGAGAGCATTTGGGATTTTGCAAGCCCAATTTGCTATTGTTAGAGGACCGGCTAGATTTTGGGATCAAGATATGCTTTGGTACATCATGAACGCATGTGTGATCATGCATAACATGATCATCGAGAATGAGCGCGGGCAAGATTTGGACTACACTCATTATGAGTTAATGGGTGTTCCCGTGCAACCGCGGAGGAGGTTGAGAGGGTGGCACGCTTTGTTGCATCCTACCATGCCATTCGACGTAATGACACACATGATGATCTTCAAAAGGATCTTATCGAGGAGTGGTGGACATGGAATGGGCAACATTGAGTTGAATTTGTGTTTTTGTTTCATTTATTGTGTTGTGTAATGAACTATTTGTTCTATGCTTCCGGAACAACTATTTATTTGTGTTGTAATAAATAATTAAACTATTTATTGTTGATTTATTTCGTGTCGATTTGATTCGGTTTGTTTGCATGTTTGGTGTGAATGTTGTTTGCGCTGGGCGCGCGCGGTGGAATTTTTAGCGCCTCTGCTGGAGCTAGAAATTGTGCAGCCGCGCCGCGCTAACTATAGCGCGTCTGCTAAAGCAAAACAGGCGCCGCGCGCGCTAAATCGCAAATCTGGCGCTGCAAAAAAAATATAGCGCGCCGGCGTGTAGCGCTGCTGTTGGAGATGCTCTAAAAAAAGTGTGTTCCAGTTTAAGTGTGTTCCAGTTTAAAAAAAGTCAAACTATTATAAGTTTGACAAATTTTAAAGATAAAAGTGGCAATATCTATGAAATAAAATTAGTATATTACTAAACTATATTTCAAGATGGATGTAGTGATACTATTTATTTTTTTGAAACGGGGCCAAAAGTTTTGCTCCAATCTATTAATTAAGTAGTATTGCAAGGAAGTACAGTACGGTTACAATCAATCAACTACATTTGTGGCATAATTTCGCTCAAATGCTTCGCACCCGCGTAAACCCAAAAAATAGGCTTCCCGCTTAATGTTCTCGAAAACTATTGTAAGCGGCGCATGTTTATTGCTGAAAACACGAGCGTCGCACTCATTCCATATCTCCCAAGAGGTGAGTAAGGTGAGGTACGCCAAGGCCTTCTGGCACGGAGTGGAGTTGTCCGACATATTGTGCCACCATTTCTCGAGGGTGAGAGAAGTCCAAAGTTTGAAGTCGAGGGCGTGGAGGCCAACACACTTTGAAGAACACTCTCGTGAAACCATCCAGACCGAGTGTCGGGGGGTTACCCCCGGGTAGGGTAATGATGAGGTAAAGACATGTAAGGTTAAGGCAGTAAGCTGTCCGAGGGAACGATTGAGCAAGGACGCAGGAGGCGTCATCCGACGTAAGGTGTACGTCCGAGGTATACTTTCCGAGGTATATCCTCCGAGGTATCAACCTCGGGGCAGTCAGCTAGCTACCACAGGAATAAGATATTCTCACCGAGGTATATGATCAGGAGTGTTATCCGAGGTTGGCAGCAAGGATCGAGGCATGTCAGAGAGGTCACGGGTGCCGCAGAGCTCGTAGCCCGAGGCTTCAGAGGACGGCGAGGTCCGTCCACGGGTTTCCCGGAAGCTCGGGGGCCTAGGAGCTGACTTGGCATTTCGGGAAAGGTCTACAGGCTAGACCTCGGCAGGCTACTGAAGTATGACCGAAGAGGAAAGCTAGGCCTGGCTGGCCTGACAGTCCGGCCGTTGGGCTGGCAGGAGGCAGAGGCTTGTCTTCTACCTTTTGGCCATGCCATTGTCAGTTGTAGGCAGGGGTAAAAATGTACTTCGGCCTGTGTATATATGCGGCATCTCTACCTCCAGAGAGGAGGAGGCACAAACCCTAGCTCATTTCCCCCTTCGTAGTTTCACCTTCTACCTCGAGCTCTCACTTTGGTAGCAACATACAGCTCGAGGAGCACCTTGTACTGAGAACCACACTGATATATTGAGAGAGGCAAGGCAGGAGTAGGGGTTTTACTTCCTCACGAAGGCCCCGAACCTGGGTACATCGTGGTGTCTTTTGTGTTCTTGGCTTTCTTGGTTTCTTGTTCATGTTCTTGTGGTTTCTTGCATGTTCTTGCTTGTGCACGTCTTGAGTGCATAAACCCTCCCCGGATTCCCCCAACGACCGTTCGGCCCCAACTAAGCCATACCCATGGCATCTGCCGTGATCCCACCACGACAGTTGGCGCCCACCGTGGGGCAGATTGAGGCGTTGGGTGGAGTTTCCATCCGGACGGGCTCCTCTGGGTGTGTTCTTTCTGGCCTTGTTACCAAGATCGGCGAGTTCGCCTTTGTGAGCGACAATGCGGGGTGCTTCGCCGGCAAGCCTTTCCCCACCGATGGTTTCCTCATGATGCTCGGCAGCTTCCCCACTTACGTTGCTGTCGAGGTGGTTCGCGAGTACCCGGAGCAGGTGCTCGTGGACGACGAAACTCCTCTCCTGGCGGCTTTGGGTCGGCGTGTCACTCGCCCTCCGAGGTGTGTGGAGGTGATGATGGCTGGTACCAGGCCTGCAGCTAGCAAGGCAGATGCTGGCAAGGTCGCGCTAGCCGAGGTGGAGGCGACGCCAACCGCGCTGCCTGAGAAATCAGGTCGGACGGCGAAGTTTCCGTACGAGAAACCTAGTCAGAATGAGCAGTTGGGCATGCCAAGGGAAGAAGTTCCCTTAGAAGCTATCGTTGATAGGTTAGCTCGGCCACTCGCAGTAGAGGCAAGTGTGGAGCATACGGTGGCCGGGTTAGAGGCAGAGCGCCAGAGGGTGCTGAGAGAAGCTCGGTTGCTGGCCGAGGCTAAGCAGCAGTTCGATATGGAGCAGAAGGAGTACAATGCTGCACATGGTATAGAGGATGGTTTTACTCCGGTTGTGCGGCGTAAGAAAGCTGCTCTGCTCAACCGAGGCAAGGACCTCTATGGGGAGATGGCTAGGGCTGCAGTCTCGGGCTCGAGTAAGGCAACAAGTAGCAGGTCGGCTACTGGTAGGCCGGTGTATAGTTCACCAGCTAAGAACCTTAGAGCAGCCGAAGCAGTAAGGGCCGGGCTATCGGAGTTGACCGGAGATGCATGGCGTGAGCAGCAGAAGCGGCTCAATGAGTTAGTGCATGTGGCCAGCAAGCAAAATGAAGCCCTCCGCAAGGCCGGGCTTGGCGGTTCGCAGGCGGTCCATTCGATTAGGCCAGTTAGCCAGGGGTCCAAGGGGCAAGCCTCGTCTCCACACGTCGGAGGAGCCGATCGTGCCCGGAGTGTCACTTCAGGTCGGAACAAGGAGATGCAGCTGCAAGTGTACGATCCGGTGTTAGCTGGGAAGCAAAAGGTCGGCAACGCTAGCCGAGCCAATGGAGACCCCGGCCCAGGTGACAAGCCGAGCTAAGGGCCGTTCAGCTCAGGGAAATCAGAACGGTGGGCAAGCAGCGTCGGCTGGCCGAGGTAAACCACCTCAGCCCCCGAGGCATCAGCAGCAACCCCGGCCGCAGGAGCAGTATCAGCAAGAGCCGGAGTATGTTCCGCAGCCGAAGAACGTCGGTCGAGGTGGCGACCGATATGATGATGGAAATTCAGCCATGGAGCGGGCTGGATTCTATAGAGTGGATGGTGCATTGGGAGAACGTATCGGAGCTCGGACGTTGCCTACAGGTGATGCGCGCTACAAGCTAGATCGGATTTACATGTCCGAGAATTGGAGGAGGAAGGCCCTCCTGGTCCGGCGTGTTTTGGACCTCGGATCATGAAGGAACCACCTCCACCGGTGTCTCAGTTTCAGTTGGGTCGGAGTACCAGGCCGTACAATGGGAGCACCAAGCCGCAAGATTGGCTAGCTGATTATGTTTCAGCAGTATACATTGCGGGGGGCAATCGCCGATGGGCGGTCCGGTATCTCCCGCACATGTTGGAAGGTCCTGCTCGGATCTGGCTGAACAATTGCCGGAGAATAGCATCGATTGCTGGCTGGATTTAGAGGAGGCATTCAATAGCAACTTCGCCAGCACTTACAGGAGGCCAAACCGACCTCAGCTTTTGCAGGCGTGCAAGCAGGAGGACAATGAGACTGACCGAGAATTCTTGACTCGGTGGAGCAATGTTCGGAACTCCTGTGAGGGAGTTATCGAAGCACAGGCTATAGCGTGGTTTGCTGATGGATGTCGGTATGGTAGCATGTTGTGGCAGAGGCTCCAGAGAGATATGCCAAAGACTCTGGCCGAGACGATTCGGATAGCTGATTCCTATGCCCTTGGCGATCCGATGCAGCCTCTGCTGGATGGGAATGCCCGGAACAGGAGGAATCCGATGAACAACCGCAACAACGGACCGAGGTTTGATAACCGTCAAGAGTTCGGGCAGAAGAGGAGAGAACCAGATTTCCAAGTCAATGCTGTAAACCCAAGTCAGTCCGGACCTGGAGGCGCCCAGAAACCGAAGACTGAGGGTCAGGCGTGGACTCCGAACCAGAACCAGAATCAGGGAGGTGGTGCGAAGCAGTGGCAGGAGGCCGGACCACCTGTGACTTACGAGTCATTGGTGAATGGACCATGTATCTATCATGGCAGGAATGGCAGAACACCCAACCATACCACTCTGCAGTGTAGTTTTCATCACCGAACCGCTGCAGAAGGGGCGAAAGCTGGGGCAAACCGGAGTGGGCCACCGAACCAATGGCGTAGACCTCAATATCCGAACACGCAGCAGCAGCATAAGCCGACCATAGCGGCGCAGAATCAGAGCTTAACCGGAGCAAATTCAACCCCGGTGCATGCGGCCCAAAATCAGAAGACGGTGCAGGCGAAACCGGTGAATGCAGTGAGTGCCCAGGGCAACAACAACAACGGTGGTGCCGGCCAAAGCCAAACGTGGTCCTTTGAGAATCAGAGGTATGAGAACCCCGGTAATGATTATAGGGAAGTACATCAGAGCTACGTGGTGTTTGTGACTGAGTCAACTGATAAGAAGAGTATGCTGAGGCGTGCCAAGGAGGTGAATGCAGTATCTCCGGCGGTGGTGAAATACATGAACTGGTCCGAGCAAGAGATCACTTGGAGCAGGCAAGATACACCTCGGATCATGCCGAGCCCTGGAAACTATGCACTGGTGGTGGATCCGACGTTTTGTGGGCCGACCAACAATGTGAGATTCACCCGAGTCTTGGTGGACAATGGGAGTGCCATAAATATCATGTACCGAGACACAATGGTCAAGCTGGGATACTCACCGAACCAGTTGCAGCCTAGCAGCTGTACATTTCACGGTATTGTGCCCGGGGTCTCTTGTGCACCTATGGGAAAGATTTGGGTCGACGTGGGTTTTGGTACCCGAGATAACAGCCGAGTTGAAAGTCTTGAGTTCGAGGTTGTGGACTTGCAGAGCCCTTACCATGCCTTGCTGGGAAGGCCAGCCTTGGCCAAGTTCATGATCTCCACTCATGTGGCTTACCTAAAGATGAAAATGCCGGGGCCCAAGGGAATAATAACCATTTCTGGTGACTACAAGAAGGCTATGCAATGTGCCTCGGCGGGATCCAGTTTAGCCGAGTCCTTGGTGATCGCGGCGGAGAAGAAGCAACTTCAGAAGGTGGTGGCAATGGCGCAGTCTACTCAGCTCGGCATGTCCGGACTAATTACTCCGGACATGAGCGCTTCATTCGAGGTGCCCAAGGAGACCAAGAAAATCCCGCTGGACTCGGAGAACCCGGAGCGTTTCGCCATCATTGGTACTGGCATGGACGAGAAATAGGAAAGCGCGCTCTGTCACTTCCTCCGTGAGAATCGGGACATTTTTGCATGGTCGGCTAAAGACCTGCCAGGTGTTCCGAGGGAGTTGGCAGAGCACTCTTTGTTTGTTCGGCCAGAGGTGAAACCAGTGCGTCAACCGACGCGGCGGCTCTCAGATGACCGAAGAAAGGTGGTACTCGAAGAACTGGCGAAGTTACTGGCTGCAGGCTTCATCATGGAAGTGCTGCATCCGGACTGGATATCTAATCCAGTCCTCGTGGAGAAAAAGAAGGACGAACCGGCGGTAGTCAAGGTGTGGCGCATGTGCATTGACTTCACCAACCTGAACAAGGCGTGCCCGAAGGATCCCTTTCCTTTACCTCGGATTGATCAAGTGATCGATTCTACGGCTGGATGTGAGCTGTTGTCTTTTATTGATGCATATTCTGGTTTTCACCAGATCCCACTGAACACTGATGATCAAATAAAGACTGCCTTTATTACCCCGTACGGGGCGTATTGCTATCGTGTCATGTGTTTCGGTTTGAGAAATGCCGGGGCAACTTATCAAAGGTGTATGCAGAAGTGCTTACATTCTCAAATGGGCAAGAATGTGCAAGTGTATGTCGATGACATTGTTATCAAAACTAAAAAGAAGCATACTCTCATCGAAGACCTCGAAGAGACATTTGCAAATTTAAGAAAGTATCGGTTGAAACTTAACCCGGACAAGTGCACCTTTGGTGTCCCGGCTGGAAAATTGCTCGGTTTCCTCGTATCGAGCCGAGGTATAGAAGTTAACCCGGCTAAGATCCGAGCTATCGAAAGAATGAAGTTGCCGAACTGTTTAAAAGATGTGCAGAAGTTCACGGGATGCCTTGCATCTTTAAGTCGGTTTGTAAGTCGGCTAGGAGAAAAAGCCTTACCATTGTATCAACTTATGAAGAAAAGTACCAGTTTCACTTGGACCCCGCAGGCGGACGCGGCGTTCAATGAGCTGAAGAAGATGTTGTCCACTGCTCCGGTGTTGGCATCCCCTTTGCAGAATGAACCGATGTTGATATACATTGCGGCTACAAACCGGTCGTAAGTGTTGCAGTGGTGGTGGAGCGAGACGAAGGAGGCAAATCGGTGCAGAGACCAATCTACTACCTGAGCGAGGTGATATCCACGTCGAAGCAAAACTACCCCCACTACCAGAAGATGACGTACGGAGTATACCTGGCGGTTAAGAAACTGAAGCATTACTTCCAAGAGCATCCCATGACGGTGGTATGTGATGCTCCAATCTCGGAGATCATCGGATGCAAGGACGCAACTGGGCGAGTTGCCAAATGGGCGATCGAGGTATCTCCATACACTCCGCATTATGAAAGGCGAGATGCAATCAAGTCGCAGGCTGCCGGACTTTTTATGCGATTGGGCCGAGATGCAATATGAGCCGCCCTTGCCGGACTATAATTATTGGAAGATGCACTTTGATGGGTCCAAGACCAAGGTCGGATTAGGTGCCGGCGTAGTCCTAACCTCGCCGAAGCAAGACCAGTTGAAGTATGTGCTGCAAATCCATTTCTCGGCGTCGAACAACGTGGCGGAGTATGAGGCCCTGATCCATGGGCTCAAGGTGGCAAAGGAGATAGGTGTCCGGCGTATAGAATGCTTCGGCGATTCAGCTTTGGTGGTGCATCAATCCACCGGCACTTGGGATGCGTTGGATGCGAACATGGAGTTGTATCGGTTTCATGTGCAAAAGGTGTCTGGGTTCTTCGAAGGATGTGAGTACAAGCACATACCTCGGGGGGAGAATGAAGCCGCCGACGTATTGTCCAAGCTCGGTTCATCCAAAGAACCGGTGCCACCGGGGATAGCGCTGAACCATTTGAGAACTCCTTCAATCAAGCCCTCGCCTGACTCCGAGTCAATTTTCTTACCGCCAAGTTCGGAGTCTGAGCCTATTCCTATGGAGGTAGACGTCGGATGCGTTTGGCCGGACTCGGGGACTGCTTCGCAGTATCCGAGGACTGATGGAGCTTTTCCTATGGAGATAGATGATGGGAACTTCGGGTCTGACCCGGGGACTTCGCACCAACACTCGGGGACTGGCCGAGCAATGGTGGAGGAAATCATGAAGGAGATCATGGCGACCGAACCAATGGAGATAGATGAGAGGCTTTTTCCTCTGCATCCAGTGCCGGAATGGGCGGAGCAGATCATGAACTTCATAGCCGATGGAAGTTTGCCAAGTGATACAACCGAGGCAAGGAGAATCCAGAGGAGAGCTAAGGGATACACCATCATCAACAAGGAGCTATACAAGAGAAGTGTGACCGAGGTGTTGCAGAGGTGTGTCGAACCAGCTGAAGGCAAGGAGATGCTTTTAGAAATCCACCAAGGAGAATGTGGACATCATTGCAGCACAAGAGCTCTGGTGGCCAAGGTGTTCCGGCACGGGTTCTATTGGCCCACCGCCAATGCCGATGCAGAAGATATAGTTCGGAAATGTGAAGGGTGCCAAAGGTTCGCCAAGCAGCAGCACATGCCAGCTTCGGCGCTCAAGACCATTCCTATCACGTGGCCCTTTGCAGTTTGGTGTCTGGACATGGTGGGAGAATTCAAGCCAGCCCGAGGCAATATGACTCACATACTGGTGATGGTGGACAAATTCACTAAGTGGATCGAGGTGAAGCCAATCCGAAAAGTGGATGGTCATACGGCGGTGACCTTTTTGAAGGAAATAATCCTGAGATACGGATATCCTCATAGTATTATTACAGACAACGGCACGAACTTTGCTGTCGGAGAGTTTGCTCGGTTCTGCATGAGTAAGGGAATTCGACTTGACGTAGCCTCGGTGGCTCACCCACAGGCTAATGGGCAAGTAGAGAGGTCAAATGCATTGGTATTGGCCGGAATCAAAGCTCGGTTGGTAGAACCACTGTTGAAAACACCGGGGTGTTGGATCGATGAGATACCAGCAGTTCTGTGGGGTCTAAGGACCACACCGAACAGATCAACTGGCTATACGCCATTTTTCATGGTCTATGGGGCCGAGGCAATGCTGCCAACCGACATTGAATATGATGCGCCCAGAGTGGCAATGTACACAGAAGCCGAGGCTAAAGAAGCTCGGGAAGATGCTGTAGATTGCTCGAGGAAGCAAGAGAATTGGCCTTATCTCGGTCAGCAATATATCAGCAGGGTCTCCGACGTTATCAAAGTCGGCATGTAAAACCCCGAAAGTTTAATGAAGGAGATCTAGTGCTGAGGCTTGTTCAGCGCAGCAAAGGTCGGCACAAGTTGTCACCTCCATGGGAGGGACCATACATTGTGAGCCGAGCTTTGCACAATGATTCGTACTATCTTATAGATGCACAGGAGCCAAGGGGAGATGGGCTGGACAGACCCGATGGAGCTTCAGCGTCCATGGAATGTAGCTCTACTCCGACCCTTCTACTGTTGAAGGAAGTAATGTATGTACCTCGGCTGATCTTTAAATAAAAACTTCGGCACCTCGAGAGTGAGCTCGGGGACTGCCTCGCTCTTATGATTGCATGTTTCTTTTTGTTTGTACTCTTTCTTCGTTCGTATGCCGAACTATTTTGAACCTCGTCTCAAACTTCAAGTACTGTATGCTATGTAACTAATCTTGTGACTCGACTGACGAACGCCAGCATGGCAGTCAAGAGCAAAGACGAAAGAACATGGGAAACATGAAAATGAACTCGGGGACTCGGTCCAAAAAGACAGTTCGGCATATGTCGTTTACTAACCCCTGTTTTTACTTCTTTTTTATGTCGGATGACTTTGAAACATACCTCGGAATTTACCAAGTACTGTATGCTATGAACAACAATCTTGTGACTCGACTGTCGAACGCCAGAATGGCAGACAAGAGCAAAGAATGCCAAATATAGTAAACACGAAAGTAAACTCGAGCAATCATTCAAAAGGATTCGACATAAAGCTTAGAAAAGCATGGTTCGAATGAGCATGATAGTAATAGAGGTAGCAAAGGAACTACTTAAGTTTGATTACATCTGCGTCCCGGCATACCGGGGATTTAATGAAGTTTTTTGGCCAAGCATAAGTTCAGGTCGAGGCATCAGGAATTACGTCGGCAGCAGCCGATGTAGCAGGGATTTCGTCCGGAGCCGAGGTAGCCTGGGAAGTGCTGGCAACGTCGGCAGTAACCTCGGCACCAGGTTGTGGAGAAGCCTCGGTTTCTGCTTCGCGGGTTTCACCGCCGTCACCTTGCTCGGCCTCGACGTCGGATTCTGTTTCGTATTCCTCGTCTTCTGGCTCGTAATCCTCGGCGTCGGAGTAGGTGTCTCCTTCGCTCAAGTTCTTCGTGGTGGCATATCCAGCAAAGTAGTTGGCCATCTTTTGGCGGCGCGCGACAAGGATCGGGTCGGACGACCAAGGGAGCCTCGCCGGAGAGTGTTCATCTTCTCGAGGTCGATCTTCTCGCACCAAGTCATGATAAACCTGAGAGCGGCATCAGCTCCAGCGCGAGCTGAAGATGAGCGCCACTCTCGCAATCTTCTTTCGGTGTCGCGAAGCTGGGCGGCGAGCTCGGGCGTAGATTTGGGAGCGTCGGCAAGAGGCCATAAGGCTCGGAAAGCAGACGCACCTGCATCAAGAAGTTCCGACCCAATGGTTTTCAAGGGATTGATCCGAGCCTTGATGGCCACGATGTGGTCCTCAACGGTCCAGACGGGGTTCGTCTCCTTACGCCTCTCCCTGTGCCGAGCAGTGATACTGCGGGCCGAGACTTGGGTGTAGGTGAAATGCTCTGCAGAAGGATAGCATGTTAATAATGAAAGAGATAGTTCGGCAAAGAGCCGGTATTGTTGAGGACAAAGCAAAGCTAAGGGGGCAAGAAACTTACCGTCCATCTCGCGGTTGATAGTTTGCAGCGTCGGGAGAAACTGGTTGACCTGCGCTTGCAGAGCTTCCAAAGCCTCTGTGGCCGAGGTGGCGCGGGTCTCGGCTAACTGGAGCGCTTCCTGGTGATCCTTGGCGGCATCCTCCCGAAGTTTCTTCTCTGTTTCGACAACACTGGCCTTTTCCGCCTGCAGCTGCTCTTTTTCAGACGTCCGCAGCTCAGTGATGCGCTTGAGCTCCTTTACCAGACGAGCTACTTCGGCTTTCTCTTGTTGTAGCTTCTCGTCCAAAGAGTTCTTTTCTGCAAGGACGGCCTTGTGCTCGTCGTGGAGTTTCTTGTGGTCAAACAAGAGGGTATGAAAGATATCCGTGCGGACGTTCATAGTATTCTGCAAGGAAGAAAAACATAGCTCGGTTAGAAAGGCTATACCTCGACAAGAGTCTCGGGGACTCGGAGTCAAATCATTGGGAAAATGTTGCCGGGGTATGCCTCGACAGGAGTCTCGGGGACTCGTACCCGAGGTGCATGCTAAAGTAAGTAAAATGGTTTGGATACGTCGGATGAAAATGGAAAGTTGAGATTCAAGCCAAACAATTTTAACTCCGGCGGAGCGTCAATAGTTTACCTCGAATCTCGGGGACTGGGAATGGTGGATATTAGATGAGATACTGCATGAAAGTAAAGAGAATAGGACTTACGTCGATGTTTTGAGCAGCACGCAGGGCAGCAGTTTGTAGATCATATACGCTTCGGCCGCAGGCGCTGTTTCCCGCAGGATGCTCAGCCACCGGAGCAGCTAGGGAGGCCGAGGAGACCTCGTCTGCAGAATTCCAGTCTGCATTGTAGTGTTCCAAGGAGCCGAGGCTCTGGTCACTGTCAGTGCGCAGAGGAGGAAATCCCCACGGTCCGCCCTGCTCGATGCCCCTAACCGAGGCCTCCAAGGCCAAAGCAGCCTCGGAGCTTGAAGCAGGCCGGTTATCCAATATAAGAGATGCCCTCCGAGCATATTCTTCGGCCGGAGGGGCAGTCTCATCAACGGGTGCGGCGAATGGAGGAATTCGGCGTGTCACCGGGGGAGGAGACCTCGGTTGCATCCTTGAAGGAGAAGAGATAGTCAGGGTGCCAGACCCAGATGTTGGTTTGGGGGTGACCTTAGACTTCACCGTCTCTTTCTCTTTCTCCTTGCCCTTCTCCAACGGCAAGGTAGTCTGGCGAACTGGTTTTTGGGGCTGTTGCTTGGGCTGTTGCTTCTGCTTGCTTCTGCTGATGCTTCTGCTGTTGCTGCTGTTGGTTGCGGGCAGTCTGGCTGCGGGGGGAGAGTCGAGGCTCCGGCAAGGCGGTAGCCGGAGTTCTGGCGCGATTGGTCCCCGCATCCGTTTGAGGACGCGGAGAAGTCTGACCTCGGGTGGGGGCAGATTTCCCCAAGGCCGGGCCAGACCTCGGTGGAGGAGATCCGGGGCGAGAGTTCGTCGGGGTGGTCGTGGCTTCAGAGGCACCAACGGGTGCAGTCATGGAGGATACCTCCTGATCCACGTCTATGGGGTCACTGCAACGAAGAAGATGGTAAGTGTTAATACCGAGGTAATATGTTTAAGCAACAAACATTGTTGGCTATAGAAGCAAAGCATTACCCATCCGAGGTAGGAAACCTCTTGCCCCCTCGGGCATGAGGAGGATTTCCGGACTTCTTCAGCCGACGTCTCTTGACCGGAGCCTCAGTGGGTCCGGAGGCTCCAGTGGCGGATGGTTCGGCGGCCGAAGTTGCGGCACCAGCGCGTTTCCGGCTGGTTGCTGGAGTAAAGTTCGGAAGGTGAGGAAGGCAGGAGATAGGTACCGCGTTTATTGGTTCCATGACGAGAAACCCCTCCTCGTCATCCGAAATCTCTTGAACTGAAGCTTGTGCTTGAGGCTTACCCGCGGTGGTGATGCGGGCCGAGGCAATGGGCATATAATCCTCGTGTCAGGGTCCACGTTGGATGGTGGGTCCTCGACAGGGAGATCCTTGCCGAAGTGGTCCGCAGGATGGACTCCATCCTCGGCGGTCTGGCGGGAGAACAGCTGTATGGCAGACATATGAAAAGGAGTTAGGAAGAAAATTGTCAAGATGAACGTCGGTAGCAAGACCTCGGTGGTAAAGGAGTACGAAGAAAACGTCGGAATAGCGTACCTGTTTCGCTGGCTTGGTCCGGTAGTGGGGTTCCCTTCCCCATGTCCAAGCGTCAGGGATCTTGGACTTGGTGATAGCTCGGACTCGCCGAGCTACCGCGGCGTTGTCCAGTGCAACGTGCGTATGGCGGGTGGGGTCATAAAGACCGCTCATGTGGCAGATCTTGTGAGACCTCGCCTGGAGAGGGGAGACCCTGCGCTTCACGAATGTGCAGGCCAGGTCATCAGCCGTCAGGACTTTCCCGTCGTTTCCGGGGTCCTCCGGGTCCTGCCATTTCGCAATGTACTCATGGATGGACTTGAGTTCGCCGCTGTGAGGGGGAGTGTAGTCCCAGTTGAGCTGTTCTGTAGGAGGGCTGAGGTTAAACGCCGGCAGGTTGAGGAGGTCCTCTTCGCCGGAGTTCTTCACGTAAAACCACGTCCGGAGCCACTTGCGAACGGTGTCCGGAGTAGTGATACGTGGGAAGATGGAGTTTCGGCGAGGAGCTACGGTGGCAGCTCCGCAGGCGGTTAATTGCTTGGGCAGATCCTTGTTCTTTGGATCCGGGATCACTTGCCGCTTGAGTTGGAAGTAGCGAGAAAAGAGGTCTACCGTGGCTTTGAGGCCGAGGTATCCCTCAGAGAAGGAAACGATGCAGGAGAGAGTGGTGATGGCGTTGGCGGGGAGGTGATGAACCTGGAGTCCGAACTTGTCGAGGAAGCTCCGGAAGAAATCACTAACGGGCAGTCCGAAGCCGCGCTGGAAGTGCGCGACGAAGACCACCCGTTCCCCTTCCTTGACTTGAGGCTCGAGTTCGCCCTCTGGCAGGCGACATTCTACCCCGGCGGGAATCCGCCGAGTCGCCCTGAGCCACTGGATTTCGTCCGGAGTTACATCCGAACCTTCCCAGCCGGCTCGTTCTCCGACCTCCAGTTCGAGGTCTGGAACCTCGGTTTGTTCCGAAGTCTCAGGAGGAGACATCTCGGCAGAATCAATCTGCAGAGAATGCACAGAAGTTTAGCAAAGGAAAAAGTAAATCTGGAATCTAAGGCTATATCTGGCTAACTCAGGAGGAGTTGGACGGCTATCTAATGTACATAGAGGCACATATATGCTAGGCGAACGTCTGTCCGAGGTATGAAACTCATTTCTACCCAAAAAAGTATGCGAGTAAGATCTACCGGAGGAGGTAAATAGAATTTTATTCAAGAACATATGAAGAACCAAAGCGCGAAGAGGAAGAAACCTAGGCAATGCCTAGGGTATCAAGAAAGGGAGTACATACCGTGAAAACGAGGTGCTGAAGGGCGGCGCCGGTGACGCGGTCGCAGCGGCGACGAAGGAGCTGCTCGTCGGCGGCGGCTGGAACGCGTTTCTTCTCAACCGGAAGCGGCGGCGCTGGTGGCGATGGAGGCGAGACGGCGAGTGAATGAGGAAGAAGAGGGAAGCACTGCCCTGGGCCCGTATTTATAACCGCGGGCGGTAACTGCGCACTACCGCGCGGTTATCGGAGCGGCGAGTGGGATCGTTTGTGCACAATGGCCCACGTGGCACGAAGATAGCGGTGGGCGAGCAGGCCACAGGATCGGTTGCAGGAGGCAAACCGTCGTGCGGCGCGGTTACTGGAGCGCGAAGCGGCGCAAGCGGGAAACCTCCGCTGACGTGGGCCGCGTGGTGGAAAGCACTCGAGTGCTTTGACTATCGTGGACCAGGAAGTGACGGATGGGACACGTGAACAGTGTTCTCTGACCGAAGTCAGTAAGGATGCAGAAATCGAGGGGTTGACGTCCGAGATCTCGGCGGATACTCGGAAAAGCAGCGTGGCCCGAGGAACAGACCGATGGATTTCTCGGAGTATTGGTTCGGTAACCTGCAAAACATTGTAGCGCATGTGGTTTCGGGTTGAACCTGATGCGGCCTTTCATCCGAGGCTGCGAGACCACATCAGCTTCGGGGACTACTGTCGGGGGGTTACCCCCGGGTAGGGTAATGATGAGGTAAAGACATGTAAGGTTAAGGCAGTAAGCTGTCCGAGGGAACGATTGAGCAAGGACGCAGGAGGCGTCATCCGACGTAAGGTGTACGTCCGAGGTATATCCTCCGAGGTATCAACCTCGGGGCAGTCAGCTAGCTACCACAGGAATAAGATATTCTCCACCGAGGTATATGATCAGGAGTGTTATCCGAGGTTGGCAGCAAGGATCGAGGCATGTCAGAGAGGTCACGGGTGCCGCAGAGCTCGTAGCCCGAGGCTTCAGAGGACGGCGAGGTCCGTCCACGGGATTCCCGGAAGCTCGGGGGCCTAGGAGCTGACTTGGCCATTTCGGGAAAGGTCTACAGGCTAGACCTCGGCAGGCTACTGAAGTATGACCGAAGAGGAAAGCTAGGCCTGGCTGGCCTGACAGTCCGGCCGTTGGGCTGGCAGGAGGCAGAGGCTTGTCTTCTACCTTTTGGCCATGCCATTGTCAGTTGTAGGCAGGGGTAAAAATGTACTTCGGCCTGTGTATATATGCGGCTTCTCTACCTCCAGAGAGGAGGAGGCACAAACCCTAGCTCATTTCCCCCTTCGTAGTTTCACCTTCTACCTCGAGCTCTCACTTTGGTAGCAACATACAGCTCGAGGAGCACCTTGTACTTGAGAACCACACTGATATATTGAGAGAGGCAAGGCAGGAGTAGGGGTTTTACTTCCTCACGAAGGCCCCGAACCTGGGTACATCGTGGTGTCTTTTGTGTTCTTGGCTTTCTTGGTTTCTTGTTCATGTTCTTGTGGTTTCTTGCATGTTCTTGCTTGTGCACGTCTTGAGTGCATAAACCCTCCCCGGATTCCCCCAACGACCGTTCGGCCCCAACTAAGCCATACCCATGGCATCTGCCGTGATCCCACCACGACACCGAGGGCCTTATCATCCGGCATTTGGTCAAATGCCATCTTAACTTCTGTCACCGAGGTCACTCAAATTTGGTTCTTCAAACTTTAAACCTTCCCAATTAAAGTCCCTAGTGCGAGCATTGCCCATTTCGATGACCGTCTTGAAGTGGTTGTGGGTGATCTCCTCTTTAGCATGGTGGTTGGTGTGGATGTGTTTGAGGCGGCGGATCTAGTTTTTTCATCTTCGGGCGTTCACCCTTAGGTGGAAGAATTTTGTGTTTTGCGTCTCCCTCTTTGATGTTGGAAATCCTTCTTTCTAGCTCTTTCAACAACTGAGAGGCCAATGACCTTCCTCTTGAGGCGCTTGCAGAATTTATGCTCCTCGATGGATATAACTCTATTTCCTTGTGTTGTAAATGTTACTATTTTTTCCTATAAAGTTGGCCACACTTAAAAATCTTTGACTTAAGATAAAAATTAAAAATACACTTATTTAGAGACGGAGGGAGTAGTCTTTAAACCCCACCCAGAGTATCTCGCTTCCTGACTACACTTAGGAGTCTAAACCTGAGCAGCCCAGAATAGAGTCTGTGCGATAAATGGAGTTTCCGAATGAGAGACCACTACTTTTTAGTTTCGGCCGGGAGGAGCTCGTTCACTTTCGGCAGAGCTGGTAATGGCATGGCATACAAAACTACAGATTTGGTTATGTGAATTCTGAACATGTGAAAGCATGAATCACTGTAGTATGTGACCAACACAAGGAATAGGTTAAAGCTAGATCAATATTCCATCGGCAGAAGCAAGAAATATCTTTACAAGAAACATGAAACCCTCAGGCCTCAGGATGGATCTCGCCTCCCTCGCCCTCCTGATCCCTTTGGATGATTTGGAAACAGAGAAACGACTGCGTGTTTGAGGGTGTCCTGCCTTCTGTTCGGAACACCATCGTGCGAATTCAGGAGGAAGCTGCGCTCTGGCCTAGCGCTGGTGCCCCTGGCCTGCGGCTGGACATGCCAGCGACTTGGGATGTACACTGAATTTTTTGCTGCTTTTTGGCTGGACCCCATGGTTTTTGAGTCGACGAGTCGACGAATCGTTTTGGGGTAGCGACTCTTGACTAGTCGCGACTAGTCAAGACTCATGGTCGACTAGTCGACATGAGTAGTTTAGCAATAGGTACTATAAAATTACCATATTATATGCATAACTGTATATAACTATATACTTATTAATAGTCTATAATACAATTTTGGCTTGGGGGGAAATTTGGTCGATGTAGGTTTCACGGGAGCTGGGCAAGAAATATTGGAAAAATATGACAGGCGGGGGCCAACTTTAAGCCGCGTTTGACTCAAAAACCTAGACTAGTCGATTGAGTCTCTCGACTCAACCAATTAGTCGAGTCGAGATGCCGAGTCGGACTTCACATTGCGACTCATCGACTAGTCGTCGACTAGTCGCGACTAGTCGCTCGACTCAAAAACCATGCTGGACCCCCTAGGAAGATTGTAACTTTCAACTCTCCCACCTTTTCAATGAAATGAAATGCAAAAGCTTTTTGCGTTTTCTAAAAAAAGTGTTCTTTGTCTACGAGGCCATATGTCGGTTTTCATACTAAGAGTTCGAGTTTATGTAAACATGAACGAGAAAGTGATGATGCAAGACATAAAACAGGAAGCGCGTTCAGAACTGACTCTCCTTTCCACTAGTTGATTGGCACATATAATTTTTCGAGCTAGCTCAGCTACATTCAAAGGTTTATTCCACATCGAGCTGTTTTAAAAACAACTCCGCTAAGATGTGCAATCAGCTCGTTAGCTCGTGCATCTTCGTGGGGTGACTACCGCTTACAAGTTTTCAGAGTAAATTTCAGACAGAAAAATTTCATGTTTGCAATTCTCATTGTTTAGCTTGTGTCACGTGACAGCAACAATTTATACATTTTTTCAAAGTCAAAATTATTTATTTGCAAAGAGCATGAACTGGCACACCAAATTGCAGAGTAAACCAAAGATAGGTGATGCTGATAAAAGGTCAGAACCTAATTGTTTAAATAAACTAAATATCAAATTTGCTGCAAACAAAAAGTCAAAATCCTAATGGTACAAGGAACAAAGGGTAGTTATAAATTGTTTTAAATCATGTCGACTATGCTGCTGGTTAAAATTGGAACAAATCCTAGTGTTCAACTGAAATGACAAAAACAGAAATATGTGGGAGAACATATATCCATTTGGGATAGTAAAAGGAACAAGTCTATATTACAAATCTCGACATGTCAATTTGGGATACAGCATGAGAACTGTGTATTCTACTACTTCGGATCACAGAAGTATTCTTCACTGTATGGTGATAGTTACGAAACAGTTTCACTAATTACTTACTAGCTACATCGACGATATTTACCTGCTCTTTCATTTTAGCAGCATCCAGTAGAAGTTCTCTTCGGAGGTCAAGTCTCTTGTAAGTTTACGCAGATAACGTCAATTTTCATTGCATCAGCTTCGTGCTCGTGTATTTGTCAAAGAATATGAGTGGCGTGTCTTATAAGAATAATATAGGTTTTAATAACAAATGATTTAGATGTGCTGATATTTACAGCTTGAGAAACAATCCACTTACATCAGATTCCGCTGTTCCTACAGCATGGTCAAAGGAACATCTGATATTTCTGCTCCTGGCAATTGTAGTTGGTACATATCGATCCTGCACAATCACCATTCACTCACTCTGGAGTGATAAAATAGTTCCAAAATTCGACGTTAAGAACTTTTATGTGCATTTGTTCACTCATCATGACAACTTCCAAGTCCAAAACATCAGATACCCCCTCATCTGAAACCATAGCCCATGCTACTGCAAGAAAGATCATGAATCACATGAACGGAATATAAGCCGAATAGTTAATTTTATCTTGCAGCATGTAGTGGTGTTTACCAAAAGAGCTTAAAAATAAAACGAGTACCCTTCTAGCCCTTGCAACCTTGCAGCAGAATCCTAAGTTCCTAACACAAGCGCATCCAAAATCACAACGTAACAAAGCCAAAAGGCATGTAGAGACCAACACTAGAAAAAAAATTGAAGTTGCATCAAAGAATACAAAATATGTTACATTCAACTGTACACAAGGCTGCATAATTTATAACGCAAAGAAAAAGTCCTAGTCTTTGTTCTACTCTTCGGTGACAAACTAACTTTTACTGGGGGACAAGTGCTGGTTGCCGACTGTCAACGGCGAAAACTCTCAAATGGTTTTAGGTCCCTCAAAGTTTTGGATTGGAACTTTAAACTGGATATTACCAAATTAGTTGGTCGGTGGCTTCCAATTCTGATTGGAAACATAAAGTCAACTACACTAAACCAGACCATTTGGCTATCCCACCTAGGGTCTCCAGTGATAAATACCATTTCGAACCCCTGGTCTCAAACTCCCCTGCAATAGTTGGTTGGTTAATGACAGTGGGAAATGCAAACAAGGTCTGGGGTCAACCAACCCATATATTATTTGAAACAAGGTCTGGGGTCAACTAACCCATATATTGTTTGAAACAAGGTCTGGGGTCAACTAATGATGGAGAAATTGCTTTGCACTCGGTTAGAGTCTTTAAGCACTGTCCAGGGCAGTCATTGTGGTTGCCGAATTGACTGACTCCGCTGGCCATAGTTGGACTCATGAAGGTCGAGAACGACTGATACGTGGGTCTTGATGTTGATGAGCTAGATCTTGGAGGAGGGAATGGTGTTGGTGGCGACATGGGTGCCAAGCGCTGAAGGGAACCAAGCTTGGCAGAGGTGAGGCTCATGGTTGGGAGGAGGTTGGGCATCAGAAGCTTGAGAGAGATCAGAAATTATGACCAGAAAGAGTCTGATACATGATGGAGGTGGAGACGAGATTGAGATAGTCTGTACTTAGACATGTACAAAACATATATCTGAATAACTAAGAGATAATCTAGCCAGTGGATCCATAAAACGACTTGGTATGGGCGTACATGATATATCATGCACTAACAATAAGAGTAGTATAGTTCTAGTTCACATTCTGTCGCCTACGAATAGTCGAATCCTGATTAAGAGAAGTGGATTGCATATAATTTTTACAAGGGTTGAAGAATGGTAATGCAACGTGCTAAACTCGGTAAAGGTCCAAGATGCGAGGGTCGTCTGGAGACGGAGGGTCCAGCTCCAAGTAGCACTGGCTGGCCATGTTGCCGGGGATCTTAGCTAGAAACAAAGCCCCAGTCTATACCATTATCAAATAAAAGGAGTTTACACCATACCACATTTACTTCTACAATTCCATATGGTATTTAACTGAAGACATGAAGCCTTGGGCACAACTGGGCCTAAACAGGACATCTAAACTGACCCAGTAGAACCAAAAGGTATCCTTCCACTTCAGTATCAGAACCATGAGGATACCTATTGAGAACGCTACTAATTTAATTTCTGTTTACTTTAAGCCCCAAACCCCTAACATCTAATATACATGATATATGACCAACGAAAAAAATAGCACGCTATTTCCCGGTTAATAGCACGATATAGCGTATTTGGAGAGGCTACGCTATATTTAGCCTAAAGTTGACGCTACGGCGCTATTTTCGTCTTATACGCTCGAAACCACACTAAACGTGGTAACGTTATAGCTACGCTAACAAAAAGTCTGGAAATAACGTTAGGTGATGATGATGGCGGGCAATCTGGTGGTTCTTCTAGTTATTCTGAAGATGATGTCAATGATTCTGATTAAAGTTTAAAATATTTATCTTTAGTTTATTACTTTTTCATGGTTTTAAGCCTCATATTTGTATTCGTGCCATGGATTTGGCCTTGACATTTGAATATGGTTACCTGGTTATGCATGTATTGTTTCTGGAAAAAAAATTAGTGCTGAAATCCTTAATATTTGGGCTATTTCTTACAACTTTTTCATCACGCTATTTTATATGTAACTTCGCTATATCACGCTATATCTTGTATAGCTTCTGGAGGAGGGCCACGCTATTTTTTATAGCTATTTTTTTCCTTGTATATGACACACGATAAACATCACAAAGTAATTTGACAAAAGACATATTTGTTGTACTGATACAACAAAAGAGGCAAGTGACCCCTGAGAAGTGTTTTCCTTATCAAACATACCTTGAAGAAAAATCTTCCAGCAGAAAGTAGTTGCATGCACAAAAAGGCATGTAGATCGAAGCAACGAACAATCTGCATAACTTGGAACCATAGAGCTGACACCATGGCTCATTGGTTAGAGCCAAGGACTTGAGGAAATCATCCAAAACTCACGCCAACAACAGATGTCAGCTGTTTCCATCTTTCTTTGGCATAGTTTGAGCCCTTGAAATTAAACCTTTCTCTACAAGTATGCTGATATCTGGAGAAGTTCTTCCATCTTTAGACAGCTCTTCAACTGCTTTATTTACTAGCCCTACCATTTTCAAATCATCACTGTGTGTCATGTCTTTCTGGAGAACCTCTTTCAAAAGCTCACACCCTTTAATGGAATATCCATTTGATATCAAAACATTTATAAAATATAAGCAGGAAAAAGTATCTAACTCAAAACCTTTCGTCATCATCTCCTCATAGTATGTCAGTGCAGTCTCTACTCGACCACACTTGCACAATCCATTTAAAAAGGCGGTATATGCTATCTTATTTGGAGCACAACCTTTATCAGTCATTTTGTGCCACAAAACAATGGCTTCATCAGGTCTTCCAGCACTACAGAGTCCATCTATCAAGCTTGTATATGTAACTACTATTGGTGACTCTTCTTCATTAACCATTTTATTTAAGCAATCAACCGCTTTTTCAATATTTCCAGACTTGCACCAAACATCAATCATAAGGTTGTAGGTTACGATAGAAGGAAACAGGCCCTTCTCCAATATCTCTTCCATAATTTCTTGTGCCTCATTCAGTTTACCTGATATACGAAACCCATTTATCAAGATATTATGTGCTACCACATCAGGAAGATAATATTTGGCAGAAATGTCACGGAACAGCTCCAACGCATTGTCCACCTCACCGGTTTTACACAGTCCATTCATGGTAGCGGAGTATGTCACTATGTCAGAAAGAAAACCCATTTTGAGCATTTCTTCTAGAAAGCCAAGGGCTTCTGTTATCCTGCCACTGAAGCAAAGCTGTTGCATCATCTCTGTGCAGTTCTTTATCCATGGTTTATGTCCATTCGTGTGCATTTCCCTCAGTAAATCAAGAGCACTATTTGGATCTTTTCTCCTGCAAATGCCATAAAATAACGAATTGTACGTTAACTCCGAGGGTATCACACAAAGATCCTTCATTTGGTTAAACAGTTTGTATCCTTCATCTAACCTATCTAAATTGCACAACTCATAGATCAAATCATTAAACATCAATAGCTTTCCCTTGTAACCAAAGTCAACCATAACCTTTATGAGAGCTAAGGCATCATCCAGCTTCTTAACATTAGAAAGGCCACACACAACAATGTTGAAGGAATCAGAGTTTGGCTTAACATCCTGACCAGTATCAACCACATGTGCACCAACAGTCAAACCTTCACTAATCTCCTGAACACCACATAGCATTGAGGTAAGCAACTTATAAGCTGCTTCTACCTGCCCGTGGTTAACAAGCCCTTCTAGGACCACATTGTACAGTGTGATAACACCGCTAGGTTTCAAATGTTGAGCATTTCCCTTGATAAACGGGACAACAGTGGCAAAATCTCCTTCATGACAGAATGCCTGAACCATCTTCTTGAGCAAGCGGACATCAGGAGCAACCTCACTGCTCTTCATTTCCTCAAATAATTTAACCGCTTTTCCTATTTCTTTGTCCTTGCAGAGGCCCTCAATTAACACACTGTACATCGACAGATCAGCAACAAACCCATAAGCGGCCATCTTGTCAAACATTTCGATGGCTTTGTCGACCCTGCGCTGCTTTACAAACCCATGGGCCAGCACGTTCAGTGTCTTCTCACTTGGCCCCATCCCCAGCGCCTCCATCCTCCCCAGTAGCTCAACTGCCCCGTCCACTTTGCCCCACTTGCTGAAAGCCACTGCCAGCATCGTAAGCACATGCTCGTCCACCCACCCCGCTGGCTCATCCTTTGGAACACGGCATTGGCGCTCTCTGGACGGCCTGCATTGCAGTAGCACTGCAGGAACGAGAAGATGTGTACTTATCAACACTTGCATCGCCACAGGTCGCCAACATCTCCCTGAGCCTTGTCTCCGCATCGTCTGCGCGACCTGACTTAGCGAGGGCACCAAGAAGACAGTTGAAGGTGTAGGAGTTGGGCGTGCAGCTGAGGCGCGTCCTTGCGCTGTCAAAGACTAGTGCGGCGGTGTCAGGAAGTCCGGCAGCACCGAGGCAGCGGAGAAGAAACCCCAGCGCCCCAGGCGTCATGGGGCAGCACGACGCGAGCGTTTTAGCGGCGAGGCGGTCAAGGTGAGCGGATTGGTGGCGCGGCAGTAGTGAGGCCATGGCGTTGAACGAGTGGCAGGTGTGGCGGAAGCCTGGCTGCTCGTCCGCCCAGCCGAAGAAGTCTAGAGCGTGGCGCCAGGAGGGGAGGCACACGAGGACGTACTCGACAGCCGGAGCGGTGAGGTGTGCGGCGAGGCGGCGGAGGCGGTCCGCGTCGCGGGAGGCGCGCGGGCGAGAGAATTGGTCGAGCAGATGGTGGGCGAGGTTGGACGGGGACGCCGACGAGTGATCTGTCCCGGGTGGAGCAACGATAGCGAACGACCGGAGAAAGGAGGAGGAGGAGGAGGCGGGCACGCGGGCGAGGCGACGGAGAGCCATTCAAGACGGCCGTCTTTTGGGCAGTGGAGTGGAGGCGGCGGGAGGTGGCCGCAGTCCGCGATGCGGGTGGAGTACTGGTGTTTTTGGTGGTTTGGCAATTGATCATCTACAGCCTACAGGCGCGTTTGGTAGACCGCACCATATTTTGAGCTCCGAGGGGCAGGTCCTGGGGCATGTTTTTTTTTTAGAAACTAGGTCCTGGGGCAAGTCACATGTGCAGTGCAGGGCGTTTTTAGTTAGAGCATCTCCATTAGCACACCACAAATTTGTGTCCATCATTCTTAATTGAGACCTTAATTAGGATGTTGGACATGTGTCCGGCACATTGAAGTGTGCAGCCCACAGCGACGTCCTTCAAACCAACACCCCAAATTTGTTTTCGATCATTTTTATCTAATTCAAAAAAACTTCAGCAAAGTTCAATAGTAATTCAAATATAGAAAATGTATAAATTATTACTCCCTCCGTTCCTCGATGCATAGTCCGCCTAATATGAAAGAACATTAGTTCTGTCAAGCAGCCAACATGGCACCTGCCAGAAACACAACGGTACACTGTTCCTATCAGCACTCACGATATATGAATTTCCCTATAAGGTACTAAAAACAAGCACTTTATTTTCTATGAAGCATACAAATGGATCTTGACGGCAAAGCAGCCTCACTGGTGTCACCGATGCTTGTACATCCTGAGTTCACGACCTAGCTTCCATGATGTAGCTGTAATTGTCTCACGAACGAAGGCTCTGCAAATAAACAATAATTAAACTAGACCTAGTATATGCAGATCGAAATTCCAGGAATTTTTGGTTAATTACCCGACATTATAGAGCAGCTTCAGGGGTAGGTGCAGGATTCATCGGCGGCACATGATCTGCTACCAAATTCATAGTAAATGTTATAATTCTCGCATACCGTAGACGTGAACATAAGCAAATTAAACAATGCATACACAAAGTACTGTATCAGCTGTTACAATTACTTACCGTTGCAATCGGGGCCTACTGGCTCGACCTGATAATACCCAAAAGATCATACAACAAGCGCCCATACTGGATAGGGGCAGCCATGAGTTTTTCTAGCTCGTATTCCGCTATACGGCAAAGGCAGATGGGCGCGTCCTGGAGTAACGCGGTTTTTCCACAACTAAGAGGATACCCACCGCTTATCATGATCGTTGATTTTGCATCCAACGAATCATATTATTCCTACTATTTGGGGTGTTAAAAACTAAAAAATATGTTAATGCGTGGTTTTAATTTTTTTTGTCAATGCATACACCAAAAATTCATGTTAGTACATGAATCTAAAATTTAAATTACATAAATCTATTAATTATTGATAATACATTGACATTTGAAGATTCGTTGATAAATTTGTTGCACGAATCTTGATAAAATGAAGGGTGTGGATAGTTGGTGGATATCCTCTTAGTTGTGGTATTGCATTTTTGGTCCTGGAGGAGTGACTTGTAGCCGTCGCAACACTTGCCCGGGCGTGGCGGCGCCGGTGCGGTGCTGTTGGTTACGTAGTCCTTGCACGGCATCAGATTCATTAAATGGTGTAAGGCACTCTTTTGGCTTTGGCTTGGACTGTGGAGGCGGCGGCGTTGGGGGCGAGAATATCGGTGGCCACCGGAAGCAGGACGGTAGCTACGATGAAAAGCCCGGAATGTTCCACTTCGACGGTTGTGCGCTGCCGGTGGAGGAAGCAGGGGGCTGAGCCCTGACGGCGGCCGAAGGCTGCATGGCGGCGATGAGGGCGATGGCGAGGAACATGGTGAGTTGGCATTTGGTTGGCGCCATTATTGATCTCAGGTTTTGTGTTGCTCTGTTGTCTATGATACGTTGGTGATCCACTTATATAGGATGCATATGATCGGTTGAGAAGATGTATTCAGTTAGGGTTTGTTTCTTATCTTGTGGTACTGGCACCAGCAAATGCGAAGTTGGTATGTTCGTCGATTTCCTATTCACGTACTAGACATGTAGACGGACGTCCGCTCCGACGAAATATCTGTCCGTCACGTTCGTGTTTGACTGATTCTCTGAACACTTTGGTTAGCTGGTCCCCTGATTATCAACTAACAGAGAGTCTGGCGGACGTGTCCTGCCGGACCGTCCACTTGCATGTGGCTTCCCTTCCAAAATCCTTCCCAGAGATTTCGCGTCTTCTGCATAAATTTTCATGGAATTAATTGTGTTATTATCTAGTGATAATAAGGAATAAGTTTGTTAGCCTCGCATGCATGTGGATGTCAATGCATTCGTGATAACGTTAGCTTCCCTTTTTTTTGAAACAGTCAGTTATTTGTTTTCCGAACTGTACTGTTCGTGAAAATATTCAGGAGTTACCCGCAAAACAAAATATATTCAGGGTGCTGTTCGGGGAGCGGAGTTCGAGGTTCCCGGCGTTCGTTAAAACGGCTGCCGCGCCAGCACCGGTGTCTGCCGCGGTCACGTCGGTCGCCCAGAGGACGCGGCCGTTGCCATCGGTGAGGACGAGGTTGGAGGCGTTGGTCAGCGCGAGCGTCGGGTGCCGGTGACAGCAGGGGACTCACGGTTAGCGACCCACACCACGGTGAGCTCGGGATGCCGGTGTACCATATGCCGATGTACAGCTTGGAAGTCGTGGAGTTGGACGGGGAGAAGAAGCCCAGCGCGAAGACGCCGTCGTCCGAGACGATGGTGGCGCCGGGGTGAGTGGACTGCCAACGACAAGGCTGTCGTCCGACGCGCTTAACGGCAGGACGGCAAGGAGGAGGAGCAGCGAGGCGACGGCGGCAGCTGCCATGGCAGCTTCTTCAGGCCGTTTCAGACTCGATCGGCTGGAGTTGACTGACATCGGTTGCGTACGGTACGCCAGGCGAGAGCTTCCCACGTAGTAGTTTGTACCTAGCCAACTCCAGCCAGAATTCAACAGGTTCGTATTATTCAACTATCTGCTGTTGTAATCGGTCCTACGCGAATGCTGGAACGGGCCATTGATGTGTAAGAAATCAACAAAACAGTCAAACACTTATCTGTTGCTTGTAAGACCAAGGGTTGATCAAACGCCTTGTAGTACTAATTAACAACATGTCAGCATTGGCAACAAAATACAACAAGGAATGAAACCCTCAGAATGCATAGTCCGCCTATAAATAAAAAGAACAATAGCTTGTCAAGCAGCCAACATGGCACCCAGAACACGACGGTACGCAGTCCCTTCACACTGGAGTCGTAACCTGCTGTGCGCTTCCATCTAAGATAAGTAGCGATTCCCCAAGTAGCTTTTGCGCCTCTTCTCTCCTCCTGAAGATGTAGCAACAAAATACTTAGATGCCGAGCAACATCGTTGCAATACTACTACATATGCATGAGGAGACTTGGTTGCATTATCCTGCGCCTCCTCAACAGAAGAACATGTTAATCATTCCAAAGATCTAAACAAACATACCATCATCATTTGAACTATATTAAATATTTTGGGTTTGCAACAGCAAGTTATACATGGGTGCTCCAATCGTAAGAGTTTTCTTTTCAGTCTAAGTCGCAGTCAGTGGTAAGAGCAAAAAACAAAAGCTAGTAGTAATATTGAACTGCATAGTATTGTTGTTTAGAAATTTCCAAGTTGCGATTTATCAATGATACGAATAGCTTGATGAACACAATCGATTTCCCCACTCGACGTAATTAATAATACAAACTAGTAGGTGGCCGCGTCTATGTACAGTGGAGCGTTTTCAGGAAACAGCTAATCGCCTTTTTCTCTTTGTAAGAGGCACTGTGACACAAGATCTAAGAAGTCTAAATCATTGGCTACAAATGATGTTGAATGGAAGATCAACAGTTACGCTGATTTAGCAGCCAAGTCAAGCTGAAGAAAGATCATTTACTCACTGTTTTATATCCTCAATTGCTTGCTTACCCATAAACAGTTATGAACCTCCATACAACGTCGTCTGAGTAATCGACGAGTAATGGGGATAAAAGATCATGTAAAGAAGAAAACAGTGTCAAATCCACTATTGTCGGGCGACGTCTAATACCTTTGGCTTCGTTTTCCTTTCCGTTTAGCTTTAGGCACACATGATGAAACCTATTTGTGCAAATCGTAAAACAAGCACCGGTAGAGTAGAGCATAAAAAAGAGGAAAGTCATTTTGGCTCGTGAGATCCTCTGCTCCCTATATTCTAAAAAATTCAAAAAGTATATTACAAGTTTCAAACAAATCTGAAAAATCCTCTGATGTAGTCAAAGATGGATCCGAGTAGCATGTAAAATCTCAGTGCCAAATATTTATATTATGAGCTTAAAAAAATGACAGAATCTTATATTTTAGATATTTGAAAGTGTGTATTCAGATCCACACATTTATCATTTTTGTGTAGCTCAGAATATAAAATATTTCAAACTAAAATTCTGCACATTTGTACGATACATCGTTAAAAACATGCATAATTTTTTATTCAGATTTCTATAAGCTTGTCATATCTATCTCCAACCTCCTTTCTATTCCTGATTCGGTGACGGAGAAAGGAGAAGGCCCGGACAGAAAAAATCAGGAATAGGGAAACCCAGGATCTCGTCTGTACATAGTTAGGTTGGAGTGGGTGGCCTGCTGG